>CM038671.1:614622731-615105231 GCA_021605145.1 Aegilops bicornis
ACCGAGCCGATTGTAGCAGTATGACTGGCTCGCAAGATAGGAAGGGAGCCGACCGCTGCAGGATGCATGAGATGGAGAAAGAGTGAAGTTTGCAGCACATCGGCTTGAAGGACCCGCAAAGAAGCATGGTGGGAGAATTTCACGACCACTTACCTGAGACACCTTTGTCACATGGGATCAATTTCAGCAAGCTTTCCGACCGCCCATGTTTCAGCAGGAGCTATGGCCATGAAGAAGCGCGAGTTTAGCAACTTACGCCAAGGAGGAAGGACTGTTGGCGATTACATGGATGACTTTAGTAAATTAGCACGTTATGCCCGGATGACGTTGCTACCGATGCGACTAAACAGGAGAAGTTTCTAGAAGGACTGAATGATGAGTTGACATGCCGTTGATGGTAGCAGTTTCAATAACTACCGGGAGTTAGTAGACCGAGCCCTCATGATTGAAGGAAAGCAGACAAATTGAGAACTGCAAGCGGAAGTATGGGCAAGGGAAGTATAACTCTGGAGCTCAGTGAAACCTCATTATACCCCTAAATCAGGAATTCGGTTTCAGCATACCCATGGAGGAGGTAATTCGCATAACCATAATGGCACCAAGAATGGGAGCAGGGAATGGAGGAAGCAATGGATGTAATCGCACCAACCCGTCAACACCATCCAAAGTAGACTGAGTCATATTACTTGCTTTAAGTGCCATAAGACTGGGCATTATGCCAATGACTGTCGGAAGGCGAATGGAAATGGCAATGGAAGCTCGAAAGAAACCCAACCCTTTCAACAGGGGATGGTGAACCACATTGATGTGGAGGAGGTTGAAGATCAGCCCGATGCGATGTCGGTAAGTTTTTGGTTAAGTCATTTATCGCAGTTGTTCTTTTCGATCTTGGTGCATCGCATTCATACATATCAAGGGATTTGTGGATAAGTACAAGTTACCAACCCAAGCCCTTAGGTCACCCATGCTAGTAACCTCACCCGGAGGCAGTACATGGCTAGTAAATGGTGTGATCGACCGCCATTAAGGATTGGACACTATGTTTTCCCCTCGAGACCTAATAGTTACGGAATCCCAAGGATTGGATGTGATATTAGGAATGGATTGGTTATCAAAGTATGGAGGAAACATAGATTGCACCACAAAGTCAATTTTGCTCACCACCCGGAAGGAAGAAGGATTAAGTATGTATCACGGACGAGCCGAGAAGAGCGCAAGTTAATTGCTTATCGAGTGGTGCAGGAAGAAGTACCGATGGTGAAGGATTATCTGATGTATTTAGGAAGAGTTGCCGGGAATGCCACCGGATAGAGACATTGAGTTTTTGATCGAGTTGTTGCTGTGAACAGGCCCGATATCGAAGCGGCCGTCTGAGGATGCCCGCAAAGGATTTGGCGGAAATCAAGAAGCAGATTAAGGAACTATTGGATAAAGGTTTTATATGCCCAAGTTCTTCACCTTGGGGATCACCCGTTTTGCTAGTGGAGAAGAAGGATGGATCTTTGAGAATGGTTGTTGATTATCGTGGATTGAATGAAGTAACAATCAAGAACAAGTACCCACTACCTATGATAAATGATTTGTTTGATCGCTTGCAAGGAGCCAAGGTGTTTTCCAAGATCGACTTGCGATCGTGGTACCATCGATTGAAGATTCGGGAGCAGGACATACCCAAGACAGCATTTACCACGAGATATGGATGCAGAGTATACCGTTATGTCATTTGGGTGACTAACGCACCAGCCTATTTCATGAACCTGATGAACAAAGTGTTTATGGAGTTTTTGGATAAGTTCGTCGTGGTGTTCATTGATGACATTTTGATTTTTTCGAAGAATGAAGAGGAACACAAGGAACATTTGCGATTGGTTTTGGAGAAACTGAGGGAACACCAGTTGTATGCCAAGTTCAGCAAATGTGAGTTTTGGCTAAAGGAAGTTGGATTTCTCGGACATGTTATATCCGGAGAGGGGATAGCGATTGACCCCACAAAAGTTGAGACCGTAACCAAATGGGAAGCACCAACGACAGTTGGAGAGATTCGGAGTTTCCTTGGACTCGCAGGATACTACCGAAGATTCATTGAGAATTTCTCAAGGATTGCTAAGCCTATGACAGAATTGTTGAAGAAGGAAAACAAATTTATATGGACTGAGGACTGTGAGGCAAGTTTTCAGGAGTTGAAGAAAAGATTGGTTACCTCACAGTGTTAATATTGCCGGATCAGACAAAGGATTATGAGGTGTATTGCGACGCTTCACGTCGAGGACTTGGAGCAGTGCTTATGCAGGAAGGAAGAGTTGTTTCGTATGCTTCCGACATAACTTAAGCCCCATGAGTTGAATTATGCCACTCATGATTTGGAGTTAGCAGCCGTTGTGCATGCCTCGAAGACGTGGAGACATTTTCTCATTGGAAATCATTGTGAAGTATATACGGATCACAAGAGTTTGAAGTACATCTTCACACGAAGGAATTGAATCTCGAGACAAAGGAGATGGTTAGAGCTTATCAAGGATTATGACATGAGATTGCATTATCACCGGAAAGGCTAATGTCGTGGTGACGCATTGAGCCGTAAGAGCCACGTCAATACTCTAATGATGGGAGGAATACCCAATGAGTTAGCCGAGGACCTTCGAGAGCTATGCTTGGAAATAGTTCGAGAGGCTATGTAGTAGCATTGGAGATTCAATCGACACTAATGGACAAAATCGAGAAGCCCAAAAGGCGGATAAGGCAGTTGCCTCTATAAAGGAGATAATGAGCAAAGGAAAAGCTAAAGGATTCCGTGAGGATGAGCACGATACCCTATGGTTTGAAGACCGTGTTTATGTGCCCAATAACCCAGAGATAAGGAAGTTGATTTTACAAGAAGCTCATGATTCACCCTATTCGATTCACCGGGGAATACCAAGATGTATTTGGATTTGAAGAACACTTTACGGTGGACCGGAATGAAGAAGGATATTGCAGAGTATGTAGCAGTTTGTGATGTATGTCGAGAAAGTAAAGGCGAGAACATCGGAAGCGGCCAGGATTGTTACAACCATTGCCGATACCCGAATGGAAGTGGGATAAACTAGGCATGGATTTCATCACAGGTTTGCCAAAGACCCGTTCAGGTTATGACTCGATTTGGGTTATAGTCGACCGTTTAACAAAGGTAGCTCATTTCATTCCAGTCAAGACCACCTATAGCAGTGCTAAGTTGGCAAAAATATACATGACCAGAATTGTGTGCTTACACGGAGTTCCGAGGAGCATCGTATCAGATAGAGGAACCCAGTTTACCTCGAAATTTTGGAACGGTTACGCGAAACATTGGGAACCCGATTGGAATTCCGTCTGACTTTCCACCCACAGACCGATGGATGACTAAGAGAGTCAATCAGATTACGGAGGACATCTTTGAGAGCTTGTGCCCTAGATTATGGATCTAGCTGGGATGATAATTTGCCGTATGCAGAATTTTCCTACAACAACAGTTACCAAACCAGCTTGAAGATGGCACCTTCGAGGCTTTATGCGGAAGAAGGTGCAGGACACCGTTGTTATGGGGAATGGCTGGAGATCGCTGGGTTGTTTGGACCAGATTTGATTAAGGAGTCTGAGCGGAAAGTTAAGTTGATTCGAGATGTGCTCAAGGTAGCCCAGTCCGGACAAAAGAGCTATGCCGATTCAAAGCGCAAAGCGATTGAGTATGAAGTGGGAGACAGAGTATATCTCAGAGTATCCCCGCTTCGAGGAGTTAAACGTTTTGGAGTTAAAGGAAAGTTAGCACCACGTTTCGTTGGACCGTATAAGATTTTGCAACGCATGGGAGAAGTTGCTTATAAGTTGGAACTGCCAGAAGGACTGTCAGGAGTTCATGATGTATTCCATGTTTCTCAGTTGAAGAAATGTCACCTCGAGATAGCGAGAGGTACCGTTAAGAGACACAGTGCCACCGGAAGCAATTCAGTTGAAAGATGACTTGACATATGAGGAAAACCGGTTAAGATTCTCGATTATGCCAGCAGAGTTACCCGCAGCAAAGTTATCAAGTTTTGCAAAGTTCATTGGAGCCACCACATCGAGGATGAAGCCACACAGGAAAGAGAGGAAGTTTTGCTCAAGGACCACCTCACCTATTTTCTAGTTAACCCGAATCTCGAGGGCGAGATTCATCTTAAGGGGTAGGTTTGTAACATCCCAAATTTTCAATTTGGAATGTTATACATTAGGTCATCATGCATATCATATTTTTCTCGCATTTTCCGATCCTAGAAAATTTCACGCAACTCAAGGACCCTCGGAGAGTTGGAAGTTTCATTATTTTCATATTTGGGATTTCCCAAATTTTGAAAATAGGATCATTGGATTTATTTAACTATCTTCATAAAGTTTTCCTATAAAAAATTAAGAGAGGGAATAATATGACTTTCCCAACATTTAGGAAACATGAAGATTTTATAAATAAATCAAAATTTGGTTTTGGAAGATTTATTTTGCTTAGGCAAAAAAATGAGCATTTAAAAAAAAATGCATGGTTGCCGTTTTTAAAGTTCATTTTGTTCGACTCATTTTTAGGAGTCGGGGAAAATTTATTTTATTAAATTCGGAGTTCGTTTGGTATTTTTTTTAATCCGTTTAGTTTTGTTTTAAAAAATCGCTTCGGCCAAGGCCCGGCCAGCCCAACCGGCCAGCGCCCGCCCGCCTCCTCTCTCCTCGTCAAGACGCCTTGCTGGAGTCCCGCCACAAGACGCCGCCTGGCCGCCTCGGGAGTCCGCCTCCGCCTGGCCCGGCTTGCCCTTCCCCAAGCGCGCCACCCCCTTCCATAAATACCGGCCGCCCCCTCTCTCTCATCCCGCCGCCACCCGCCTAACCCGAGCCGACTGGAGCCGCCGCCCGTGGTAGCCGCGCCGACCTCGCTGACGTCGCCGGAGCCCCTCGTCGCCTCGCCGCCTCCCGACTTCGGGACCCCGCCCGCCGAGCCACGGAGCCCGGCGAATCCCCGGAGGTAGCGGCCGCCGCCCCCGCCCGATCCGGTTTTCCCGTTCCGGTTTTTCTCGAGATGTTCGTTTTTTTTTTAACCCTAGATGGTTTTTTTTTTTGGTTTTCTTAATTAACGAACGTTCACCGAACCGTTCGTTTCAATGAATGTGTTCGTTGGATTAGTTCTGTTAACGAACGTCCGTTATTTAATTCGTTCGTCGTTTTCTTTTAATCGGATTTAATCCGTTATTTTTCCGATTCGATTTCCGATCCGATTTTCAAACCTGTTTTATTTCCTGCTCGTTTATCGGAATCGGTGATTCAAGCGCTGGAGTTTAGATTCTGAAACCGCCGTTCCGACTAACCTACTTACACAGAGTTTTGCTACTGTAAAATTTTGACCTAGTTTCAGATTGCTAAACCGAGTCGTTCTCTCTCGAGTTCCGACTTTCGATGCTTTATTTGATTCGATTCTTTTGCAGCGTGGTTCTTAAGTTGAACTATCTGGTTAGATCTTTTATTCGAGATTTCCCGTGCATTAGATGAGTACTTATTGTATGCTTGTTGTTTGTCTGCGTTAGATCACCCGAGTGCGCCGCTTGTTACTTGAATCTCTAGGTCTCGCGGATCATCGACAAGGCAAGTAACACTTGATCATACCTTTTCTACTACCCAGTTTTATTGCATTAGATCAAACCCTCAAACACTTGCATGTTTAGGATCTAATTAAATTGTGGGATGGGAAGTAGATTGAGGTAGTACCTATTACTGTTTTACTTATGAAACCTTGGGAGTTACTTCTACGTTTGCTTAATTATGCCATGCTATGCTAGTAGACGTGGATTGGGTGAGTGAATATCCATGACAGATGTGAGATTGTTAATTAAGGTTTATCTAAGGTGGCAACCTAAACACACATCTGGGTGGATTGAGGCACTGGTTTCTATCAGGACTTACTGTATTTCTTCGGACCGCCACCCAGGCTCTAAGGGATCATAAGATTATTCAAACTGGAAACTTCCGTGTGCAGCCACAAGCCAATTATGGGCTCGGCGTAGTTGACTAAGTTGTGCGAACTCTTACGGGTAGGCTAGCTGATGTAGGGGATGTAGGTTGATGCGGTCTACCCACATGTAAGGTGCTAGCGCTTACGAAAGACTATGTCTCGGTCATCCGCTTCTCAAACACCATGTAGTCACGAGAACCAAGCGGAGGCGATCGAGTCTTGTGGGGAAAAGTGCGCAAACCTCTGCAGAGTGTATAAACTAATCATGATTAGCCGTGTGCCCGGTTATGGATGTTTTGAGTATCTAGTACTTGAATATCATGTGAATCTCAACATGTTACTTCTAATAAAAAGTTATTGGGATTTTGATGAGTACTTTTTAATTGGGATTGAGGATGCTGTCAACCATTCTCAATGTTTAACAACCACCATGATAGTTAAATAAAATTATTCCTTTGATGTAGGGAAAAACCAGCTTTATGCAAAATGTAACCGTAGAGCCTTACCACCAGCCATATATCCATGTAGTATAGGCTTGTTGCTTCATTGTTCTCTATGTGTTACATTGCCAGCATATTCCATGTCTTGACCGTTTTGGGCTGCAACTTTCACGTTGCAGACTTTTCGCATGACGAGTAAGGTGTTAGGTCGTGGTTCTATACTCGGTGATGCCGATGGAGTTGATGGACTCACTTGTCTTCCAAGCCTTCATTGTTATTATTAGATGGCCTTAAGCCATATTATTGTATTAAGTTCCTTTGTGGACAACGATGTAATAAGTGTGTGATTGCTACTCTGCTATAAATCCTTCGAAGTACTGTGTGGTGTCAACATTACTGATCTAGGGATGACACTGAGCACAGAGACTGGATCCATTCGGGTCTGGTCGCTACAAAACGTCACAACGTAACTGGGTGACTATAAAGGTATACTACGGGTATCTCTGAAAATGTCTGTTGGGTTGACACGGATCGAGGCTGGGATTTGTCACTCCGTATGACGGAGAGGTATCTCTGGGCCCACTCGGTAATGCATCATCATAATGAGCTCAAAGTGACCAAGTGTTTGGTCATGGGAACATGCATTACAGTACGAGTAAAGTGACTTGCCGGTAACGAGATTGAACGAGGTATTGGGGATACCGGCGATCAAATCTCGGGCAAGTAACGTACGGATTGACAAAGGGAATTGTATATGGGGTTACTTGAATCCTCGACATCGTGGTTCATCCGATGAGATCATCGTGGAACATGTGGGAGCCAACATGGGTATCCAGATCCCGATGTTGGTTATTGGCCGGAGAGCTGTCTCGGTCATGTCTGCATGATTCCCGAACCCGTAGGGTCTACACACTTAAGGTTCGGTGACGCTAGGGTTATTAGGAAGACTTGTATGTGATTACCGAATGTTGTTCGGAGTCCCGGACGTCACGAGGAGTTCCGGAATGGTCCGGAGGTGAAGATTTATATATGGGAAGTTGTCATACGGTCACCGGAAAGTTTCGGGGGCATATCGGTATTGTACCGGGGCCATCGGAGGGGTTCTGGGGGTCCACCGGGAGGGGCCACCTCTCTCGGAGGGCATCATGGGCCGTAGTGGGCAGGGAACCAGCCCCTGGAGGGCTGGGCGCATCCCCCCCTTGGGCCCATGCGCCTAGGGTTGGGGGGGGAACCCTAGTGGGGGCGCCCCCCTTGCTTTTGGGGCAAGCCCCTCCCCTTGCCCCCCCACCTCTAGATCTCATCTAGAGGGGGCCGGCCCCCTTCCCCCTTCCCCTATAAATAGAGGGGCGAGGGGAGGGCTGCATACAACATCCAAGGCGCAGCCCTCCCTCCCCAACACCTCTCCTCCTCCGCGTGAGCTTGGCGAAGCCCTGCCGGAGAACTGCCACTCCATCACCACCACGCCGTCGTGCTGCTGTTGGAGCCTTCTTCCTCAACCTCTCGAGACGTCATCCGCTCCGTACGTGTGTTGAACGCGGAGGTGCTGTCCGTTCGGCACTTGGTCATCGGTGATTTGGATCACGACGAGTACGACTCCCTCAACCCGGTTCTCTTGAACGCTTCCGCTCGCGATCTACAAAGGTATGTAGATGCACTCCTATTACTCGTTGCTAGATGAGCTCATAGATGGCTCTTGGTGAAACCGTAGGAAAATTTTTATTTTCTGCAACGTTCCCCAACAGTGGCATCATGAGCTAGGTCTATGCGTAGTTCTCTTTGCACGAGTAGAACACAATTTGTTGTGGGCGTAGATGTTGTCAACTTTCTTGCCGCTACTAGTCTTATTTTGCTTCAGCGGTATTGTGGGATGAAGCGGCCCGGACCAACCTTACACGTACGCTTACGTGAGACAGGTTCCACCGACTGACATGCACTAGTTGCATAAGGTGGCTAGCGGGTGTCTGTCTCTCCCACTTTAGTTGGAGCGGATTCGATGAAAAGGTTCCTTATGAAGGGTAAATAGAAGTTGACAAATCACGTTCTGGTTTTTCCGTAGGTAAGAAAATGTTCTTGCTAGAACCCTATTGCAGCCACGTAAAAGATGCAACAACAATTAGAGGACGTCTAACTTGTTTTTGCAGCAATTCCCTTGTGATGTGATATGGCCAAAAGTTGTGATGAATGATGAATGATATATTGTGATGTATGAGATCATGTTCTTGTAATAGGAATCACGACTTGCATGTCGATGAGTATGACAACCGGCAGGAGCCATAGGAGTTGTCTTAATTATTGTATGACCTGCGTGTCATTGATTCAACGCCATGTAATTACTTTACTTTATTGCTAAACCGTTAGCTATAGTAGTAGAAGTAATAGTTGGCGAGCAACTTCATGGAGACATGATGATGGAGATCATGATGATGGAGATCATGGTGTCATGCCGGTGACAAGATGATCATGGAGCCCCAAGATGGAGATCAAAGGAGCTATATGATATTGGCCATATCATGTCACTACTATTTAATTGCATGTGATGTTTATTATGTTTTTGCATCTTGTTTACTTAGAACGGCGGTAGTAACTAAGATGATCCCTCATAATAATTTCAAGAAAGTGTTCCCCCTAACTGTGCGCCGTTGCTAAAGTTCATCGTTTCGAAGCACCACGTGATGATCGGGTGTGATAGATTCCTAAGTTCACATACAACGGGTGTAAGACAGTTTTACACATGCAAAACACTTAGGTTAACTTGACGAGCCTAGCATGTACAGACATGGCCTCGGAACACAGAGACCGAAAGCTCAAACATGAGTCGTATGGAAGATACGATCAACATGGAGATGTTCACCGATGATGACTAGTCCGTCTCACGTGATGATCGGACACGACCTAGTCGACTCGGATCATGTAACACTTAGATGACTATAGGGATGTCAAATATGAGTGGGAGTTCATTAAATAATTTGATTAGATGAACTTAATTATCATGAACTTAGTCTAAAATCTTTGCAAATATGCCTTGTAGATCAAATGTCCAACGCTCATGTCAACATGAACTTCAACGCGTTCCTAGAGAAAACCAAGCTGAAAGATGATGGCAGCAACTATACGGACTGGGTCCGGAACCTGAGGATCATCCTCATAGCTACCAAGAAAGCATATGTCCTAGAAGGACCGCTAGGTGAAGCACCCATCCCAGAGAACCAAGACGTTATGAACGCTTAGCGATCCGCGTCGCGATGATTACTCCCTCGCTCAAAGGCGGCATGCTTTACAGCTTAGAACCGGGCTCCAAAAGCGTTTTGAGCAACAAGGAGCATATGAGATGTTCGAGGAGCTGAAAATGGTTTTCCAAGCTCACGCCCCGGTCGAGAGATATGAAGTCTCCGACAAGTTCAATAGTTGTAAGATGGAGGAAAATAGTTCTGTCAATGAGCACATACTCAGAATGTCTGGGTTGCACAACCGCCTGTCCCAGTTGAATATTAACCTACCAGACGAGGCGGTCATTGACAGAATCCTTCAGTCGCTCCAACCGAGCTACAAGAGCTTTGTGATGAACTACAATATGCATGGGATGGTGGAAACTATTCATGAAGTATTTTCAATGCTGAAGTCAACAGAGGTAGAAATCAAAAAGGAACATCAAGTGTTGATGGTCAATAAAACCACCAAGTTCAAGAAGGGCAAGGGTAGGAAGAACTTCAAGAAGGACGGCAAAGATGTTGCTGCGCCCGGTAAGCCAGTTGCTGAAAAGAAGTCAAAGAATGGACCCCAAGCCTGAGACTGAGTGCTTTTATTGCAAAGGGAAGGGTCACTGGAAGCGGAACTGCCCCAAATACTTAGCGGACAAGAAGGCCTGCAACACTAAAGGTATATGTGATATACATGTAATTGATGTGTACCTTACCAGTACTCGTAGTAACTCCCGGTATTTGATACCGGTGCCGTTGCTCATATTTGTAACTCACAGCAGGAGCTGCGGAATAAGCGGAGACTGGCGAAGGACGAGGTGACGATGCACTTCGGGAATGGTTCCAAGGTCGATGTGATCGCCGTCGGCACGCTACCTCTACATTTACCTAGGGTATTAGTTTTAAACCTCAATAATTGTTATTTAGTGCCACGTTTGAGCATGAACATTGTATCAGGATCTCGTTTAATACGAGATGGCTACTCATTTAAATCCGAGAATAATGGTTGTTCTATTTATATGAGAGATATGTTTTATGTTTTATGGTCATGCTCCAATGGTCAATGGTTTATTCTTAATGAATCTCGAACGTGATGTTACACATATTCATAGTGTGAATACCAAAAGATGTAAAGTTGATAACGATAGTCCCACATACTTGTGGTAATCGCCGCCTTGGTCACATTGGTGTCAAGCGCATGAAGAAGCTCCATGCTGATGGACTTTTAGAGTCTCTCGATTATGAATCATTTGACACATGCGACCATGCCTTATGGGCAAAATGACCAAGACTCCGTTCTCCAGAACAATGGAGCGAGCAACCAACTTATTGGAAATCATACATACCGATGTGTGCGGTCCAATGAGCGTTGAGGCTCACGGAGGATATCGTTATGTTCTCACTCTCACTGATGACTTGAGTAGATATGGGTATGTCTACTTGATGAAACACAAGTCTGAGACCTTTGAAAAGTTCAAGGAATTTCAGAATCAGGTAGAGAATCAACGTGACCAAAAAATAAAGTTCTTACGATCAGATCGTGGAGGAGAATATTTAAGTCACGAATTTGGTACACACTTAAGGAAATGTGGAATCGTTTCACAACTCATGCCGCCTGGAACACCTCAGCATAACGGTGTGTCCAAACGTCGTAATCGCACTCTATTGGATATGGTGCGATCTATGATGTCTTTTACTGATTTACCATGTCGGGGAAGCTGATCTGGCCCACGAACACCTATGGGACCGGCGGACCGAGCCCCTTTCGGTTCGGCGGGGGGCGGAGGTCGCACGAAGAGCAGATCGAGGCGAAGCACACGAGCAGTTTACCCAGCCGAGCTCTCCGGAGAGATAACACTCCTACTGTTGCATGTCTGAGTGTATTGAGTTCTTGCTCAGGAGCGCTGAGTGCTATAGTACACACAAGCTGCTAACGAGACCGAGCGTGAGTGTTCTCTGGCTTCGAACCTTTCGAACCTCTTCCTACGCTATGCATGGGCCTCCTTTTATATGCAAAAGGGTCTCCGGCTGTGGCAACGTAGGGCAAGGGTAAAATGGAAATGGAGTGGTTGGTACAGCTACTTGTACAGTGTATCATACCTAACCCCGACGGCAGGGGACAAAGGCATTAAATGCCCGTCACGCCGCCCTAACAAAGGCAGAAAGGACCGTCAGGGCACCACCGCTTGCCACGATGGCAATCTTGTCGGCCGCTTGCCGCCAGCGCTCACCGGCCGTCAAGACCTCTTGCCACTGGCGCTACCGAAAGGTCCTGTGGCGACACGTTAGTGGATGTGCCGGAGCGCAGTACAGAGTGGTGATGCCGCGGCAAGCGCCTTGCCGCGGTTGTTGTCTTGTCGCGTCCGGAAGCTTGTCGCTCACCGGGCCTTCCCGGCAAGCTCCTATTGCCGGGGCCTTGTCTCCTAGGTGCCTTGGTTGGCCTTCCCGGCAAGCTCCTCTTGCTGGGGTGGTCTGCCACGACAAGCGCCTTGCCGCGGTTGTTGTCTCCTTGGCTTGAATACTTTGTTCTTGAATGGCTCCAAAGGAACCACGGAGGACCTTGGCGGTCACCCGGTAAGCCTTGCCGCGGAGGGCTGCAACTGCCGATGCACAAGTTTGGGATACTAGGGTACCCTACTCTAGTACACCGACAGAGCCCCGGTCTGGGCCACACACTGCCGAAGCGCTGTTGGGCCAGCCCAAAACAGGCAACGGCACGCCGCCTGGTTTACGCCCGTATTTTCCGGCAAGGGTCTTCTTTGGGGCCTTGTGATCGCCCTCGGCAAGAGGCTTGCCGGGGCCTTCTGATCGCCTTGTCTTACGGTTCTCGTGCTTGGCTGCTTTTTTTTGCCTTGTATCTGTCCTCCCTGGCAGGGCAGGATGCTCCTTGCCGGGAAGGTGGCTTGAGTCTTGCTTGCCGATGTAGCGCTTGTCGGCGAAGATGGATCCTTTTTAGTGTGCTTTTATCTTCAGCAGAGAACTTTGACGTTCTCGATGCCGGCTTCCGGCAAGCTCGTCGCCAGGAAGGCTTTTATCTTCAGCAGAGAACTTTGACGTTCTCGATGCCGGCTTCCGGCAAGCTCGTCGCCAGGAAGGCTTTTATCTTCAGCAGAACTTTGACGTTCTCGATGCCGGCTTCCGCAAGCTCGTCGCCAGAAGGCTTTTATCTTCAGCAGAGAACTTTGACGCGTTCTCGATGCCGGCTTCCGGCAAGCTCATCGCCAGAAGGCTTTTATCTTCAGCAGAGAACTTTGACGCTCTCGATGCCGGATTCGGCAAGCTCGTCGCCGCCAGAAGGCTTTTATCTTCAGCAGAGAACTTTGACGTTCTCGATGCCGGCTTCCGGCAAGCTCGTCGCCAGGAAGGCTTTTATCTTCAGCAGAGAACTTTGACGTTCTCGATGCTGGCTTCCGGCAAGCTCGTCGCCAGGAAGGCTTTTATCTTCAGCAGAGAACTTTGACGTTCTCGATGCCGGCTTCCGGCAAGCTCGTCGCCAGGAAGGCTTTTATCTTCAGCAGAGAACTTTGACGTTCTCGATGCCGCTTCCGGCAAGCTCGTTGCCGGATTTATCTTCAGCGAAGAACTTTGACGTTCTCGATGCCGGCTTCCGGCAAGCTCGCCGCCAGAAGGCTTTTATCTTCAGCGAAGAACTTTGACGTTCTCGATGCGGCTTCCGGCAAGCTCGTCGCCAGAAGGCTTTATCTTCAGCGAAGAACTTTGACGTTCTCGATGCCGGCTTCCGGCAAGCTCGTCGCCAGGAAGGCTTTTATCTTCAGCAGAGAACTTCGACGTTCTCGATGCCCGATTTCAGTGAAGAACTCCGGAGTTCTCGACACCGATCCCCGGCAAGATCCTCGTCAGGAAGGCTTATGGTGAAGTACTTTGTTGTTCTTGACACCGGCTCCCGGCAAGATCGTTGCCGGAAAGGCTTATGGCGAAGAACTTCGTCGACACCAAGAGGATTGGTCCCAAGGGCGTTGCTAGCCCCCGGGCCATAACTGTGTTTAAACATGATAAGTGATTAGCATCTGAAGTGCACTTAACTTACTTGTAAATTTTGGACTTCTGCTACATATTCCCTATGCTCGCCGGAATACTTTCTTCCCACAGACGTTCCAGCCAAAGCCGCTTGAGGGAACGGGCCCTTAGCGGCTATTCTGGAACGTCGCCTCCCGGAAAGGTTTACCTTTTGGGCTCTGGCGCAACCGCACAAGTTGCCGAGCGGACTCGAGGCAACATGGAGCGCAACTAGCCCCGAGAAGGTTCCTTGGCACACAGGTCTATGCATAAATCTCAAATAACTAGTGCATGCTATCTTCCTGTTCAACCTCTCTTTGTATGTCCACCCTACGCTTTTAGGGAACTTGTCGTGAGCACAGGGCCGTGAGCGCCGAGTGAGACGTCGGCAGCCTCTTTGGCGGTGTTGCTACCGACAAGAAACCTTGTCGCAACTAGTCGCAGCTCACTTAAGTTGTTGAGCGGGCTCGAAACAAAGTAAGGGCGCAACTAGTCGCAGCTCACTTAAGTTGTTGAGCGGACTCGAAACAAAGTAAGGGCGCAACTAGTCGCAGCTCACTTAAGTTGTTGAGCGGACTCGAAACAAAGTAAGGGCGCAACTAGCTACGAGTTGGTTCCTCCGCGCACAGGTTTTCCATACAAAGCTCGGTCGTTCGAGGAAGATAACTTTATATAGAAAGGAAATATCTAAAGTTTCGCATGACTTAGCTTTTCTGTTGTCACACTGGCGTCGTTCTTTTGGCCGCCTGCTTCTTAGGTACCATGGCGATGAAGAACAGCTGGGCCAACTGTTAGACCGGATTCTCGCAATTGCAGCACCGTGGGCTCCCTCGTCAATGCCTGTTCTTCCGCCGGCGTCTACCCCACCACCTGTTTGCTTTGGTGGTAGTGGGATCGACGTGGACGGAACAGCTGCCGCCGAAGCCTTCTTCTTCGGTGGCATGTCGATGAAGATGATGAAGATCTAGCTCATGTGGACGCCGGATCAGGTTCACACAATCTCGACGCCCCCTACCTGGCGCGCCAAAGATGTCAGGGAAGCTGATCTGGCCCACGAATACCTATGGGATCGGCGGACCGAGCCCCTACCTGGCGCGCCAAAGATGCCGGGGAAGCTGATCTGGCCCACGAACACCTATGGGACCGGCGGACCGAGCCCCTACCTGGCGCGCCAAAGATGTCGGGGAAGCTGATCTGGCCCACGAACACCTATGGGACCGGCGAACCGAGCCCCTTTCGGTTCGGCGGGGGGCGGAGGTCGCACGAAGAGCAGATCGAGACGAACACGAGCAGTTACCCACCAGAGCTCTCCGGAGAGATAACACTCCTACTGCTGCATGTCTGAGTGTATTGAGTTCTTGCTCAGGAGCGCTGAGTGCTATAGTACACACAAGCTGCTAACGAGACCGAGCGTGAGTGTTCTCTGGCTTCCAACCTTTCCGAACCTCTTCCTACGTTGCGCATGGGCCTCCTTTTATATGCAAAAGGGGTCTCCGACAGGTGGCAACGTAGGCAAGGGTAAAAATGGAAAAGGAGTGGTTGGTACAGCTACTTGTACAGTGTATCATACCTAACCCTGACGGCAGGGGACAAAGGCATTAAATGCCCGTCTACGTCGCCCTAACAGTGCAGAAAGGGACCGTCAGGGGCGCCACCACTTGCCACGATGGCAATCTTGTCAACGCCGCTTGCCGCCGTGCTCTGCTGGCCGCACGGCCTCTTGCCACGCGCGCCTGGAAAGGTCCCAGGGCGACATGTTAGTGGATGTGCTGGAGCGCAGGTACAGAGTGGTGGTCTGCCGTGGCAAGCGCCTTGCCGCGGTTGTTGTCTTGTCGTGTCCGGAAGCTTGTCGCTCACCGGGCCTTCCCGGCAAGCTCCTCTTGTCGGGGCCTTGTCTCCTAGGTGCCTTGGCTGGCCTTCCCGGCAAGCTCCTCTCGCCGGGGTGGTCTTCCGCGGCAAGCGCCTTGCCGCGGTTGTTGTCTCCTTGGCTTGAATACTTTGTTCTTGAATGGCTCCAAAGGAACTACGGAGGACCTTGGCGGTCACCCGGTAAGCCTTGCCGCGGAGGGCTGCAACTGCCCGTGCACAAGTTCGGGATACTAGGGTACCCCTACTCTAGTACACCGACATACCGCTATCATTTTATGGATATGCTCTAGAGATAGCTACATTCACTTTAAATAGGGCACTGTCCAAATCCGTTGAGACGACACCGTATGAATTATGGTTTGGGAAGAAACCTAAGCTGTCGTTTCTAAAAGTTTGGGGATGCGATGCTTATGTCAAGAAACTTCAACCGAAAAGCTTCGAACCCAAGTCGGAAAAATGCGTCTTCATAGGATACCCTAAGGAAACCATTGGGTATACCTTCTACCTTAGATCCGAAGGCAAGATCTTTGTTGCCAAGAATGGATCCTTTCTAGAAAAGAGTTTCTCTCGAAAGGAGTAAGTGGGAGGAAAGTAGAACTCGATGAAGTACTACCTCTTGAACCGGAAAGTAGTGCAGCTCAGGAAAATGTTCCTGTGGTGCCTACACCGACTGGAGAGGAAATTAATGATGATGATCAAGGTACTCCGGGTCAAGTTGCTACTGAACTTCGTAGGTCCACAAGGACACGTTCCACACTAGAATGGTATGGCAACCCTGTCCTGGAAATCATGTTGTTAGACAACGGTGAACCTTCGAACTATGAAGAAGCGATGGCGGGCCCAGATTCCAACAAATGGCTTGAAGCCATGCAGTCCGAGATATGATCCATGTATGAAAACAAAGTATGGACTTTGACAGACTTGCCCGATGATCGGCGAGTGGTAGAAAACAAATGGATCTTTAAGAAGAAGACGGACGCGGATGGTAATGTTACCATCTATAAAGCTCGACTTGTTGCTAAGGGTTATCGGCAAGTTCAAGGGGTTGACTACGATGAGACTTTCTCTCCCGTAGCGAAGCTGAAGTCCGTCCGAATCATGTTAGCAATTGCCGTGATACTATGATTATGAGATATGGCAAATGGAGGTCAAACGGCATTCCTTAACGGTTATCTTAAGGAAGAACTGTATATGATGCAGCCGGAAGGTTTTGTCGACCCTAAGAATTCTAACAAGGTATGCAAGCTCCAAATGATCCATTTATGGGCTGCTGCAAGCATCTCGGAGTTGGAACATTCACTTTGATGAGATGATCAAAGCGTTTGGGTTTATCTTGAGACTTATGGAGAAGCATGTGTTTACAAGAAAGTGAGTGGGAGCTCTGTAGCATTTCTCATATTATATGTAGATGACATACTTTTGATGGGAAATGATATAGAACTTTTGGACGACATTAAGGCCTACTTGAATAAGAGTTTTCAATGAAGGACCTTGGAGAAGCTGCTTATATATTAGGCATCAAGATCTATAGAGATAGATCGAGACGCCTCATAGGTCTTTCACAAAGCACATACCTTGATAAGATATTGAAGAAGTTCAATATGGATCAGTCTAAGAAGGGGTTCTTGCCTGTCTTTGCAAAGGTGTGAAATTGAGCTCAGCTCAATGTCCCACCACGGCGTAAGATATAGAAGAGAGAGTGTCATCCCCTATGCCTCAGCCATAGGGTCTATTATGTATGCCATGTTGTGTACCGGACTGATGTAAACCTTGTCGTAAGTTTGGTAGGAAGGTACCAAAGTAATCCCGGCAAGGAACACCGGACAGCGGTCAAGAATATCCTGAAGTACTGAAAAGGACTAAGGACATGTTTCTCGTTTATGGAGGTGACGAAGAGCTCGTCAGAAGGGTTACGTGACGCTTAGCTCGACACAGATCTGGATGACTCTAAGTCACAAACCGGATACGCCAGATATGTTGAATGATGGAGCAGTAAGCTGGTGCAGCTGCAAGCAGAGCATCGTGGCGGGATCTACATGTGAAGCGGAGTACATGGCAGCCTCGGAGGCAGCGCATGAAGCAATTTGGGCGAAGGAGTTCATCACCGACCTAGGAGTCATACCCAATGCGTCGGGGCCGATCAAACTCTTCTGTGACAACACTGGAGCTATTGCACTTGCCAAGGAGCCTAGGTTTCACAAGAAGACCAGGCACATCAAGCGTTGCTTCAACTCCATTCGTGAAAATGTTCAAGATGGAGACATAGAAATTTGCAAAGTACATACGGATCTGAATGTCGCAGATCCGTTGACCAAACCTCTTCCATGAAAGCAAAACATGATCAACACCGTAACTCTATGGGTGTTCGATTCATCACAATGTAACTAGATTATTGACTCTAGTGCAAGTGGGAGACTGTTGGAAACATGCCCTAGAGGCAATAATAAAAGGATTATTATTATATTTCCTTGTTCATGATAATTGTCTTTTATTCATGCTATAATTGTATTAACCGGAAATCGTAATACACGTGTGAATACATTGACTACAACATGTCCCTAGTGAGCCTCTAGTTGACTAGCTCGTTGATCAATAGATAGTCATGGTTTCCTGACTATGGACATTGGATGTCATTGATAACGAGATAACATCATTAGGAGAATGATGTGATGGACAAGACCCAATCCTAAGCATAGCACAAGATCGTGTAGTTCGTTTGCTAGAGCTTTTCCAATGTCAAGTATCCTTTCCTTAGACCATGAGATCGTGTAACTCCGGATACCGTAGGAGTGCTTTGGGTGTACCAAACATCACAACGTAATCGGGTGACTATAAAGGTATACTACGGGTATCTCCGAAAGTGTCTCATTGGGTTGACACGGATCGAGACTGGGATTTGTCACTCCGTATGACGGAGAGGTATCTCTAGGCCCACTCGATAATGCATCATCATAATGAGCTCAAAGTGACCAAGTGTTTGGTCATGGGATCATGCATTACGGTATGAGTAAAGTGACTTGCCGGTAACGAGATTGAACGAGGTATTGGGATACCGACGATCGAATCTCGGGCAAGTAACGTACCGATTGACAAAGGGAATTGTATACGGGGTTACTTGAATCCTCGACATCGTGGTTCATCCGATGAGATCATCGTGGAACATGTGGGAGCCAACATGGGTATCCAGATCCCGCTGTTGGTTATTGGCCGGAGAGCTGTCTCGGTCATGTTCAAGATGATTCCCGAACCCGTAGGGTCTACACTTAAGGTTCGGTGACGCTAGGGTTATTAGGAAGACTTGTATGTGATTACCAAATGTTGTTTGGAGTCCCGGATAAGATCCCGGACGTCACGAGGAGTTCCGGAATGGTCCGGAGGTGAAGATTTATATATGGGAAGTTGTCATACGGTCACCGGAAAGTTTCTGGGGCATATCGGTATTGTACCGGGGAAACCGGAGGGGTTCCGGGGGTCCACCGGGAGGGGCCACCTCTCTCGGAGGGCCTCATGGGCCGTAGTGGGCAGAGAACCAGCCCCTGGAGGGCTGGGCACATCACCCCCTTGGTCCCATGCGCCTAGGGTTGGGGGGAAACCCTAGCGGGGGCGCCCCCCTTGCTTGGGGGGCAAGCCCCCTCCCCTTGGCCGCCCCCCCCTCTAGATCTCATCTAGAGGGGGCCGGCCCCCTTCCCCCTTCCCCTATAAATAGAGGGGCGAGGGGAGGGCTGCATACAACATCCAAGGCGTAGCCCCTCCCCTCCCCAACACGTCTCCTCCTCCGCGTGAGCTTGTCGAAGCCCTGCCGGAGAACTGCCACTCCATCACCACCACGCCGTGGTGCTGCTGTTGGAACCTTCTTCCTCAACCTCTCCCTCCTCCTTGCTGGATCAAGGTGCGGGAGACGTCATCCGCTCCGTACGTGTGTTGAACGCGGAGGTGTTGTTCGTTCGGCACTTGGTCATCGGTGATCTGGATCACGACGAGTACGACTCCCTCAACCCGGTTCTCTTGAACGCTTCCGCTCACGATCTACAAAGGTATGTAGATGCACTCCTATCACTCTTTGCTAGATGAACTCATAGATGGATCTTGGTGAAACCGTAGGAAAAATTTTATTTTCTGCAACGTTCCCCAACAGCCACACCCCTCCCGATCAACAGGACCCCCGTTTCAACCGTAGGAGGTCCGTTTCCTCCGTTTTGCGGTACGCCACACCCCTCCCGATCAACTGGACCCCTGTTTCGACCGTAGGAGGTCCGTTTCCTCCGTTCTGCGGTACGCCACACCCTTCCCGATCAATAGGACCCTCGTTTTGACCGTAGGAGGTCCGTTTCCTCTGTTGTGCGGTACGCCAGGCCTCGTTTCCATCGCCTGTTCCGTCCAAGACCTCCCGATGAACACGACCACGCATTCCGTTCCGACCCAGCCGGTTGGCTCCCACGTGTTCCATTGCCTCCCAATGAACACGACACATTCCGTTGCCTCCCGATGAAAACGACGCATTCCTTTGCCTCCCCATGAACATGACGACGATGTTGTTTCTCTGTTCCGACCCAGCCATGTACACGAGCCCTGGCCGTACGTATGCACGAGTAGGCGTTCGAGACCTTGCCCGTATGTACGTATGTGGTCGTATTTTCTTTCTTGCACCCTGGCCGATGTACGTACGTGTACATGCTACGTGTGCGCCTCTACTACGACACGTGCGCTCATCTACAACGACCAGTATGTACGTACACATTCCAGAATGACAACGCTACATACGCTTCGACCAGGTGGGTCCCGACTGTGAGGCACTTCCTTGCGTGCGAAGATGTAGCTGGTGGGTCCCAGCAGTCAGGGGTGAATCGTTTTTTTTTGCCCGGACGCACTTCCTTGCGTGCGAAGATGTAGCTGGTGGGTCCCAACAGTCATGGGGCGAATCGTTTTTCTTTTTTTTTTGCCCAGACACACTTCCTTGCATGCGAAGATGTAGCTGGTGGGTCCCAGCAATTAGGGGGAAATGTTTTTTTCGCGAAATACAATGGCCCGTCCGGTGGGTCCCCGCTGTCAGGTGGAGGAATAATTATTTTGCGCGTAATAAGGAGGCACTTCCTTGCTGCGGCCATGGACCCAACTGTCAGCCTCTCCATGTACAGTCCACGTCGGATGGAAGCCGTTCCTTGACCACGTTGAACACGCCGTGCCGAGAGCACCAGGGTGGTGGACAACGGCGAGGCCTAGGAAGGGGACGACAGGGAGCCGGGGAAGACGTGGCAGTGGAAGCCCGCGTGGAGAGGAGTACGAGGATTCACTGGTTCGGCTGCGGTGTGAGGCTGTCGTCACCGCAGGGCCTGGCCAGCGGTGGGAATAGTAAGGGGGCGGTGAGGCCTCCGCGGCAGCACATCCGGCCACGGGAGGCAGGAGCATGCGGCACGACCGGTGCTGCTTTGGGCGGCTGGAGCAAGAAGACCAGAGGTTGAAGAAGCACTACAGCCGTTGGATGGACATCGTACGGTCACTGGAGCTAGAATCGTTTATATTGACTAAGTTGACAAAGCCCTTCGTCCCCGTCAACTTGGTAGGCCCACAAGTCAGCCTCCCACTATGCTGGGTTCCAGCTGGCAGGGGGGAGTATTCATTTTTTTGTGCGTAATAAGGAGGCACTTCCTTGCATGCGAAGATAGCTGGTAGGTCCGACCTCTCAGCGGGGGCACGTTTTTTTCGTGAAATATAGAGGCCCTTCCAGTGGGTCCCAGATGTCAGGTGGAGGAATCATTATTTTGCGCGTAAAAAGGAGGCATTTCCTTGTGTGCGGCTGTGGACCCAGCTGTCAACCTCTTCACGCACAGTCTACTTCTGGGTGTCGTTCATTGACCATGTTGACCACGCCGCGCCCAGCGCATCCAAGGTGGTGGACGACGGCGAGGCCCCGGACAGTTTTGGGGCTCGCTAGCGGACATCGTGCATCACCTGACGCAGGCGTGCGGCGATCACTACTGGCCCTTGGCGAAGAACATCAAGTACGAGACGTGCTACCCGTTCACCATGCCGGAGTCGCTGGAGGATCAGCGCCGCCTGCTAGTCTCGGAGGAGGACGACAGCGTCTTCCTCTTGATCGTGGCCACCGGCGAGGCCCGTGCAGGCCTCCGCCACATATCTTTAGTGTGCGTCAGGGGCGACGCCGCTGACTCTGATACTAACACGAGGCAGATGTACGGGTGCGTTCTCACTATTACTACCCCTCGGAGGTTCGTGGGCGGCGACACTGGCTACATCAAGCTGACTTGGACTCTGTCGAGCTGGGACCTTCCCGCCGATATGGACATGGAAGACGCATGGTATTATTTGACCCCCAACAATGTGCATGGGTACTCCAAGGAGGTTCACCTGGACATCCAGGTTTACTAAGTTAAATGTTGATCATTAGTCTTCGCTCAATGTAATCCGCTGTCTAAGCATGTGGAGACTTCCATACATGATCTTGCTCTATTGGAGTATCGCGCATGAATAAAAGTGTATCCATTTATGGTTTAGTCTAGAATCTTCCATGTATGATTTTTACTACTGATGCGTGAAAGACTTATGATGAACCATTTCTGCACAGCACAATAAGTGTTATTTCTTCACAAGTTTTGGATGCAGGTTGAACAGTTGAACGCTTTTGTTTGCAAAAGATAGTTTTTTTATCTATTTCACCCGGATGTTTCTGAGCTCTAGAGATGAAATAATATCCGAATAAACCTATCGATCTGCTGGCAGCTCTTGGATCTGAGATCAAACGGTCGCATGCTAAGTTGCTGAAAATTTGCAGAATAACCCTCCAGGATAGGATATTCACCCATAGGTCTAGAATCACGCCATGCAACCATTCGATCTCAGATCCAAGGGCTCTCGGAAGCCCGTATCATGGGAGAATGGAAAGCCACTACCCTGCCATTCGCATGCTGGCAGTTCGCTCCTACTCGTCCCCGCACGTCCTTCAATACTACGGCGGTTCGCTCCTCGTCGTCCCGTCCATTCACATTACGGCAGTTCCACTAATCCTAACCCTCCTCCCAAATCCATGGCGTCCCAAATCTCCACGATCGGCGGTGAGTACAAGGTTAGAACCATCACTAGTGCAGAACCGGCCTTTAGTGCCGGTTCCACAACCGGCACTAAAGAGTGCGGACTAAAGGTCCCCCCCTTTAGTACCGGTTCGTCACGAACCGGCGCTAAAGTGGGTACACGTGGCACCTGAGCAGCCGGAGTGCGTGGGCTTTAGTACCGGTTGATAACACCAACCGGTACTAAATGTTTGGGTGTTTTTTTTTTAATTTTCCATTACATTTTTTTTGTTTGCTGGTAATTCACGATACTACAAATTGGTTATGCATATATATAAATAGATTTTCTAAGACGTATAGAACCGCATATATATATATATATATATATATATATATATATATATATATATATATATATCATCGAATATCTCACAATTAACCAACACCATTATTCACACATACACATGTATATACATATACAATTTATCCTACATATGTTCCTTGGTGCCTCAGGAGCACGATGACAAGTGGTTCATGGGGGCTAGCGGGTAATAGTATTCTCCTTTGGGATTTATGACCTGGTCGAGCAAAAATCCGGCTATTTCCTCTTGAAGTGCTTATGGCGCTCCTCGGGTAGGAGCTTATCCCGCACCTCTCTACGAGCTGATAAGAAGGAGATCAATAATATGCATGTACGCTAGTTGTGTGACTAGATATCGATAATGATGTGAATAGTATTCTGACAAACGTACCCAATCCTGTCTATCAAATCTGCTCCTTTCGCACGTCATCATGCGAATATTCTCGCAAACGTAGAATGCACACAGATTATTCCCCGGCGCTGCTTGTGGCCTTTACGAGAATGGAATTGAATCAGATAATGATTAATCAAGCATGATAATTAATTAATGATATTGAAACAAGAATTAAGCAGATGGTAGCTAGCTAGTACTACTTAATACTTACCTTTGGTCGATGCCAAAACAACTTTTGTTTCCATTCACCGAGTCACCGCGATAAACTTTGCCCATGCCCTGCCTACGGCAAAGAAAATTAATAAAGGGGTTATTAAATAGTTCATATCGTGAAATGACGAACTAATAATAGGCCGAGATATATATAGTTAATAATGATTGATATTACGTTGACTATCCCTTCACGATGGTGAAGTCACTTTCTTCTTTAGTTAGCGAGTCCGATAATTCAACTTTTCCTTCCTCAACTTTAATGTCTATCAAGACCCGATTACAACTGCATGTGCACACGTTTGCATGTCTTAAATAAGCGGGCATGTGCATAAAATAAATCAACTACCGTAAACCGTATACACTTAATTATTAACATCTAGCTAGCTAGTAAGCAAAAACAGAATTTGTAGTACAAGACAGTGTGACTCACGGGAAGTTGTAAGGAAGTAGTATATCTTCATTGCTATTGAGGCGCTTCAAGAACTCTACCATGCTGGCCTCTACATCTCGCTTGATAAAATGGAAACTTCCATATGTCCTCATTAACGGTATTTGGGTCAATGAACCCAATGCCATAGCGCCCAGATTTTTTCATTTCATACATCTTCATCCTGCATATAATACCACGTAAAAGAATATAGTGAGGATAATTACATGTAATGATTGATCAAAATTATCACTACATAATTAGCTTGAGACTTAAATTACAGAAAGAAATCACTTACGAGACAATAGCAACCGATTTATAGACTTGTCGAGTGCATCTTGATTGTATAACTGAAAAAGTTCTCAGTATACTCAATGGATGTAGCTTTCTCATGGTAATAATGATCCTTCTTGACATTCACCATGAGGGACACTTTCGATTGAAATCTTGGTCATGTTCATGTACCATTGATGCAATTCATACATTCTCGTTGGGAGGTCCTTGACCTTGTCCGGATGGACCAAAGGTTTGCCCTGCATATTTCCATTTTATTTCTGATTCTTTAAGCGGAGACATGGGCTCGATTTCGAGGAGTTGTCCAACAGAGATCTTGAGCATTTCAGCCTGCTTGATATGCTCCTCCGTTATTACCACATCACCCTGTTGGGGAACGCTAACGGTTTGCCCACAATAATATTTGGCGCGTGTACTCCTCTCATGTGTTGTTGGCACAACAAGCGGGGGGATCGCTTGCGCCGCCTGTTTTCCCAGCTGGGGAACGGTTTTCCCACATTTTTGCCACCGCTTGTTGGCTCGAGCTCGAGCTCGCTTCCTTCAGAGGCCGTGCTCGACGAAGCTTCCTGATTTGACGCTCATAGTCCGAGTCAACAGGCTTGGGACCTGGTGCTCTAGCCATATGAATGAAGTGGTCAATCGTTTTCTCAGGCACTTTCTCCTTTGGCGGCGGTGCCGGTTTCGGTCCAAAATGGGCGTCCACTTGGGCCTGCACAATGGCTGCGTTTTGCTCCTCGGTCATATCTTAAGGCCTCTGAGGAAGAGGAGCGAGGCTTGGACCGTATTTATATCGCTTGTCTCCTTTGTACTTCTGAACTACCTCGACTCGCATTGCCACGCACCAAAGCTGCGGCATGTCTCTTCTGCGATTGCTGAGACGGCGGAGACGAATGACATGGAGTTGGACCAGGAGAAGTGGCCTTGCGATGTGCCGTACTTGAAGCAGGAGGTGTGGCCTGACACGGTGCCGGACTTGAAACCGGCGGAGGAGGTGGCGGACTTCGAGGAGGAGTCGTCTCACGCGTTCGTGGACTTGGAGGAGCGGGAGTCTGCTGACTCGGTGGCGGACTTCGAGGAGTCGGCAGACGACGCGGTGTCGGTGGACTTCGAAATATGATGCAATCCTTTCTCCATAGGATGATATGATGTATGGCCTCTCCCAGTGTGCGCTCGTCTTCACCTCCAGGAATGTCAAGCGTTAGCCCCGAATATGGGTCCACCACTTCATCAACCATGACACGAGCATAGCCCTCTGTAATCGGGATGCAATGGTAGGTTGCTTCGGGGTCCTTTGGAAAAGCAACGCCGTCCGCCACCTTCATGGATATGTTCTTCATTTTGGAGTGTAGCTCACAGTTAGTGTTCTCTATGATGTCATCCACAGGTATGTATCCAGCGGTGTCGCCTGGGCAGAACCAACGCTGCTTCTCGACATGGATGGGGCGGTGCCATCCAATGTTGGATGATCATCCGCTTCTGCCGCCGCTTCGAGACCCCCTTTCACAGCTAATCGAGTCGATCTGCTTTATTCTTTGCTGCTTTGGAATTTGAGTGCAGTGTCCGCGTGCCTTGCTTCTAGGCCTTGAAGGCGTTTCTGCGTCCCGCTTCCTCTGCTCCTCCTCCAGCTTCCTCTTCTTCTCCTCCTCCATCTTCTTTCTTGCACGGACACAGTAGTCGTCATTCCAGTCCGAAAAGCCCTCATACCAGCGAATAACGCCCATGCCTCGTGTTCTTCCCGGGTGTTCAGGATTTCCCAGGGCGCGCGTAAGCTCGTCGTTCTCTCTGTTGGGCGTGAACACCCCCGTTCGAGCTTCTTCTATTGCGTCAAGTAACTTTTGTTCGGCTCCTTTTAGACTTGCCTTCTTCGAAACCAGGCCTGTCTTCGGGTCCAACGCCCCCCCATGCGCATAGAACCAAGTTCTGCACCTGGGGGGCCAGCTCCTAGTAATCGGAGTGACCCCTGCACCCTCCATGTCTTGCTCAGACTTATCCCACTTAGGCAATCCCACTGCGTAGCCACCTGGACCCAGACTATGGAACTGCATCTTTCTTGCGACATTTGCCTTGTTTTTCATCGACCGTTCCTTAGATAATTCTGAATCCTTGAAGGTCACGAAATCGTCTCAGTGTTCTCTTTGCTTCTCCAGTGTTCCCTTGAAATCTGGAGTCTTCCTTTCATTAGCGAGGTAGTTGGCCCATACAGTTTTCTTGTGGGTGTTGAATGCAATTGCCATCTTCTTAAGAGCAGCGGCCTTGACTTTCTCCA
The DNA here is from genome assembly GCA_021605145.1 of Aegilops bicornis. Classification (NCBI taxonomy): domain Eukaryota; kingdom Viridiplantae; phylum Streptophyta; class Magnoliopsida; order Poales; family Poaceae; genus Aegilops; species Aegilops bicornis. The sequence goes on from CM038671.1 coordinate 614,649,218, forward strand.
CATCTGCTTCAGTGAAATGATCTGGTAGGGTTAAATGTTCCATCAGAGATTTCACCGTGTCTTTTTAGCTCACATCGACCCAAGTAACACTGGACGTTTAGTCTTTGGCTCTTTCCATTCTTGAATGGAGATCGGAGTTTGTCCTTCACAAGAACTCCGAACTGACGAGTCCACTTGTTCGCAACGTTCTTAGGCGTGAGGGGTTCGCCACTAAGTTTGGTGGATTCGATGTGGTACTTTACACCATCCTTCAACAATCTGCCCGGGCATCGCTTTGTCTTGTTGTCTGTAGAAGCAGATTTGCTCGATCCGGAGGGCTGAAAGAAGAAAGATCGATTCGTTAATATATCTTCAATAAAAAAACATGTGATGATCACCAGGATGCATGCTTATATAAATATATACCTCGCCGGAAGTCTTTGTTATTTGAAGATCAGCATTGTTTGTGTCATCACTAACATTGTCTGTGTCATCATAATCATAGTTCATGACTTCATCAGCTCGGTCGTCGAGATCGAATATCTTTTCATCACCCTCTCTGGTATTGTTCAGATATTGGGAGCCGTCATCTTCATTCAGATCATCTACCCTATGAGGGTTGCGTATGATGTCGAACAATTCCTCTTCTCTCTCTCTGCCGGTATTGTCCGTCATAGCTTTTACTTTACTAAATGATACAGAAGAAATATAAAACAATTTAGTATTCAAATTACAATGCATGGATGCAATTAATCAATAAGGAAAAACTAAATCTCGAATATATCGTCTCGAATACATCATCGTCTTAATATATATAATCTCGAATACATCGTCTCAAATATTATATATCGAATACATCACTGGCTAGGTACCTAATAAACATCGAGTACTACAGAAGAATCAAGGGCGCCACTCGCGGTTCCTGGGGCGCGGGCGGTGCACACCCAAAGAGAAGGAACCATCACAGGATCATATCTCCGGTCATCTGCCCAAAGAACCCGCCAAGTAGTGGAGAACCTGACGTCGTCCATAGCAGCCATGTAGCAATGGACGCACCACCTCTGGCGGGGTTGGCTGCCTCTGCACCGAATGTGGCCCACACGAACGCCACCAAAGAAGATCAGGGTCGACGATGGGACCCGAGGTCGGGTTCCTCACTGCCGGGCGCGCCTCCGAGTAGCACCTCCCAAGTGCCAGCCAGTGAGCCAGTCCAGACATGGGTCCTCTCAAGGTGACGTCGTCATGAGCAGGTCGACCAGCAGGATGCGGGTCGGGCATATCATCGAGAACAAATACTATATGCCATAAAAAGTAACATTTTTTAAATGATTGTATTGTGATAACTAAAATTCTATATATATGCAAATTCTATCAATTTGACATTAATCTAATTCATCTAACTAAAACTAATTCTAAAATTTCCTGATTATATAACTAACATTTCTAATATTTATATAACTAAAAAACAGAAAAATTGCTAACATTTCTATAAATATTTCTATAACTAAAAAACAGAAAAACATTTATAACATTTCTATATAACTAACATTTCTAATATTTATATAACTAAAAAACAGAATAATTTCCTAACATTTCTATAACTAAAAAACAGAAAAAAAATTAACAAAACAAACTAATAATGTGTGTGTGTGTATAGTGTGTGTGTGTGTGTGGACATGGCGGCCGGGGCGAGCTCACCGGCGAGGCGATGACGGGGCGGCGACGACGGGGCGATAGGACGGGGCGGCGACGACGGGGCGATGGGACGGGGCGGCGACGGGCGGCAGGGACGGGCGGCGACCACGACGGGCGGGCGGCCGGGCGACGGACAAGCGGGCGGGTGCGGCGACGGGACGACGAGGACGGGACGGCGGCGGCGACGCCGACGGGCGGCGATTTAGGGCGGGACGGCCGGGTCGGCGGCGAGGGGCGGGGTCGGTGAGGAGGGGCGGGGGCGGCGACGTCGACGGGGACGGCGTTGATCGGGGCAGGGCGGCGCGACGGAGGGAGGAAACAGAGGGAAGAAACAGACGGAAACTGAATTTTTTTAGTACCGGTTATATATATAGGAAGGACCTTTAGTACCGGTTGGTGCCACCAACCGGTACTAAAGGTCTGTTTGCCGAGCCAAGCGGCGGAAGCACCCCTTTAGTACCGGTGGTGGCTCCAACCGGTATTAAAGCATTCTTTAGTACCGGTTGGTGCCACCACCCGGTACTAAAGGTGCTCTCGCGATGGAGTGCGGCAAGTTTAGTCCCACCTCGCTAGTCGAAGGGCTACCAGACCGGGTTTATAAGCCTCAAGGCGGTAGCTCTCGAGCTCCTCTCCTAAGCAGGCCTCTGGGCCTACCTATTCATTGCTGCCATGTGGGCCCTCTTGGGCCATTATGGCCTGCATCCTGGCCCAACAAAAGGTTGAGTTTCTAGTCGTATGCAGGCCGCTTAGGCCCATTAGCGGGATTTTTTATTTTCTTCATTTTTTTTGCTTTTTTTGTTTTATTTATTTTTGAGTTGTTTTTTGCTGTATTTAGATTTTCTTTGTGAATATTTTTGCTTTAGGTACAAAAATTTACAAACTTTCTGTTAGTGCAGGTAGTTTTCATATTTGAATAGTTTAAATTTTGAATTATTTGAAATTTGTGTGAATCACTAGTTTGTGAATAACTTAACTTTGAAAAAAGATTTTTCAGTGATTCTTTTTTCTAATGTTTAATATTAGTGTGTTTTATCATTATATTCAATTTGGTAATGCTTAGGTTATTTAAAAAATGAAATGCCTTTGTAACATTTCAGTTTTCATTTAAACCCCGATACTTGAAAAAAGATTGTCCATTTTGTACACGAAGTGTATCCGATTTTTGCCGTAACCCTCTCTACTTTTTTGCACATGCTATTTGTATGAAATTACGATACCATGCCAACTTTCAACCTTTTCTCGAGTTCATTTCAAATGCTTTTCAATTTCAGGGTCATTTAGCTGGAAAAAAATCAGTAAATGCATGAAAAGAATTTGTTTGCACATAAAATTTCTTCGCGTTTCAAATGCCAAAACACATAATTAACTACCCTATCAATTACAGGCATTCCCTCCTGGGTGTGAAACTTTTTCTTCTCGTGTGTCCCTTTGCGCCGTAGCCATGGAAAATCTTCATTATTTAACTGGATGCTCGGGTCAATATTCACTGTGAATGGAGCAATTTCATCAAACTTTTCATAATCTTCTGACATGTCTGTCTTGTCATCCACTCCCACGATGTTTCTTTTCCCGAAAGAACTATGTGGCGCTATGGCTCATCGTAAGATCCATTCGCTTCCTTCTCTTTTCTTTTTCTCGGCCTGGTAGACATGTCTTTCACATAAAAAACCTGCGCCACATCATTGGCTAGGACGAATGGTCTGCATACGCAAGATTGTTGAGATCCACTGTTGTCATACTGCGGGTCTTCCGTTACCCCGCCTCGTGTCATATTGACCCATTTGCAATCAAACAAAGGGACCTTCAAATCACACGATCCATAGTTAAGTTCCCATATGTCCTCTATGTAACCATAATATGTTTCCTTTCCGTGTTGGTTGTTGCATCAAAGCGGACACCACTGTTTTGGTTGGTGCTCTTCTTATCTTGGGCGATCGTGTAAAATGTATTCCCATTTATCTGGTACCCTTTGAAAGTCATTATATTCGAAGATGGTAACTGGGACAGCGAGTACAGGTCATTTTGAATGTCGCCATCATTCAGGGCACGTTTCTGCAACCAATCGGCAAAAGTCCTCATTTGTTCGCGTGTAATCTAGTCGTTAGAATTCTCTGGGTGTTTGGACTGTAGAAAATTCTTGTGTTCCTCCATATACGGAGCTACCAAGGCGGAATTCTGTAGAACTGTGTAGTGTGCTTCAGTGAGAGAATGCCCGTCCATACATATTATTTGATGCCCTCCTAGCGTGCCTTTTCCTTCGATCTGCCCTTATGCCGTGATTCAGAACACCAATCGGCTTAAGGTCGGGAATAAAGTCAATACAAAACTCAATGACCTCCTCATTTTCATGGCCCTTCGAGATGCTTCCTTACGGCCTAGCACGGTTATGAACATATTTCTTCAAGACTCCCATGAACCTTTCAAAGGGGAACATATTGTGTAGAAATACAGGACCCAAAACGTTAATCTCTTCAAGAAGGTGAACTAAGACGTGCGTCATGATGTTGAAGAAGGATGGTGGGAACACCAACTCGAACCGACAAGACATTGCACCAAATCATTCTCAGAACCTTGGTATGATTTCTGGATCGATTACCTTCTGAGAGATTGCATTGAGGAATGCACATAGCTTCACAATGGCCAATCGAACGTTTTCCGGTAGAAGCCCCCTTAATGCAACCGGAAGGAGTTGCGTCATAATCACGTGGCAGTCATGAGACTTTAGGTTCTGGAACTTTTTCTCTGCCATATTTATTATTCCCTTTATATTCGACGAGAAGCCGTGACGGTACCTTCATGCCGAAAGGTGCATTCAAGAAGATTTCCTTCTCTTTTTGGTAAGAGCATATTGGCCCGACCACGATGTATGTCGTCTTTTCCGTGCATACGTTGCTGGTCCTCCCGTGCCTACGGTGTATCTTTTGTCTTCCCATACACGCCCAAAAAGCCAAGCAGGGTCACGCAAAGATTCTTCGTCACGTGCATCACGTTGATTGCGGAGCGGACCTCTAGGTCTTTCCAATATGGCAGGTCCCAAAATATAGATTTCTTCTTCCACATGGGTGCGCGTCCGTCAGCGTCCTTCGGAACAGGTTATCCGCCGGGACCTTTTCCAAAGATTACCTTCAAATCCTTGACCATATCATGTACATCAGCACCAGTACGGTGGCGAGGCTTCGTCCGATGATCCGCATCACCTTTGAAATGCTTGCCTTTCTTTCTTACGGGATGCCTGCTCGGAAGAAATCGACGATGTCCTGTGTACACATTCTTCTTACAACTATTCAAATATATATTGTCAAGATCATCCAAACAAGGCGCGTGCATCCGCGGTATCCCTTGTTTGTCCGTCACGAAAGGTTCTTGAGAGCAGGCCAATCATTGATGGTCACGAATAGCAACGCCTTTAGGTCAAATTCTTCCCCATGTGCTCATCCCACGCATTTAACACTGTTCCATTCCACAGTTGTAAGAGTTCTTCAACTAATGGCCTTAGGTACACATCAATGTCGTTCTGGGGTTGCTTAGGGCCTTGGATGAGCTTGGCATCATAATGAACTTCCGCTTCATGCACAACCAAGGAGGAAGGTTATACAAACATAGAATCACAGGCCACGTGCTATGGTTGCTGCTCGCTCCCCAAAAGGATTAATGCCATCTGCGCTTAGACCAAACCATACGTTCCTTGGGTCACCCGCAAACTCCTCCCAAAGATTTCTCTCGATTTTCTCCACTGTGGAACCGTCGTGGTACTCTCAACTTTCCGTCTTTCTTACGGTCTTCAGGTGCCACCGCATCGCTTTCGCATGCTCTTTGTTTTGGAACAACGTTTCAACCGTGGTATTATAGGAGCATACCACATCACCTTGGCAGGAATCTTCTTCTGGGCGCCGCCTCGACATCACCGTGGTCATCGCGACCGATCTTATAACGCAATGCACCGCATACCGGCAAGCTGCTCAAATCCTCGTACTCACCGCGGTAGAGGATGCAGTCATTAGGGCATGCATGTATCTTTTGCACCTCTAAACCTAGAGGGCAAACAGCCTTCTTTGCTTCATACATACTCTCGGGCAATTCGTTGTCCTTTGGAAGCATATTCTTTATCATTACCAGCAACTTTCCAAATCCCTTATCAGATACACCATTCTCTGCCTTCCATTGCAGCAATTCAAGTGTGGTGCCCAACTTTTTTGTCACCGCAATTCGAATTTTACAACAATTTCTTGTGATCCTCTAACATGCGCTGCAACTTCATCCTCTCGGATCACTTGCGCAGTTTCTCTTTGCATCGACAATGGCCCGACCTAGATCATCGCCGGGCTCATCCGATGCCTCTTCTTGACTTCTTCCGCATTGTCGGCTCAGCTTCTTCCCCCATTGTTGTATCATCGTATTCGGGGAACCCATGGCGGGATAGTCGTCGTCCTCTTATTCTTCACTGTCTTCCATCATAACCCCTATTTCTCCGTGCTTGGTCCAAACATTATAGTGGGGCATGAAACCGGACTCAAATAGGTGGGCGTGAATGGTTCTTGACGAGAGTAACTGTGACCATTCTTACAGCCGGCACATGGACAAGGCATAAAACCATCCGCCCACTTGTTTGCCTCGGTGACAAGCGAAAAAGTATGCACGCCATTAATGAACTCGGGAGAGCATCGGTCATCATACATCCATTGTCGGCTCATCTTCATTACACAACACCGAATAGACTAAATTAATACAAGTTCATACATAAAGTTCATACATAAAGTTCTTATACAACACTTAATTAAATGCAACATACAAAAAACTCTCTAGCTAAAGAATTTAAATGCAACAACAAATGCGATGAAGATCACAACTAAGGTAACAATTGATCCAACAAAGATAATGATACCAAGCCACACTATCAATGGCATATTTTCTAATCTTTCTAATCTTCAACCTCATTTTCTCCATCTTGATCTTGTGATCATCGACGACATCGGCAACATGCAACTCCAATTCCATCTTCTCCCCCTCAATTCTTTTCAAAAAAAATTTCAAATACTCGTTTTCTCTTTCAACTAAATTTAACCTCTCGACAATAGGGTCGGTTGGAATTTCCGGTTCACATACCTCCTAGATAAAAATATCTATGTCAACTTGATGGGCATAATTTGTCATAAACACGAAATGCAACAACTAGTTTTAAAAGAGAATATACCACATCCGAATCATAACAAGGACGAGGGCCGACGGGGACGGATATCAAAACCATGGCACTATGTATAACAAACACGTACGGGTAAGATAATTATACGATTAACTGTATATCCAAATCACACAAACATCAATTTGGTAATGTAAAACATTCATGAACAAGAGCCTCACCACAAGGTGGTGCCGGGGACGGGACGGTGCGGGCGATCGACGGTGGTTACGACGGAGATTTAGAAGGCACTAAGTAAACCACACCTACATATGCAAACTAAGTGTTATTTTTGACCTCAAATTGCATATAAATCAAATACTAGCAAATATAATTCCTCCCAAATTAATAACTATACAAAGCATTGCAAGAGCTAATCTAGCAATGAGAGTTGAAAGGACAAAGTTGCTAACCTTTGTGATCATTTGAATGGATGGGGGCCTTCAAATCTTGTTAAATTTTGGGCAAAATGTGTGATGAGCTCGAGAGGAAGAGGGGAAGAACAGAGGAGGAGAGGGGAAAGGGGAAGAACAGAGCGAGCTTGGGTGGACGAAGGGTTTATGTAGGTCGACCTTTAGTACCGGTTCGTCCCACGAACCGGTACTAAAGGTGTTGGACGGGCCCCAGACTGACAACATCCTGCCACCACTCTCTTTAGTACCGGTTCGTGGCACGAAACGGTGATAAAGGTTCGCCACGAAGCGGTACTAATGAGAGCGGCCGGCTAGCCGTTGGAACCGGCACTAATGGACACATTAGTGCCGGCTCAAAATCGAACCGGCACTAATGTGTCTCAGATTTGCCCCTTTTTCTACTAGTGCATCACCGGCGATGAGTTCGACGTCATCTACACCCGTTCTTCCGCGACGGTGAAAGGATGCCTTTCTCGCTTCAGATGCATGTTCGAAAACTCATATGATGAGTGGGTCGCTGGGCTAGATGTTGAGTACACCACAGTCCTGGGACGAGAGAAGGATCTAAAGGACGAAGAGAGGAAGAAGCCCGCCGTGATCCAGGTTTGTGTGCATGACTTATGCTTGGTCTACCACATATGCCATGCCGACGTTGAATGTCTGGATTTTAAGGACTTCCTCGAGAGCAACCTAGTCAAATTCGTTATTGTAGACTTTAGTAACGACAAAGAAGTCCTGGGTCGGATAGGCCTCGTTGTAGGCAACCCCTTCGACCTCCAGAAGAATCGGCTGGTGTCCTCTCGTCAGCCTTCAATGCTGACCCTGGCAGGAGCCATGGTTCATCCTTCAGACGCAGAACCGGAGAAACCTCCATACATCGCTTTCATCGTTATGCATGGCAGCGGAATGTACTAGATATAGACCACATCCGCTATGCTGCAATGGATGGCTACCTTTGTTTCAATATCTACAAGGGTTGGATGAAGAGAAAGAGCCAAGTGTGCGGTTCAAGCAAAGAAGTATCGGCCAAGAGGAAGAGGACAAGGACGAAGTCGAGGACGTGGACGAGGACTCTGAGTAAGGTGGCAGTGTCGTTGCTCATGGTGGTTCTAATGCAGTGTCTACCGGAATAGTTGCAAAGTTTAATTTCAGGTGTGCTTAATTTAATTTGAGGGGTGTGTTGTCTTTGAGCCCCCAATGTAACTATGTTATGTTTCTTCTCGATTACTTTAGCTCTTCAAAGACGTACATACTAGTATTTCTTACATTTCATCTTTTAGTTGGTATAGTACTACCCCTCGTTTCTTCACATTATATACGTACAATATATATAGCCAACATCATATAGCCAGCAGTTTAGTTGTCAAAGAATTTCAGGGTGCTTAGTTTTGTCAAAGAATTCCAGGGTGCTTAGTTTTGTCAAAGAATTCCAGGGTGCTTAGTTTTATTTGAGGAGTGGGTTGTGCACTTGTGCTGGACACCATTATTGTGACAAGCCTTTTTAATAGTACTATATGCATAATTTGCCGACGAGCGCTCTCTATATGTACCGCCTTTTTTTTAATTTCAAGTTTTGCTCCATGGCGCAATCCATTGATACTACTACTGTACAAAAGTGGAGTATATACATTTTTTTAAAAGGCTAGAGGGCGAGGCAGTCTAGCTCAGTCGGTTTCACGAGAGGCGAGGGACTTTGTGATTTGACGGCTCATTACTGCTGGAAGGCGGGGCCTTGTGATTTGACTGCTCGTATAAGTGCGCCGATGACCTGAGGAGGAGCAAAGAACCGTGCGGTATACTCAAGTTTTCCACTGGAGTAGTACTGCGATGGAGGAACCTGAAACCACGGCAGCCCAAAGGTGCCATATGGCGATAAAAATGATCTAATTTGCTAGTCATCTCATTGTTAGCATTGTTCTATTCATTCCCTAAAAAGCATTGTTCTATTCATGCCCCGCAGAGAACGTGACACGGCGGCGAAACACCGAAGCAAAAGATGAAACACGTGAGCAAAAGAAGAAGGAAGATTATTACCCCAAATGATCTAATTCGCCATGAGTCATAACAGCTTTTTCATCGCCTCCACGACCTCCATCTCCTTGCGTCTCCTCCGCCATCTTCTTCATTCTGTCCATGACGGGATTTCTCGACGCAAGCCTTCATCATCATTCCACGGCCGCATTATGTACCTTGACAAAGAGCGGGTGCTCGATGCGGAGCTTCGCCAACTCCTCCTTCTGTTCCATGATGAGGGCCAGCGGCATCTTCATCGAGGAACTACTATTCTCATGCAGCTTCTTCCAGCCGGCGTTCTTCTCCTTCAACAGGTCGATCTCGTGGTAGAGCTTCGCCTTGTCCTCCTGAAGTCGCAGGATTTCGCTGGTCGCCTTATTCTCCGAGGCAATGCTCTTCTTCAGCAGCATCACCAAGCCGGCGGTCAACTCCCCCTGCTTATTAAGCTCAGCGGGCATGTCGTCGAGGCTCTCCTTCAGCAACTCCATCAAGCCTTGGATGAACGCCTTCTGCTTATTGAGGTGCTTATTGAGCTGATCGGGCATGTCATCGACGGATAACGACTCCAGCTCTGCCGGCTCGGCATGTTCGCCTCCGCAGCTAGGGTGCTCCTGGGAGCCATCGCCTGCCCGTGAGAGATCTTTCAAGGTCTCTGTGTGGCGGCGAGCCCTTTTTTTTCCGCAGCCTTGGTTGCCACTCCGTTGTTACGAGTAGTTCTCGACCTAGAGCTCTGCTCACCGACCATGGGAACGACGGACGAAGAAGAAGCACTTATGAGGAGGAAAGGTAGAGTAATTTTTGGTTAGGTAGTTCCCCTTTTTATAACCTAAGTACTAGCACTAGTACTAATACCTGCATAGTGGGAACACGCTCAGGTTTGGTAATGCATTACTAGTAGGTGTGAGCAGGCTTTCGAATGTGATGGGAAAAAGGTAAAGATTAATTGATGATTTTGGTTTCGAGGCCCGAAACGGCTCCCGATGAGTTTAGCTGAACATAAATTTCAAGTACTACACTGCTCAAATGCGTAAATATTATGTTTCTGTCAAAAATTGGCAAAAAATATGAAGGAGACCAATGGAAGTACTACTAGCAACCCATGATTTAACTACTCGCATGCGCGCAGTGGAGTAATAATATCTTTCTTCCGCCCTCACGTCCACTCAATTTGCATGCGTTGTATTAATTGACCATCAATGAAGTGAACGACTTTACACGCGTCAAATTATCACATGGGTGGATCTTGGTACAAAATTGCATCCGCCCGTGTACCCGCGTGTGCGTGCGAGGGAATGAGTGCATGCGTGGCGTGCGTGCACATCTTCGCTTCGTGCATGTACCGCCAAAGATGGCTCGGGGAGGGCAGTACATTCTTCCGGAACCAAAGAAGACGTCATCGTGATCAATCCACGCAAGGAGGTCGCGACAACGCCTCCACATGTGCCACGTGGCTTCATGAACTGTAAGAGAGACACTGTGTAGCGTGCCATTGGTATTCTAATTTACGTGTTTTGCACATACTCGAAGTACTAGTAAGGTACACATGCATTGCTTGCATCAGATTTTGCAATCAAATTATGAATAAATACCACACTATAGCATGTAAGCTCTGAGTCATATATGCCTGATGTAGCCCTTCGTTTAATTATTATAGTTCATATCATTCAAAATCAATTAGTTTTTATAAAAAAGCTAAGAACGTGGGAATAGGAAAAACATGGGATTATATTAGAATGTCGTCTTGAATCCTACAGAATTGTACGAGTGTTTGATTGTGCATAGAAAAAACGCATAATTCTTTCAAAGCGGTTTGAGTGGATGGGATGTTTCCTATGAAATCTAGTGCAAATGAATCATATGGAAAAATTCCTATGGTTTACAATCCTACGAATCAAACAACCAAGATAGGAAAAATTCCTAATGATTAGAATCCTCCAAAATTCCTTTGAGAATCCTTTGAATCAAAGAAGCCCTTAATCTATTTTATGATTCATGGAATTGTGCGTTGTAAAGCATAAAGTAAAAACAAATAATGGCAATTCAACTAGAAAAAAGTTTGGGCAGTTATGATACGGAAGATTCTAGAACAAAAGAGAACCACTGTTGTTTTGAGGTTTGTGCATTATGCTTAAGTTCAACCATGGAGTCTGCTAGATTGTACATGTGGAAAAATCCGGTGGGGGGCTATAAGATGGTGTGAGGGGCCGAGTGGAGGGAGACTATGAAGGAATGCACAAGTGCGAGATCGATATTTAGAGAGAGGCGAGAACGCATGCGTTGTTGTGTGATGATGGCGGAGCCATGAAAAATAAATGAGCTAGGGGCCAAGCATTGCTAATCCTTTACAAGGAGGGTCAATTCATGAACTTAAACCATTTTTAGCAGCAATTGTCTAATGATCACATTCATATTAGCCTCGATATATAGTGATGTTAGGGGGGGCAGGGCCCTTACTGCCCGTTGTCTTCGGCATTGTGCACGCGTCTGAGAGATGAAGCGGAAGGCATAGATGATGAGAGGGGAAAGTTGGATATATAATTAATGTGGGTGTATTAGCTATATATGTTAATCCTATATAGAGAGGTATAGATTGATCGATGTGGACGTGGGAAAGAGGGTGAGACCTCACTGGATATATCGATTGATCGGTTTGTGTGGAAAACTATGAAGACCTAGCTATATACACACATACATAGAGGAACATCGATCGTTAGCATGCACACGTGAGAGATAAAGAATGCCCGATATGATGGAGAGGGGGTGTGTGGGTGTGTGCCTTCATGGGAGACCGACCTGAAGAAAAAGATTGCATGTGTGCGATGGATAATGCCGACTGGTAGTGTGTGTGCATGCATGCATGAGAGAAAGTTATTGGTACAATTATAAAGAGAAGATGACTGTGTGGGAGTAAAAGACAAGGTGAGGTCATAATCAATGTAAACTTGAATTCAAATATTTGAATAAGAGATCCTGATGTTTGAAACCCATGCATCCATGAATATAACGGAGATCTGCGCGGTGTGGTTTGGAAACGAGCATGTTGTAATGTATACACATTGACCAAGGTCGACTGATTTGAATTTGAGATACCGATGGCGGACATCATTTGGCCATGTCGCATCTGTGCCGGGACACACTATTCTAATTGGAGATCATGGGCGGCTATATCATCACATATCTCTCTCCATACCCCTAAATAGATATATATATATATATATATATATATATATTATTTTATAATTTTTTTATTGTGTGCGGGTAACTTTAACTTTGAAAGATGGTCGGTTGATGAGGCGAATCCGATGGTCCAAAGATGGCAAATTTGAGCACTACTGGCCATTGGGTATCATCTAGATTCCACCAGATTTCGCCACATGTATAATCTAGAAGACTCCATGGTTGAACTTAAGCATAATGCACAAACATCAAAACACAAGCACTTCTTATTTGTTCTAGAATCTTCCGTATCGAGAATTGCCCAAATGTTTTTCTACATGATTTGCCATTATTTGTTTTACTTTATGTCTTACAACGCACAATTCCATGAATCTTAAAATAGATTAGCTTTCTTATAAAAACTAGATCATTTTGAATGAAATGAACTATAAGAATTAAACAAACATCTACATCATGCATATATGACTCAAAGATTACATGCTATAATGTGGTATTTATTCATAATTTGGTTGCCAAATCTCATGCGTGCAATGCACGTGTACCTTAATCTAGTCAAAATGGTGTGTGTGTGTGTGTGTGTTGAGGTGCAAATTGTCTTTTTTTGGGGGTACACGTTAAGCTTGTTCTTCCGAAATTTCAAGTTGCGCCTTGTTATGCCGAAAATTCAAGCTAGCGTCTTTGTCTATCGTGCTGCAAAACTCCTGCCTCTTCAACCCGCGCCTTGTTAGCCCGAAATATTTAAGATATATCTTTGTCTCGTTGTGCTCCGACAACTCCCTCCATCTCAACCCGCGCCTTGCTATTCCGAAATTACAACGCGCGCGAAAACTCCCACCTCCTGTGAAATCCCGACATGCGAAATGCCCGTGGTACCCCTGAACCGAAAGAACCGCCTCAAATCGGTGTGGGTACTTTCGTAACTTACCCCACATTTCGAACAAGCGCGTCCCTAAGCCATGGTTCCCCACTGCCATCCCATCCGCCCACCCATTCGTACACCGAGGCCATGAAAACCCGTGACGAAACCCCACACCCTGCTCCGTCCGCCACCCAGCCGGAGCCTCTTCCCCGACGACGTCCTCCACAGCAACACCTTGATGTCCCTCATCCACCGTACCGGGTGAGGATCCGTCATCGATCTCGTCGTCCCGCCGATTCAGCCACCCCATCTCCACCTCCAAGGAGCTACCCCGATGTGTCCCTCGTCTTTCGCGCCACCTCCATTCCCACACCGCCGTCTTCACCTGCACCACCGGAAGAGCATCATCATCACCGTTTCCTCGGATGAAGCTGCGGCCTACTTGGCGCCACCAAAGAGGTTGTACACTAATCGCCACATTTTCTTCTTGATTCGATCTCACGGTGCTGCCGGCGCTCGGTCCCGAGCTGACACGGCGCGGCTCCATCCACGGCGGCGTCGCCGGCCACTTCCTCCACGGCGTCGCTCCCTCGGCGGCGACGTCCACATCAGTAGGAGCTGCTACTGCTTTAGCTCTCGCTCGCGTTGGTGCTCTGCTCTTGCTCTCGGTCCCCTGCCTGGTATGCTCTCGCTCGCGTTGCTGCTCTCGCTCTTGCTCTTGCTTGCGATGCTGCTCCAATTTAGCTACACTTCAGTCGACTGAATCAACTTTTGGGTTAGTCGATTTTCAGGGGGTGGGGGGGCTCGCTGGGGTGAAGGAAGAACCAGCCCTTGTGAGGAGGGGCTCATCGAGGAATACGCCACTATCTATCTTAGGGTTCAGGATGGGGCGGTGGTCGCCGGCGGTGGCGGGCGGTGGCGGGCGGTGGCGTGGGGATCACGGGAGAAAAGCTTCGCCACGGGGCGGAGGGATGGCCGGGTGGCGGTGGGAGTGTTTTCAAGGCGGGCGAGGGCGGCTGCTGTTTCGCCCGGTGGTGGTGGCGGCTCAAGGGGTGGAGGTTGAAGATGAACTGCAGGCCCTTGATTTCAGATCCAATGCAAAATTGGTGACCGACCAGAGATGAAAAAGTCGATCGATCGACGTGTAGCCTCACCTTGCTAGTGCGTTCAGTTTCGACAAAATTCAGTTTTGACGCTTAAGTTCAGTTTCGACGATTAAGTTCAGTTTGACAGCTTAAATTCAGTTTTGACAGCTTAAGTTCAGAGATGAGCGGTGATGTATTTTACATCTAGCACTTTGTGGTTATGTATTTTATGTCATGTATTGAGATGCTATTAGATTTCCACCAGTTAACGTTGTTCGTTGTCTCTCTTGTCCTGCTTGACCTCGGCGTTGTACAACTCACCGGAGCTGCTCCAACGATTTAAACCCTCCATCACAATGAGCGGTACCTCAGGCTCCATCTCCAGACGCCTAAGATCTTCTTCCCCTCCTCCGACAGCCAAGTCAGCCGGAGCATACTCACCGGCCAACCCAATCACGCTGAGATTGACATGGCTTCGCCAAAGAGGTTGTACACTTGTTGTATCTCTTTTTTACTCTACATGTTATATATATTGTCCATTAAGCACTCGTAGTAATGGGAAATACGATTATTTTATCCTACTATATGACAAGCAGTCAGGTACCAGGCAATTTAGCTATCCGTGATGGACTCTCTTGAACGCCATCATTATTTATCTATGTGTGTTTGAGTTGTGCATTTGTCGATGGGCCTGGGAGTTGAGCTAGTATGGCAGTGGCCTGGGTCCAAAGTAATAGAAGTAGCACAAAAACATTTTTTTAGTGTAGGACTTTCCTTGCTCAAGCCTGCCTACTAGAATCGCCATGCTTGAAAGGAAAAGTGAATGAAAAACATAGGAATTGGAAAGTTTCCTATGGTACTACTTTTCATGAATTTGGTGCAAAGGAATGGAGCAAAGGAAAACTGTAGGATTTGTTCCTTTAGTGTCTCCTTAAAAGAAAAACCGTAGGAATTCTAATTTCCACTTCTCCTCCTTTTCATATTCCTATTCATCAAGCACAAGACTAAGAGATAGTAGCATAATAGCATTATAACCGTACATTTTCTTGTGGTTTGACTTAATCTCAGCATGCTTTTTGCATCCTGTGATCTTCCAATTGTTGTGAATCAAACATCCAGATTGGCAGAAATCCTGTGTTTTTAAATTCTCTGTTTTGCACGTGCATTCTTATCCTATTCCTGTCTATTTCCTATCCCTGCATTGTTAGAATCCTCAAATTCAAACAAGCCCTTACTCAATTAATTCTGTTATAGATATGTGTCAAAGAAAACCTTGTGTGGTTTGTCCCGCCTCAAGGGCGTTGTGTTCCACCCCAGCTCATTTGCTCCAACGACGTAAGGGTTCACCACGATGAGGGATCCGCTCTCCAGACTATCTTCGCCGCCTCGGATCTTCTTCCCTACTACCGCAGCCATGACAACTGCATTACCATCATCAACTGAGCAGATGACCTTGAGGACTACACGGGTCCGCAAGAGAGGCCGCACTCTTCCGTGTCTGCTTAGGTTACACGTCACTTAATATGATGACATGCTACATTATCGTCGTGTTCGCCTATTAGACTCCGAGTCAGGTCCAAACTAATGCTGAAACTTGAGTTTTTAAATGGTTGTGGGGTACATATTGGGGCAGCAATCAGTACTATCTGTCTACTATCTAGTTAATCTCCGGTGTCTACTATGAGTTTCATGTTGGGTGCAAACAAACAGTAAAGGAGCCATTATCTGTATTTTTTAACTAAAGCTATTATCTGCCTGCTATCATTGGGTCTATCCACAGTTTGCTACCATCACTCTGGATTTGTGCATGCGTTCCTTACATAATATCACTATGTTTTATTCCTATGCATGCCAGTTATTGTACACAATGGAACTGATCATGTAGAGCAAAAGAGACGAGCCTTGCGTGGCAATAAAATTTCATGCAGTCTTCATTCCATGGTGGGCGCAAAGGCAGCCCCCACTCCACCCATTCCGGACCGTAATCAAGAGGAAGATAACTGTTCTGAGGGGGATTCAGAAGGAGAAGACCACTCCTATTTACCCCATGAGGTCTTCGCTCTAACTTGGCATGCTGATGTTGGTAATATCATACATATGGTGTCTTGCCTTGCTTACTGTATACATTAAAGATGTCATCTACTTAGTTTAGACATGCTTTGTGTCAATGCCATCTGTTTACTTTCTTTATCATATATGTGAATCATGCAATGCCATCTTGTTTAGCCAGGCATGTGAACTTTGCAATGCCACCCTGGTTAGCCAGTCATCTTATATGTGAATTATATCATGCCATCATTTTTTATTACGTGTTAAATTTGTCAACAATTTTAGTACACTCAATTACTCTTCCTGTGCATCAGCCATTCGGCACGGTCATGGAAAAATCTGGAGTGGAAACAAGGTCTTCAGAGCAGACAATGCTATCTGACGAAGCGCATGTCTTGCTGGTTACCGATAGCTCCTCGGAGGAGGATTCAGTGGACAGATGACCACCATATCCCCCGAGGTGCATGCCCTAACTTGGTAGGGTTATGTTGCTCATATCGTGCGTATGGTATCTTGCATTGCTATGTCATTTGCTTAGTTTAGACATGCTTTGTGTGAATGCCAATTGCTTAATGTCTAAGTACCATATATGTGAATGATGCAATGCCATCGTGTTGCAAGACATTATATATGTGAATTATGCAATGTTATCTTGTTGCAAGGAATTATGTATGTGAATTATGCAATGCCATGTTGTTTAGGCAAGCGTCATATATGTGAATTATATCATGCCGTCCTTTTTTTGTATTTCTCATAGCTTTTGTCCACAATGTTTGTATATTCAACTGCTCTTCCTGTGCATCAGCCATTTGAATTGGTGATGGAGAAATCTGGAGTGAAAACAAGGTCTTGAGCGGAGACAATGCTACCTGAAGCAGATATCTTGCTGGTTATGAGATAGCTCTTCAGAGGAGGATTCAGAGGCAGATGACCAAATGTATTATCCCCTCGAGGTGTATGCTCAAACTTGGCAGGGTTATATTACTCATATAATGCATATGTTGTATTGCAATGCTTAGTTTTTACATCATATACACAATATTGAATGTCATCTCCTTAGTTGACACATCATATATGTGGTTTCCCTCTGCTCACTTCCTTAGTATATAAATCATATATTTGAATTATGTCATGCCATGATGTTTACATAGACAGCATGTATCTGAATTATGGCATGCCAACCCATTTTCTAAAGACATAATATAGTTATATCATCTCATCCTATTTACATAGTCATCATATTTTAAATTATGTCATTCTATCCGTGAATTATATCATGCCATCATGTTTCCATCGACGGCATGTTTGTGATTTATGGCATGCCAACCACTTTAATAGACACATCGTATAGTTATATCATGTCATCCTATTTACATAGTCATCATATTTTGAAGTATGTCATTCTATCCTGCTTAGTAAGCCATCATACATGTGAAATTGTGTCATGCTATCCTGTTTAATTAGCCATCATATATGTGAAATTATGTCCTCGCTATTCTGCTTTGCTTAGACAACATAAATGTGAATTATTTCATGCCCTGTTTTCTTCCCTACTATCCATTGCACATCTATCTTCCAATGTATGTACATTCAATTACTTTTCTTGTTTATCAGCCATTTCAATTGGAGGGAGTGATGGCGATATCGTGGGAGTAAAAACACGGTCTTGAGAAAAGATCGTGCGACTGTCGATGCAGATAGAACCACGCTTGTACTTGCCCAAGAACCAGCCCCACCACACATAACCCACACTCATGCAGATTGTACCCCTACCCGGTTGGATGAGAACCGGCTACACCCCTTCTAACCCCAACCCCATCGATGCAGACACCCAGCCTCGCTGACACAACACCGTCTCCACCACAGAGCACCCAAACACGAGCAGTTAGTAAGGCAACTGCGGTGCCCAAATCACGAGGACCACCACTCGAACCCAAGTCAACGCTTAAAGCGTAAGAAGAATTGTTCTCGTGTCGGGTTCCGTAGCTATGGTTCATACTACTTTGCTCTTGCATCACTGTATTTACTGATACCAACTAATTTCAAATTTGAAGGATGCAATTGAAACTCCAATGGCGCAACAGGTATGTTTTAAACCTGTTTCTTCAACGTGTTTGGTTGTTTGCTGTTGTAACTTGCTCTATGTTGATTTCAGTTTCAATTGAATAAACAGTTATGTTCTCATGCCATGCACATTACAAGTGTTGTTATTGTTGTGTAGTTTCCCACACTTATATTCTGTCTATGCTGCTTTATCTTAAATAGATATGATTCGAACTGTATCTATCTTGATTTGGCAACATAAACTAGAATGATATAGACCATACAGTGACCATACTACATAGATATATGTTTGTTTCATGCTGTTATCCTGTCCACCTTACTACCGAACTGGTTTACCAAAATGAGTTTCAAATACTACATTGTAAACCTGAGACCGCTCGAGATGTGTTTGTTTGTTTCTCTTTTAGAACACGGATAAAATATTGGAGAAGAGTACCTGTTATGCAATGGTAAAGGAAGTAATGCAGATAAGGTTCAAGATAGTGAGACATCCCAGTTGGTCTCCAAGAAAGCTGATAAAAACTATATTGAAGACACTGAGACAACCCCAAAGTCCTGTCTTGATGTAGTGTTCGAGTTACTGGCTACCACTGCTGGCACCAGCTCTTCTAACTCGTTGACTGAATCAGTTCAGCTTCTTGAGTCTCAACTTCAAGTTGAAAGACATCGATCAGATGTTATGCGACAGAAGTCAAGGACCGAGGAAGTCCTGCAGAATTCAGATGCATACTTTTTGGTGCAACGGCAAGCCTTTGGAGGACTTAAGCGCCAAACAAGAGAAAGTTAATAAGCTTGCTAAGCATCTTGCCAGCATTATGGGTACCCAGGATATTGTTTCTTGAGCTCTTCTGAAGTGGTTTCAGTTCTGGACTTGTTTTGCTGCGGCGTTCATATGCTGTTGTGTTCCCTATATTTGCACTGAACTTTGATGCCCAGTGGATGTAATATGTGTAATAGTCGTGATAGCCTAGCGTAAGTTGCTTGCTTATTTATTTCCTTGTTGTCTTGTTTATTTGTTTGCTTGTAGTCATTGCAGTTCTTTTTCCGCGGTTTGCTAGTGGTTGCAATAACCTATTTTTTAAACTAGGCCACAATAACCATGGGCTAATATTTACTGTAGTGACACTGGGCCTTCTACTGGCCGTAGAAACAGTGGGCCTTCTACGGGCCGTAGAAACAATGGGCCTTCTACGGGTCAGAAACAGTGGGCCTTCGTCGTAGAAACAATGGGCCTTCTACGGGCCGTAGAAACAATGGGCCTTCTACGGGCCGTATCATCAATGGGCCTTATACGGGCCGTATGATCGATTGGCCAAACATGGGCCAAACAGACCGCATTCTGGCCGTAAACGGGCTAGAGTTGGAATCATCCGTTCATGGGCTGACCATAACGGGCCATTGTTAATAGGCCATATTTGATGACGCTATGAAAACGGCCCAACATATTAACGGACCACAAACGGGCCGACTGTAACCACGGGCTGAATTTGGCCCACAAGCAGAAAATGACAGTAATGGGCCGTAAGTAAACGAATGCTGGAAATGAGCCCAAGAATAAATGGGCTCGGAGAAGTCTGAAAGATAACATGGTGGAAACGACCCAACGGAATAATGGGCCGTTAATGGGTATAAAGTGATACATCGTTCATTACAGGCCGCTTTCACCACGGGCCGTTAATGGGTGTAAAGTGATACCTTTGTTCATTACGGGCCGATTTCACCACGGGCCGTTAATAGGCCAAGAGTTACATAGGGCCTAATATGGGCCGAAAGACGTCACGGGCCAGAAGTGAAAACGGGCTGGAATCATATTGGATGGCCCAGATGACGCTACTGGGCCTAATTCGGATAGGGCGTAACGGGCCTTGGATTAGCGGGCTGTAAATGGGCTATATGCGATCAGACCGTTAACAGGCTTTCAATGGGCCGTCCCGCCACCTTTTGACCAAGTCAAACGGGCTAGCCTTTTCACAGGAATGGGCCTCTGTTGGGCCGTGCCACGTGTCCACATATCATAGGCGCCTTATGTCCAATGAGTGGATGACATCTGTCCCAACGATGAGCCGACACATGTTTCCTCCAGCCAACGATGATTTTACACGTGGAAAATCCCCATTGGTCGGGGTTGTTAACGGGTTATCGGTTCCAAAACCCGACCCGATAGCTTGATGGCGTTACGTTACGGTGGATGCCACGTGTCGGTCACCCTTGGCGAAAGCACTTCTGTGACGCGCGATTTATCATCATGAAAGTGGACACTTCCGTGATGATAATTTTGGTAATGTCATGGAACACTTCTATGACAGCACAGGTATGACTATCTTGATTCTGTTATAAAATCGTCATGGATGTACATGCATGACAAAAAACGCGACCTACTGTGACAAACACGTATCATCTCGGAAGTGTATTTTTTTTGTAGTGCCAGTTACGCTGTGACATTTTATAGCACACAAGGTGTTCCTCCGATATTCGGGAGTTGCATAATCTCATAGTCAGAGGAACATGTATAAGTCATGAAGAAAGCAATAGCAATAAAACTTAACGATCATAATGCTAAGCTAACGGAATGGTCTTGTCCATCACATCATTCTCTAATGATGTGATCCCGTTGATCAAATGACAGCACATGTCTATGGTCAGGAAACTTAACCATCTTTTTTTAACGAACTAGTCTAGTAGAGGCATACTAGGGACACTCTGTTTGTCTATGTATTCACACATGTACTAAGTTTCCGGTTAATACAATTCTAGCATGAATAATAAACATTTATCATGATATAAGGAAATATAAATAACAACTTTATTATTGCCTCTAGGGCATATTTCCTTCAGAGATGAGTACACAAATATCACTCAAGGTTTTTGTCAGAAACCATACGCTGGTTTCTGCATGTTTGCTTTTAACCTCAGCCGGCTCTACACGTTGTACAAGTGCTCCTTTTTCTTCTTCAAAAGGAGTTTTGGCTTTCTCCAAAGCTTTTGTGCTTTTAATCAGGGATTCCTGGAGGCTAGATGATAGTTTTTCAGTCGTCTCTTGAAGTTTCTTCTCAGTCTTCACTTGTTTCTTCAACCCAGCAATTTCCGCGTTGGCTTGACTCGACATTTCTTGCATAAGTACAAGTGTTTAATGTTACTTCTAAGTCCCAAGTCACCGCAGGCTAGCGACCCGACACTTGGGGGCTATTTATACAATGGAAGTCCCGAGTCACTACAGACAACCGACCCGACATTTGGGGGCTATTTACTCTAAAAGTTGACAATCCAGGCTATATATACCATGGAAGTCCCAAGGCACTACAGACAACCGACCCGCACTTGGGGCCACATTACCCAGTTCAAGGTTTTACATATTTTATAAAAATTCTGAGTCGCCGCAGGCAATCAACCCGGCACTTGGGGGCTACACTACTCGGTTTCAGACTCTACAAAATTTCTAAAGTCCCAAGTCGCTGCAGACGTGCGACCTGGCACCGGGGGCTACAATAGTTAGTTGTTTACACAAGTCATATGCCCGACCCATAACATCATGATTAGCCGGCCCTTGGGGACTACCGTTTGCTCCTACAAAGATTGACAATTCTTACAAAAACAAGTTTCGGCTCACTATTAATAGTGACCCGACACTTGGGGATACGCATAAGTTTTCAAAAGATTCCAAATAAAGGTCAGCTTCTCCTACAAAGGAAATTATTAGTGTGCTAAATGGCGACTCATGAGTAAAGACTCGGATTTTTTAGAAGCTCTAAATTCAGACAAGTCTTAAGTTATCACTACATTTATAACCTTAAGACTTGGAGGCTACACATATATGTATGATAAAAGGCATCAGAAATATACCTCATATTTTTTCTTCAGAAGGTTCACCATGGCACCTTCAGTTTCCTGGCTCTCAGACACCTGGCTCTCAGACACCGGGTCAGATAGTTCTGATGGAGCGAATTCACGTCCAAGTTTTCAAAAGATTCCAAATAAAGGTCGACTTTTCCTTTGTGCCAGCTGGGCGACTCGCCCTTGGCCACAACTTTAGCCAAGGTGGTTGAAGTTTCAGGAGCAGCGCCATGACGTTCAATAGTGATCATCACATCATCATTCGCCATCTTGGTTATTTCCTCTATGGCCGGGTCATTTTTCTTCTCTTCCTCAACAATGGATTCTGGAGGAGCTTGTTGATGGTCCATGGGGTCATCATTGCGTGATGGCTCACTCTGAGCCACTTGATCATCCAAGAATGCGGGGTCATCTCGAGCCGTCGGGTCACCTTGGGCCACCGGGTCATCTTGGGTGGGCGGTCGGGTTATCTACTGTAGCATCATGAGATGGGATTTCCACCCCGGTATCTGCCAAGATAGAAGAATCACCGGCTTTCTTTTTTACAAATGCCTTGGCCGTGGATCAATAAATACATGATAATCAATATATGAAGGAAGCACATTATAAATTGAGAAATTTTTAAGGATTACCCAGTGTTGATAGTGAAAGGCGGCAATTGGCTATGCTTGGACTCATCGACGAAGGTGAAGTCGCTCGGTAATCCAGTCCGAGCAGTATAACGGGTTCTTGATTTGACCGGCTGATACACCTCCAACGTATCTATAATTTTTTATTGTTCCATGCTATTATATTATCCACCTTGGATGTTTTATATGCATTATTATGCTATTTTATATGATTTTTTGGGACTAACCTATTAACCTAGTGCCCAGTGCCAGTTGCTGTTTTTTTCATGTTTTTGTCTTCTATAGAAAATCAATACCAAACGGAGTCCAAACGGAACGAAACTTTTTGACGATTTTTCCTGGACCAGAAGACACCTTGGAAGCTTCGGGAGGAGGCCAGAAGCCCCACGGGTGAGCCACAAGCTCACCATGCGCGCCCTAGGGGGGTGCCCTGTGAGCTTGTGCCCCCCCGTGGCTCCTCCAACCCTAATCTCAGCTTCATAAATGCTCAAATATTTCCCATACACCAGAAGGCGCACCAAAAAAACTTTTCTGCCGCCACAAGCTTCTGTCCTCGTGAGATCCCATCTTGGGGCCTTCTCCTGTACTCTTCTGGAGGGGGATTCGATCGCGGAGGGCTTCTACATCAACCTTACTGCCATTCTGATGATGTATGAGTAGTTTACCACAGACCTACGAGTCTATAACTAGTAGCTAGATGGCTTCTTCTCTCTCTTTGATCTTCAATACAATGTTCTCCTCGATGTTCTTGGAAATCTATTCGATGTAATCTTCTTTTGCAGTGCGTTTGTTGAGATCCGATGAATTGTGGATTTATGATCAGATTATCTATGGATATTATTTGAGTCTTTTCTGAACTCTTTTATGCATGATTAAGATAGCTTTGTATTTCTCTCTGATCTATTGATTTTGTTTGACCAACTAGATTGATTTTTCTTGCAATGGGAGAGGTGCTTTGTTGTGGGTTCAATCTTGCGGTGTCCTTACCCAATGACAAAAGGGGTAGCGAGGCACATATTTGTATTGTTGTCATTAAGAATAAAAGGATGGGGTTTATTTCATATTGATTGGATCTATCCATCTACATCATGTCATCTTTCTTAAGGCGTTACTCCGTTCTTATTAACTCAATACATTAGATGCATGCTGGATAGCGGTCGTTGTGTGCAGAGTAATAGTAGTAGATGCAGAATCGTTTCGGTCTACTTGTCACGGACGCGACGCCTATATTCATGATGTTGCCTTAGATATCGTCATAACTATGCGTTTTTCTATCAATTGGTCAACAGTAATTTGTTTACCCACCGTATGCTTTCTTTCAAGAGAGAAGCCTCTAGTGAAAACTATGGCCCCGGGTCTATTTTTATCATATTATTTCCAGATCTATAAAACCAAAAACCCCAAAATATGTTGCTACAATTTATTTACCTTTACTTTATTTTGCATTTTTATTTATCTTTTATACTATGTCTATCACAACTCATCCTTGCAAGTAACCATGAAGGGATTGACAACCCCTTTATCACGTTGGGTGCAACTATTTGTTTGTTTGTGTAGGTGATATCATTGGAGACTTGTGTGTTCCTCCTACTGGATTGATACCTTGGTTCTTAACCTAGGGAAATACTTATCTCTACTTTGCTACATCACCCTTCCCTCTTCAAGGGAAAACCAACGCAAGCTCAAGAACGATGATTCCACATGGGAAGATGCAACCTTCAAACAGAAAGTTTTTCCTTGCTTTCAGCCCCGAGGACAAATCTGTTGTCGATCGGGGGGGAGGGGGGTTGTCAGGACCCTAGTAACAACCTGTTGAAGGATAGAGCACATGCGGCAAGATTCAGTTAAGTTTTGAATTAAAGTCAGTGGCGCGAAGCTCGGGAAGACGTCCATCTGCGATCCGACGCTACACAACGGCTCATACCGCTTCGCTGGGTTATGAAGCTCTGGGTCGCGTCCATTCCGCATCAGATGGCTGCGGATGGCTCACATGTCGTTGTTCACCT
Source organism: Aegilops bicornis (assembly GCA_021605145.1). Lineage (NCBI taxonomy): Eukaryota > Viridiplantae > Streptophyta > Magnoliopsida > Poales > Poaceae > Aegilops > Aegilops bicornis. Next base: position 614,674,194 of record CM038671.1, read on the forward strand.
TCCGGCAAGAACTACAGTGCCGCGTGTTCCTTTTTACTTTCTTACTTTCTTCCAACTTTTAAGGCTATAAAGTCAGGACTCCAGCTCGATGGAGAACCATCTTCTTGTTTTAGGGTTTCCCCTACAGCTGCCACTGTTCCTGGCTAGCTTAGGTTCCTCTGTGACGAGTTAGAACACACAGATCTTTCCTCTGAAAGTGAATGCAATCGTCAAGTTCAGTCTTGTAACATCCCAAATTTTCAATTTGGAATGTTATACACTAGATCATCATTGCATATCATATTTTGTTTGTTTTTGGTTTTGATCCTAGAAATTCTACGCAACTCAAGGACCCACGGAGAGAGTTGGGGATTTCGTTATTTTCATATTTGAGTTTTCTCAAATTTTGAGAATAGGATCATTTGATTTTAATTATTTTATCTTCAATTATTTCTATTACAAAAAAATATGAGAGAGGGAATAAAATGACTTTCCCAAAATAAAGAAATACTGAGGATTTAATAATAAAATCAAATAAGATTTTATTTCAAAGTTTTTCGCTATTTTATTTGAATTTAGGAAAAATATGCATTTTTCAAAATTGCATTTAGGCCCCAAATAAATGTTCACTTTGACCAGCTTGATTTTAGAAGTCGGGGAAAATTTATTTCGGGAGTTTTGGAGTCGGTTTAGTATTTCTTTCGTTAGTTCGAACCGACCTTGGGCCGTAACCGGCCAGAACTCCGCCTGGCCGGGGCTTTATAAGTCGCCGCCCGGGGCCCCGAGCCAGCCCACTAGCCCGCAGCCGCCGCGCCCCAAACCCTAGCGCGTCGTCGCCGCCGCCGCCTCGTCCATGGCCGCCGCTTGTCGCCACGCTCATTGCCTCGCCGCCGCCGTCCGCTCGCGGAGCCGCCCATTGCCTCGCCGGACCCGCCGCCCGAGGTAGCCGCCGTCGCCGGCGGTTTTCCTCAGAAAATCGCCCGGGTTTTTTATTTAACCGCGGTTTATTTTTTTTAAGTTTCGTTTTTTATATAGATTGTTTTTTTCCGGTTTATTTATTTAGTGAGCATTCGCTCGTTCGTTCGTTTTAACGAACGCGTTCATCGTTTAGATCCAGATAACGAACGTTCGTTCGTTAATCTGTTCGTCGTTTTTTCTTTCTCTCGGATTTTCCGCGATTATTTCTGATCGCGATTTCTGATCCGATTTTTGTTTTAGTATAACTTTTCGCTCGTTTATCGGAATCAGGCGATTCAAGCGCCTGGAGTTTCGTCTCGAAACCCTCTTTCCGTTTAACCAACTTAAACAAGTTTTTGCTTCTGTAAAATTTGACTTAAGTCCAGATTAGTAAAATGAAGTTGTTTTCTTTTGCCGTTTGACTTTCGTTGCTTCGTTTGATTTGATTCTTTTTGCAAACCGGAGTTCTTAAGTTGAACTTTTTGGTTAGATCTCTTATTTGAGTTTTACCTGTGCATTAGATGAATACTTATTGTATGTTTGTTTCTTCGTTTGCGATAGAGTACCCAGTCGCGCTTTGTTACTTGAATCTCTAGGTTTCGCGGATCATCGAAGGCAAGTAACACTTTGATCATACCTTTCTACTGCCCAGTTTTTATTGCATTAGATCAATCCTAAAACATTGCATGATTAGGATCTAATTAAATTGTGGGACTGGAAGTAGATGAGGTAGTATCTATTACCCGTTTTACTATTAAACCTTTGGGGGTTACTTCTACGTTTGCTTCTTATGCCATGCTATGCTAGTAGACGTGGATTGGGTGAGTGATATCCATGACAGATGTGAGATTGTTAATAAATGGTTTATCTAAGGTGGCAACTTAAACACACATCTGGGTGGATTGAGGTACTGGGTATTCGAGGATTACTGTTTCTTTTGGACCGCCACCCGTGCTCAAAGGGATCATGAGACTATTCATACTAGAAACTTCCGTGTGCAGCCACAAGCTACTATGGGCTCTAGCATAGTTGACTAAGTCGTGCGAACTCTTACAGTGGTAGACTAGCTGATGTAGGGGATGTAGGTTGGTACGGTCTACCCGATCGTAAGGTGCTAGCGCTTCTGAAAGACTATGTCTCGGTCATCCGTTTCTCAAACACCACGAAGGAGATCGAGTCTTGTGGGGGAAAGTGCGCAAACCTCTGCAGAGTGTACAAACTAATCATGGTTAGCCGTGTCCCCAGTTATGGACGTTTTGAGTATCTAGTACTTGGATTATCATGTGAATCTCATCATGTTACTTTAATTAATTTTGTTGGGTTTTAATGATGATGCTTAATTGGGATTGAGGATGTCAACCATTCTCAATGTTTAACAACCACCATGATAGTTAAATAAAATTTGTTCCTTTGCAAGAGGGAAAAATTGGCTTTACGCAAAAGCTGTAACCATAGAGCTTTCCACCAGCCATATATGCATGTAGTATAGCTTAATCTTTCATTACTCTCTATGTGTTACATTGCCAAAGATATTCCATGTCTTGACCCGTTTTCGGGCTGCAACATTTCATGTTGCGAGACTTTTCGAACGATGAGTAAGGTGCCTTTAGGTCGTGGTTCTATATTCGGTGATGCCGTTGGAGTTGATGGACTCGCTTATCTTCCAAGCCTTCATTGTTATCGTTTTAGATGGCCTTAAGCCATTTTTATTGTAATAAGTTCTCTCTTGAGACATTCGATGTAATAAGTGTGTGATTGCTACTCATATAAATCCTTCAAGTATTGTGTGGTGTCAAGATTATCGATCCAGGATGACACCGAGCACGTAGATCGACTGTTTGAGGTCGGGTCGCTACAAGATGGTATCAGAGCACACGCTGACTGTAGGACACGACCACTAAGCTAAAGCCCTAGATCACTACTCTCTTCTCATTTCTGACTCCTCATCTTTTCTACTCTTTTAGGATGACGGAAGCGAGGATCAAGTTCACGCAACCGGATGAAGATACACCCTTTGGACGACACACGAAGGAAGTCACTAAGTACACGAACATCGAATACCAAGCTTCATCGGGACCTACAACGCCACTTTACCCGAAGAGGAGCGTTGGAAGATTCAAGCTCAAGTTCGGGAAGAACGTTCGCGCCGATCATGGAGCCCATAGAATGTACTTTTAATGCATCAACTCGAGATGCAGGAAAGAGCATGGCAGCTCACATCACCATGGGACGCATTGGAGAAGTCTACCAAGATGACCTCAAGGATACTATCTACCAAATTTGTGGGCGCCGAGATGAACAATGGGAGATAGTTAGCACCAAGAAGGATAGATCCATTGCAGCCTTCATCCAGAGTTAAACCGCACATTCGACACCAAGAGAACCGGATGTCTTGCGAGACATGATGGAGTTGAAGAAAGCAGAGGCTAGAATTATCGAGCTAGAAGGAGAACTGAAGGCCACTCGCAAAGATTACATGGAGGAGATCGTCGCTCTAGTGAGACAAAACAGCGACCTTAAGGAGAAGATTGAAGAACTCATGGGGAATTCAGCACCCGGAGGAGAAGATGACGATTGCACTTGTCCAGACAACTACATCATCATCGACACCGATTCCGATCCTAGTGATGATGACTTCAAGACGAAGTCGAGCGGATATCATGGAGTCTTCATCGGAGCAGTTTTCTAGTAGACCACCATAACGGTAGTAGTGTTCCACCATGTGCATAGCATAGTCCAAGCACTTTTACGATAGTTCTAGACCGATTGTATGCCTTGTTTGATTGAATGAAGTGATTTTGTGTGCATTTGCCTCATGTGCATTTGGGTAGTGTTTTCTCTTTAGACCTCATTCTATTCTTAATTCTCATCTTTTCTAAACCCTCGAGATGCCTCCGAGACGTGACAATGGATTTGCTTTCCCACGGAGCTCACTCAATTGATCCAGAAGAGAATGCTTTGATGCGATTGCTAGTCCGTAACTGCAACCGAGGAACAACAACAACAACCCACCACCGCCACCACCGCTGATCACTTAACCCGTTTTCTTAGGCTGAATCATTTGGTGTTCTCCAAGAGCACCGAGCCGATAGTGGCAGATGATTGGCTCCGTAAGACAGGGATGGAGTTGACCGCTGCGGGATGTACGAGATGGGGAAAAGGTGAAATTTGCCGCTCATCGGCTTGAAGGACCCGCAGCCGCATGGTGGGAGAATTTCACGACCACTTACCACGTGGATATCTTGTCACATGGGATCGGTTTGGCCAAGCTTTCCGTCGCCCATGTATAAGCAGGAGCTATGGCCATGAAGAAGCGCGAGTTTCGCAACTTACGCCAAGGAGGACGCACCGTTGGCCCATATGTGGATGACTTTAGTAAGCTAGCACGTTATGCCCGAGATGACGTTGCTACGGATGCGACTAAGCGGAGAAGTTTCGGAAGGACTGAATGACGAAATGAGCATGCAGTTGATGGTAGCAAGCTTCAACAACTACCAGGAGTTGGTAGATCGTGCTCTTATGATTGAAGGGAAGCGTGACAAATTGAAAATCGCAAGAGGAAGTATGGACGGGAAGTACAATTACGGAGCTCGGCAGAAACCCCGTCTTACCCCTAAACCGGAGTTCATTTTCAAAGATACCCATGGAGGAGGTAGCTCGCACAACCATAATGGCCCCAAGAATGGTAATGGGAATGGAGGAAGCAACGGCCAGAACCGTACCACCCCATCAACCCCAACCAAGAGAGACCTAAGCCAAGTCATCTGTTTTAAGTGTCAGAAGACCGGACATTATGCCAATGAATGTCCTGAAGGCCAGACTGGCAATGGAAGCTCTGGGAAGAAGCGAACCCTTTCAACAGGGGATGTGAACCACGTTAACGTGGAGGAGGTTGAAGATCAACCTGATGCGAATAGGTAAGTTTTTGGTTAAGTCATTTACTACACTCGTTCTTTTTGATCTTTGGTGCATCGCATTCATACATCTCAAGGATTTGTGGATAAGTATAACCTACCAACCCAAGCCTTTAGGTCACCCATGTTAGTAACCTCGCCTGGAGCAGAGTATATGGCTAGTCGATGGTGTGATCGATTACCATTAAGGATTGGTAACTATGTGTTTCCCTCGGACCTAATAGTATTGGAATCTCAAGGATTGGATGTGATATTAGGCATGGATTGGTTATCAAAGTATGAAGGAACATTGAATGCGCTTAGTAAGACAATCTTGCTTCTGACGCGGAAGGAAGAAGGATCAAGTATGTATCACGGCATGCGCCGAAAAGGACTCAAGTAAATTCCTTATCAGGAGTTGTGCAGGAGGAAGTACCAGTAGTAAAGGATTTTCCAGATGTATTTCCAGAAGAGTTGCCAGGCATGCCACCGGATAGAGACATTGAGTTTTTTATTGAGCTTTTGCCAGGCACAGGACCAATATCTAAGAGACCATACAGGATGCCCGCAAAAGATTTGGAGGAGATTAAGAAGCAGATTAAGGAGTTATTGGATAAAGGGTATATTTGCCCAAGTTCTTCGCCTTGGGGATCGCCAGTACTTCTAGTGGAGAAGAAGGATGGAACATTAAGGATGGTTGTTGATTATCGTGGATTGAACGAAGTAACAATCAAGAACAAGTACCCACTACCGATGATCAATGATCTGTTTGATCGATTGCAAGGGGCTAAAGTGTTTTCCAAGATCGATTTGCGATCAGGTTACCATCTGTTGAAGATTCGAGAGCAGGACATACCTAAGACGGCTTTTACCACTGTGTATGGGCTGTATGAGTATACCGTTATGTCATTTGGTCCGACTAATGCACTGCCTTTTTTATGAACATGATGAACAAAGTGTTTATGGAGTTTTTGGATAAGTTCGTCGTAGTGTTCATTGATGATATTCTGGTTTACTCGAAGAATGAAGAGGAGCATAAAGAACATTTGTGATTGGTACTTGAGAAGCTCAGAGAACATCAGTTGTATGCCAAGTTCAGCAAATGTGAGTTTTGGTTGAAGGAAGTGGGATTCCTCGGGCATGTTATATCCGGAGAAGGAATAGCAGTTGATCCCACAAAGGTTATCACTCTAACAAATTGGGAAGCACCAACAACAGTTGGAGAGATCCGGAGTTTCCTTGGACTCGCAGGATACTACCGGAGATTTATTGAGAACTTCTCAAGGATTGCAAAGCCTATGACGGAGTTGTTGAAGAAGGATACCAAGTTCATATGGACCGAGGAGTGCGAGACTAGTTTCCAGGAGTTGAAGAAACGGTTGGTTACCTTACCAGTGTTGATTCTGCCAGATCAGAACAAGGATTATGAGGTGTATTGTGACGCTTCACGTCGAGGACTTGGAGCCGTGCTTATGCAAGAGGGAAGAGTTGTTTCGTATGCTTCACGACAACCTGAAACCTCACGAATTGAATTATGCCACGCATGATTTGGAGTTAGCGACCGTAGTGCATGCATTGAAAACATGGAGACATTTCCTCATTGGAAACCATTGTGAGGTGTACACGGATCACAAGAGTTTGAAGTACATTTTCACTCAGAAGGAGTTAAACCTGAGACAAAGGAGATGGTTGGAACTCATCAAGGATTATGATATGAGATTGCATTATCATCCGGAAAGGCTAATGTAGTAGCCGACGCATTGAGCCGTAAGAGCCATGTCAATACACTAATGACGGAGAGTTTCCAAAGGAGTTAGCCAAGGATCTTCGTGAGCTATGTTTGGAGATAGTTCAGAGGCTATGTAGCGACATTGGAGATTCATCGACTTTGATGGATAAAATCGGAGAAGCTCGGAAGATCGACAAGGAGATTGCCTCTATAAAGGAGAAAATGAGCAAAGGAAAGGCTAAGGGATTTCGTGAGGATGAACACGATACCCTATGGTTTGAGGACCGAGTTTATGTGCCAAATGACCCGTAGATCGTGAAGTTAATTACGCAAGAGGCCCATGATTCACCATATTCGATTCATCCAGGAAATACCAAGATGTATTTGGATTTGAAGGATATTTTCCGGTGGACCGGAATGAAGAAAGATATTGCGGAGTATGTAGCAGTTTGTGATGTATGCCAGAGAGTAAAGGCAGAGCATCAGAAGCCAGCAGGATTGTTACAACCATTGCCGATACCCGAATGGAAGTGGGATAAGTTAGGCATGGATTTTATCATGGGAATACCCAGGACTCGTTCGAGCTATGACTCAATTTGGGTTGTAGTTGATCGATTGACAAAGGTAGCTCATTTCATCCGGTAAAGACCACTTACACCAAGTGCTAAGTTGGCGAAGATATACATGAAACGAATCGTATGCTTGCATGGAGTTCCGAGGAGCGTCAGATCGGATAGAGGAACCCAATTTACCTCAAAGTTCGGAATCGGTAACGAAACTTTGGGTACCGAGCTAGAGTTCAAAGATGACTTTTCATCCACAGACGAGATGGAGCGGACCGAGAGAGTCAATCAGATTTTGGAGGATATGCTAAGAGCTTTGCGCTAGATTATGGATCAAGTTGGGATGACAACTTGCCATATGCAGTTCTCTTACAACAATAGCTATCAATCCAGTTTGAAGATGGCCCCTTTCGAAGCCTTGTACGGAAGGAGGTGCAGGACACCGTTGTCGTGGGACGAAGTTGGAGACCTCCAGTTGTTTGGACCGGATTTGATTAAGGAGTCTAAACGGAAGGTGAAGTTGATTCACGATAGGCTCAAGGTAGCCCAGTCCAGGCAGAAGAGCTACGCAGATTCTAAACGCAAGGAGACAGTTTATGAAGTCGGAGACCGAGTTTATCTTCGAGTATCTCCACTTCGGGGAATTAAGCGTTTTGTTGTTAAGGGAAAGTTAGCGCCACGTTTTGTAGGACCATACCGAGTTGTGGAACGTATGGGAGAAGTGGCCTACAAGTTGGAATTGCCCAAGGGATTGTCAGAAGTTCATGATGTGTTCCATGTTTCTCGGTGAAGCGATTGCACGCGGAGATGGTCGATATACCGAGGGATACCGTCTGCCGTTGGAGGCAATTCAGTTGGATAATGATTTGACCTATGAGGAGAAACCAGTTAAGATTCTTGAGTTTGCGGCCGAGTCACCCGCAAAGAAGGTTATCAAGTTTTGCAAAGTTTAGTGGAGCCACCACACAGAGGATGAAGCCACCTGGGAGCGAGAGGAAGATTTGCTGAAAGACCACCCTCACCTATTTTCTAGCCAACCCGAATCTCGAGGGCGAGATTCATCTTAAGGGGGGTAGGTTTGTAACATCCCAAATTTTCAATTTGGAATGTTATACACTAGATCATCATTGGATATCATATTTTGTTTGCTTTTGGTTTTGATCCTAGAAATTCTACGCAACTCAAGTACCCACGGAGAGAGTTGGGGATTTCGTTATTTTCATATTTGAGTTTTCTCAAATTTTGAGAATAGGATCATTTGATTTTAATTATTTTATCTTCAATTATTTCTATTACAAAAAAATATGAGAGAGGGAATAAAATGACTTTCCCAAAATAAAGAAATATTGAGAATTTAATAATAAAATAAAATAAGATTTTATTTCAGAGTTTTTCACTATTTTATTTGAATTTAGGAAAATATGTGTTTTTCAAAATTGTATTTAGGCTCCAAATAAATGTTCACTTTGCCCGGCTTGATTTTAGAAGCCGGGGAAAATTTATTTCGGAATTTTTGGAGTCGGTTTAGTATTTCTTTCGTTAGTTTTTCTGCGCGGAATTAAATTTTTGTTTTAAAAAAAGGTCCGAACCGACCTTGGACCGTAACCGGCCAGGACTCCGCCTGGCCGGGGCTTCTCAACCGCCGGCCGAAAACCCACCAGCCCACCGCCGCCCCAAACCCTAGCCTTGTCGCCGCCGCCACGCCCATATAATTCATGTGCCCGCCGCCTTCGTCGCCGCCTCATCGCCGCTGCCACGCCGCCTCGCCGCCGCCCGCTTTCGCGGAGCCACCCCGCCGCCCGAGGTAGCCGCCGTCGCCGGCGGTTTTCCTCAGAAAACCGCCCGATTTTTTTTATTTAACCGTGGTTTATTTTTTTTTAAGTTTCGTTTTTTTATAGACGGTTTTTTCGGTTTATTTATTTATTGAGCGTTCGCTCGTTCGTTAGTTTTAAGAACGCGTTCAACGTTTAGGTCCAGATAACGAACGTTCGTTCATTAATCTGTTTGTCGTTTTTTCTTTTTCTCGGATTTTCCGCGATTATTTCTGATCGTGATTTCTCATCCGATTTTCGTTTTAGTATAACTTTTCGCTCGTTTATCGGAATCTGGCGATTCAAGCGCCCGGAGTTTCGTCTCGAAACCCTCTTTCCGTTTAACCAACTTAAACAAGTTTTTGCTTCTGTAAAATTTGACTTAAATCCAGATTAGTAAAACGAAGTTATTTTCTTTCGCCGTTTGACTTTCATTGCTTCGTTTGATTTGATTCTTTTTGCAAACCGGAGTTCTTAAGTTGAATTTTCTGGTTAGATGTCTTATTTGAGTTTTACCTGTGCATTAGATGAGTACTTATTGTATGCTTGTTTGTTTGTTTGCGATAGAGTACCCGAAGTGCGTTGCCTGTTACTTCGAATCTCTAGGTTTCGCGGATCATCAGCAAGTCAATTAACACTTTGATCATACATTTCTACTGCCCAGTTTTTATTGCATTAGATCAATCCTCAAACATTGCATGATTAGGATCTAATTAAATTGTGGGATGGGAAGTAGATGAGGTAGTACCTATTACCCGTTTTACTATTAAACCTTTGGGGGTTACTTCTACGTTTGCTTCTTATGCCATGCTATGCTAGTAGACGTGGATTGGGTGAGTGATATCCATGACAGGATGTGAGATTGTTAATAAATGGTTTATCTAAGGTGGCAACTTAAACACACATCTGGGTGGATTGAGGTACTGGTATTCCAGATTACTGTTTCTTTTGGACCGTCACCTGTGCTCAAAGGGATCATGAGACTATTCATACTAGAAACTTCCGTGTGCCGCCACAAGCTACTATGGGCTCTAGCATAGTTGACTAAGTCGTATGCGAACTCTTATAGTGGTAGACTAGCTGATGTAGGGGATGTAGGTTGGTACGGTCTACCCGATCGTAAGGTGCTAGCGCTTCTGAAAGACTATGTCTCGGTCATCCGTTTTTCAAACACCATGTAGTGCGAGAATCTGAACGGAGGAGATCGAGTCTTGTGGGGAAAAATGCGCAAACCTCTGCAGAGTGTACAAACTAATCATGGTTAGCCGTGTCCCCGGTTATGGACGTTTTGAGTATCTAGTACTTGGATTATCATGTGAATCTCATCATGTTACTTTAATTAATTTTGTTGGGTTTTAATGATGATGCTTAATTGGGATTAAGGATGCTGTCAACCATTCTCAATTTTTAACAACCACCATGATAGTTAAATAAAATTTGTTCCTTTGCAGTAGGGAAAAATTGGCTTTACGCAAAACTGTAACCATAGAGCTTTCCACCAGCCATATATGCATGTAGTATAGCTTAATCTTTTATTACTCTCTATGTGTTACATTGCCAGCATATTCCATATGCTGACCCGTTTTCGGGCTGCAACGTTTCATGTTGCAGACTTTTCAGACGACGAGTAAGGTGCCTTTAGGTCGTGGTTCTATACTCAGTGATGCCGTTGGCGTTGATGGACTCGCTTATCTTCCAAGCCTTACGCTGTTATCGTTTTTAGATGGCCTTAAGCCATTTTTATTGTAATAAGTTCTCTTTTGATACATTCGATGTAATAAGTATGTGGTTGCTACTCTGTTATAAATCCTTCAAGTACTGTAAGGTGTCAGCATTATTGATCCAGGGATGACACCTGAGCACAGAGATCAGACTGTTTGAGGTCTAATCGCTACAAGTCTTAAATCTCTGAATCTAGTTCTTCAGACCACTCTGGGTCTGACAGTGCTTACGTGACAAGATATCGCTATGAGTTTAATATTGTCATATATTTATAATTTATTTATGAATGAAATTAATCAATCAATAAAAAAATTGCTAATCCACCCAACAAGGCTTTGGCCGTGCAGACCGGGTTAACAGAGTTGTCGCGATTCTGTCGAGGTCCCATCTGGGTGGAGTCTGACTGTGCAAGGTTATCTTCTCGCTGGATCCCAAGAGGCAGGATAATTGAGGCCTCTACGAGTCATGGCTGACGTGGAAGACTTGCTGGGCAATTTCCAGGAGGTCTCCCATTGAGGCGAGCTAGCTGTGCATGCAAGGTTGGTACGGGGATTTTGTGCTGACTGCCGATGTTCACCCTCATCTGATCTAAGGCCTCTTATTATTTCCTTAAACAAATCCGGTACCAGTTCTAATTATGGACGGTTTCCTTTCTCTAAAAAATCTATAAAAATAATTAGAGTTACACATGTTTTTCAAAAAAAAAAAAGAGAGAAGGAAAAGCGAGACAGGCCGACGTAAAAATAGGACAGGAGACCTGTCCGGGAAGGCGATGCGGCAAAGCGAATATCCCGGAGGATAAACCCGGGAGCCCGAGCGGCACCCTGGAATATTCCCGCTCCGGCATCACATTCAACTCCGGCGTCCGTCCGTCCATCCATATAAACTCCTTTCCCCGTCCGTTGCAACTCGCCAGCCAGCCAGCCAGCCATTGAACCCCTCTCCTCTCCTCTCCTCTCCGAATCCAGCCCGGCGCTCGCTGTCCGAGATCCCCACCAATTCGGCACGCCGCACGCGCGTACGTATAACACATCGGTCGACCGACCAATGGCTCTGCTCAAGGCCGCGCGCGTCGCCGACGTCCCCACCCTCGACGTCGTTGTGCCGGACCACCTCGCCGCCGCCGCGCGGGTCCTCGGTACGTGCCGTCTCATTCGCCGTCCCCGCGCTTCTACTTTACGGTTGGTCATCAATCGGCCGGTAATAACGCGCGCGCGTGCGACCGCAGACGCGGAGTCGGCGGCGTCGATGATGAAGAAGCAGCAGCGGGGCGCGGGCCGTCGGTTCGCGGTGATCGGGCACCGCGGTAAGGGGATGAACGCGCTGGCGTCGCCGGACCGGCGGCTGCAGGAGGTGAAGGAGAACTCGGTCCGGTCGTTCAACGAGGCGGCGCGCTTCGCCGTCGACTACGTCGAGTTCGACGTCCAGGTACGAAGAAGATCTCAATTCCGTCCGCTCCAATCGAATCCCTCCCACCTCCCCTGCGTGCTACGTTAATTAATTAGTTAGGTTTAGTTTGCTGTTACGCGGGTTCCGAGGAAAGGAGAGGCCTTGACGGAAGGAACAGGTGCAGGTGCATGGGGTGGGTCTACGTGGGTCCTAGGCTTCCGGAACTGGTGTTGCTCTCCTCGGTGTATTGTGTCCGGTCTAGGGGATCTCTGTTGATGGCGACGTGGCCGTCCGGAGCGGCTCGAGCACGTTTTGCCGTGTCGCCGCTGGGGATAGGTCGCCGCGTACCGAAGCGACCCCACATGCGTCGCGGTGGCCTCCCATGTGGAAAAGTGGGGCGGCTCATCGAGCTCTCCAGATCTCACCAGCTCACCGGCACAAAATAATACAGTACTAACTTGTCATAGTAACACAGTTTAAAACCATAATAGTTTTGCTAAAGCATCTAGATGTCCCCTACGAGCAACCCCAATAGCTCTTGTATCCCTGAAAACACCACCTCCTGTCCTCCTCTGTCCTCCAAGTTTACGGGAAGATGATCTTCTCGTATAATTACGGCGGCGGATAACTGCCTGATATTTCACGCCACCGAAACGTTGGAACACCACCGTGCCGTTGTCGGAATGCCTCCGCCCACACGGTGTCACTGACTTGCGAGCACCAACGCCTTTTAATGAAAAAAGACATAAATATATATTTTATGGGCAAAAGTTTTACGGAACTAAAAAAGTAGGTGTCAGAAAATTTTCCCTAAATTATACAGTCATCCCATAAGACGATTTTTACAGGAGCTCTTGGAATTGCTCTAAGTATTGCTCGTTTGTGAGTCACTTAATGTGTAGTAATAACTAGGGCAAAGATAGATGTGTTCTAGACAGACCCAAACCGCAATATTTGAATCGGATATGATGCTGTTATAGACCTTTAATTTGACAGATTAAATGTTTGGTCCTAGATTGGTTTGTTCGAAATGTCATTATATTCTTGATGTATCCGATGTGGGTACGATATCACAGTGGACTGTGACGAGGCTGCATCAATGATGTCGTCTATCTGTTGCGATCGTACAACTTTTGGCGTACCTGAAGCAGCACTCACGCGAGATAGTACACTAGCTAGTTGTTCGTTTGTCCTGTTGCGCTAGTGCGATCTAGTACTTCTGATAACGCCAAACCCCACCTCCAAAACTTGTACTACTTATCAAGATGATATATCTTGCCTGGCCATCATCGTTTTTCCCCTTCTTACGATGCTATTGCGCAAAACGCCAAGTAAATGTTTCCCTTTCTAATTTGCTTCAAAGCTAAATTTGTTCAAAGTGTTCAAAGAAGATACTGATTTTTTTTCACTTCTGGCCTTCCTCTCTTTGTCTCCTAAATAATTCAGTGTGCAAAGATGTTGAGAAGAGAACCATGAATATCAATTTTGTAGGTCACCAAGGACGTCTGCCCAGTCATCTTCCATGACAACTTCATCATTACTGAAGAACATGTAAGTTCATATGTGCCCTCTTAGCTCTGTATGCGTATCACTTTCCATCATTTCCTTTTCCCCGGTGAGTGATTGTAGGGGCTGTTTGGATGGGGCCCACCAATTATTTGGCTAACGGTTTTGCCGTGTGGGCTCGCCCAGATGTTGGCAATAAAACTGAATAGCTGGCCAAAAGGTTTGGTGTACACCTGAAATTTCGGCAGCCATGCTGCTATCCAAACAGCCATGTAGAAACCGCCACAAAAAGAACATCCAATACAAGCTACTACTACCTGACATGCTGCCAACTTTGATATTTTCCTGTTTCCATATCACTTTTGTTAACTCTCATGGGGACTATCTATTTTCAGGGCCAAATTTCAGAGAAGCGTGTCACTGATCTTCAGTTGGAAGAATTCCTCCAGTATGGCCCACAAAACAAGCAAGGCAAGGTATGGAGAAAGTGCAAAACACCAGTGTGCTTTACATAAAGTTTGACATAATGCATCTGATTATTCATTGCTTATTGCTAAATTCAGAATGGGAAGCCTTTGCTGCGGAAAATGAAGGACGGTCGGGTGTTGAATTGGAATGTCCAGTCAGATGATCCTCTTTGCACCCTTCAAGAAGCATTCGAGAAGGTCAATCCAAGATTGGGCTTCAATGTTGAGCTGAAATTCGATGACAATCTTGTGTACCAAGATGATGAGCTCACTCACATCCTGCAGGCCATCCTCAAGGCATGTACTATTACTGCAGCACATGAGTCACTTTCGGTTGGTTACAGCTTGATACCTGTTGTTCTAACACATCAGATTTTCAACCTTTTTGAACAGGTGGTCTTCGAGTGTGCCAAGGATAGGCCTATCATTTTCTCTAGCTTCCAGCCCGACGCTGCGCAGCTCATGCGAAAACTGCAGAGCACATACCCTGTAAGTGCAATATTATTACCGGACAGAGCAAGCACATGGAACTTGTATCCATTCCACACCATGAGCGTCACTGATCGCCATCGTTACGATGTTTGTCAGGTGTACTTCTTGACGAACGGAGGGACGGAAATCTACGCCGACGTGAGGAGGAACTCGTTGGAAGAGGCGGTCAAGCTGTGCCTTGCCAGCGGCATGCAAGGGATCGTGTCCGAGGCCCGCGCGGTCTTCAGGTTCCCGACAGCTATACCCAAGATCAAGGAGGCCGACCTCTCCCTACTAACTTACGGCACTCTCAAGTAAGTTCTCTAGTTCTTCATCAACTTCTTAGAACGACGGAGTAAAAGGTTTCTGACGCCGTTGTGCAAATGTGCAGTAACGTGCCGGAGGCGGTGTACATGCAGCACCTGATGGGGGTGAACGGGGTCATCGTCGACCTCGTGCCGGAGATCACTGGGGCTGTCTCTGATCTCATCGCCCTCCCGGAGACCGATACGGAAGTCAATGATCTCAGCGGCAAGGTGGCGAAAGATGCCGCGTCGACGCCGAATTTCACGCAGCGGGAGATCTCGTTCCTGCTGAGGCTGATGCCAGAGCTTGTGCAATAGCACAGATTGCACACCATTAACTCATGGCTTTGGATGTAACTGATTGATTGGCATACAGGACAGGAGGAGCCCCCTGTGGAGGAAAGTACAGGTTTACATACTGGGTTGGTGTGATGTCCTTCGGTGAGCCCTGGTACTGGGAGAATTGGGGATTGATATGATATATGTTGGTAGTGTGGGTGGCGAAATTTTTGGATATACATGTTGTAGTGAATGTCACCGTCACAATGGGCCGTGTTACTAAACTAATACATGATCCTGAGTCTGGTAACCAGCATTTTCGATCAACATTCGTCAATGTGTTTGCTACAATATTTTTGGAAAGTAGATGCCTTCGCAGATTTGCCTCAAGAAATCGGAAACCAAGAAATTTGCCTAAAAAATTCGTAGAAGCCCAAGAAATATTCAGAAAAAGATGTGATAAAGTCTTAAATGCACAGAACCACCACTTTCATATCACAACTTGTAGAAAACCACCACTTTACAAAACATGACACTTTGCACCGAACCGAAGAAATTGATGGTGGCAAAAAACACTGAACCAATTTGTGAGCGTGTTTTGACGTAGTCGATCACTCGCGGGCCTACATCGGTGATGGCGCGCCTCTAACGGGCGTTAACGGCCGTACCGACCAAGCCGGTTGGCCGGCCCGTTCCTCTAAAGGAAACAGTGCTATTCCCACTCTCTCCTCTCGCTCCCTCTGTGCTGCCGCCACAATGCTTTCTTGGCAGACTCAGAGGACAGCAGTGACGACGACATGGTCCACTTTGTCGGGGAGGTAATGCCCTTCCAATGTACTTTGTCTGATAGCCTAGGGTCAGGGATTTCAGATTGGAGATTTTTGTTTTTGTATGAATTGGACTGGATCTGGTGTATTTGACCACTCCCAATTCCTTTTGAATTCAATCCAGTCCCTCCTAACCATAGACGACTCGGGCTTTGAAGACGATGACAGAGAAGGGCTGTTAGGAGCTAGGGCTCTACCGAGTCGAGGCCGGAGATTGTAGGGGAAGGAGGGAGCTGGGCGAGGCTTGGACCGCGGCGGTCGGCGTGCTGGCACCGTCTCGCGCGGGGAAAGGGGCGGCGGCGATGCAGGAGGCGTCGGCTAGGTTAGGGTTCCGGCTCCTCCGGGAGCTGGGCAATAGGAATAGTCTTATTGCTTAATTTCCAAAAGAGTCTTTACAACTGTTTATATAACCTAGCTGCTAAGCCCTTACCTAAACCTGCCCAGTGGGCCTCCTCCGGGTATAAGTTACCCCGGTCATAACATCTCTCCCCGCCTGCGCAAACAGCTCGTCCTCGAGCTGAAAGTCCGGGTAGTGTTCGCGGAACTCGTCGCGCTGCTCCCAAGTAGCCTCCTCCTCCGGAAGGCCATCCCATTAGATCAATAAGTACCACACCTCGCGACGTAGCTGGGCCTGCAACACCTTTGCTGGCCTGGGAAGGAGACGCCCATCGGAGATCGAAGGAAACGCGGGTGTGGCCGCTGGTGGCTCCCCACGGAAGGGCTTCAGCAGCCCCACATGGAAGACGTCGTGGATGCAAGCACCGGCCGAAAGCTGAAGGCGGTAGGCCACCTTTCCGATGCGCTCCAGCACGGAAATGGCCCGGCGTAGCTGAAGGAAATATGCCCTAGGGGCAATAATAAAGTTATTATTTTATTTCCTTATATCATGAAAATGTTTATTATTCATGGTAGAATTGTATTTACCAGAAACTTGATACATGTGTGAATACATATACAAAACAAAAGTGACCCTAGTATGCCTCTACTAGACTAACTCGTTAATCAAAGATGGTTAAGTTTCCTGACCATAGACATGTGTTGTCATTTGATGAACGGGATCGCATCATTAGAGAATGATGTGATGGGCAAGACCCATCCGTTAGCTTAGCATTATGATCGTTGAGTTTTATTGCTATTGCTTTCTTCATGACTTATACATGTTCCTCTGACTATGAGATTATGCAACTCCCGAATACCGGAGGAACACCTTGTGTGCTATGAAACATCACAACGAATCGAAAGTGATTATAAAGATGCTCTCTGTGTGTCTCCGAAGGTGTTTGTTGGGTTGGCATAGATCGATATTAGGATTTGTCACTCCAAGTATCGGAGAGGTATCTCTGGGCCCTCTCGGTAATGCACATCACTATAAGCCTTGCAAGAAATGTGACTAATGAGTTAGTTGCTGGATGATGCATTACAGAACGAGTAAAGAGATTTTCCGGTAACGAGATTGAACTAGGTATTGAGATACCGACGATCGAATCTCGGGTAAGTAACATACCGATGAAAAAGGGAACAACGTATGTTGTTATGCGGTTTGACCGATAAAGATCTGCGTAGAATATGTAGGAGCCAATATGAGTATCCAGGTTCCGCTATTGTTTATTGACCAGAGATGTGTCTCGGTCATGTCTACATAGTTCTCGAACCCGTAGGGTCCGCACGCTTAACGTTCGATGACGATTTATATTATGAGTTATGTGATTTGATGACCGAAGTTTGTTCGGAGTCCCGAATGAGATCGCGGACATGACGAGGAGTCTCGAAATGGTCGAGACGTAAAGATCGATATATTGGAAGGCTATATTCGGACATCAAAAAGGTTCTGAGTGGTTCGGGTATTTTTCGGAGTACCGCGGAGTTACGGGAATTCGCCGGGGGAAGTATTGGGCCTTCATGGGCCTTAGTGGACAGGAGAGAAGAGCCACAAGGGGAGGCCATGCCCCCCCCATGGGCTGGTCCGAATTGGACTAGGGAGGGGGCGGCACCCCCCTCTTTCCTTCTCCCTCTCCTACTCCTTCCTCTCTCCCTCTTGGAAAGGAAGGGGACTCCAACTAGGATCCTAGTTGGACTCCCCTGTAGCGCGCCCTCCTAGGCCGGCCTCCTCTTCCCCCTCCTTTATATACGTGGGCAAGGGGCACCCAAGGACAAACAAGTTGATCTTTTAGCCGTGTGCGGTGCCCTCCACAGTTACACACCTCGGTCATATCGTCGTAGTGCTTTGGCGAAGCCCTGCGTCGGTAACTTCATCATCACCGTAACCACGGCGTCGTGCTGACGGAACTCTCCCTCGGCCTCAACTGGATCAAGAGTTCGAGGGATGTCACCAAGCTGAACGTGTGCAGATCGCGGAGGTGCCATGTGTTCGGTACTTGGATCGGTTGGATCGCGAAGACGTTCGACTACATCAACCATGTTACTAAACGCTTCTGCTTTCGGTCTACGAGGGTACGTGGGCACACTCTCCCTGCTCGTTTCTATGCTTCTTCTAGATAGATCTTGCGTAATCGTAGGCAATTTTTTTGAAATACTACATTCCCCAACAGTAGCGAGGGCCCAGCTTGCATTTCGCGCGCGGGTCCAGGGACTGCTTAGATTGGTGAAGAAGGCGCAGCCACACCAAGTCGCCCACCGCGAAATCCACCTCGCGTTGGTGGCCATCGTAGTAGTGCTTAGCCACTGCTGGGCTGAATGAGGCGTTCTTGCACCTCTGCAAGCATCTCGTCGCGATCGCGAAGAAGATCGCCTGCTGCCTCCATCCGAGCCGTCGCCGGGTCAACCAGTAGGATGGGCGGGGGCGGTCGGTCGTAGACCACCTCGAATGGCGTGGTGCTTAGGGCAGAGTGATAAGAGGTGTTGTAGCAGTACTCCGCCCATGCGAGCCAGTCCACCCAAGCACAAGGACGACACCTGTGACAACGCAAATACATGGCAATCACCTTATTCACCACCTCGGATTGGCCGTCCGTCTGAGGGTGGAAGGCCGTGCTCAAGCGGAGCTTCATGCCCGCCATCCGGAAGAGATCGCGCCAGACATGCCCCGTGAACACCGGGTCCCGGTCGCTGACGATCGAGGAGGGAAACCCATGGAGGCGGACGATGTCGTCGAAGAAGGCACGGGCCACGGACGCGACAGTGTAGGGATGGCCGGGCGTGATGAAGTGAGCGTACTTGGAGAAGCGGTTGACCACCATGAAGATGACGGACTTGTCGCCCACCTTGGGAAGGCCCTCGATGAAGTCCATGGAGATATCAGCCCAGACCTGAGGGCGCACCTCCAAGGGCTATAGCTGACCAGCCGGCCGCAGGGTCTCCGTCTTGTTGCGCTGACACATCGCACAAGACCGCACCCAGTCCCGGACCAGGGTTCGATCACCAGGGATGAAGAAGTCGGCGTAGAGACTATAGAGGGTCTTCTGCACACCCTCGTGGCCGGCCGAGTGTGCCAGCAGTAGAACCTGGTAACGGAGGTCGCCGTGGTCCAGCACGAAGAGCCGGCGCCCATGCAGGAGCAATCCATCCGCGAGGCGCCACGTCTCCTCCAGGTCGCCAGCAGCAAGTCGCTGCCAAAGGAGCTGCGCATCCGGCGCATCCACGGTGGCCCGACGGATGTCGGCAAAGAGGGCGAAGGAGGGCCCCGAGCGGATGCAGAGGGCCGCCCCATCGGAGTCGCCGACGGCTGCGTCGTGGTCAGCGTCATGGCGTGATGTATGCCGCCGCCATGGTGTTAAGGCGCCCGGACAATACTCGATGGTGAATTGAAGCCAAAGAGCTTGCTAATCCATCGGTGCTGCGCGGCACGGTAGACAACCTCCGTCCAATAAGAACTTGAGGCTGTAGTGTTCCGTGCGAATTTGGAACGCGCGGCCCCAAAGATATGGCCACCAATGGCGGACAACCTGCACCAAGCCAATGAGCTCCCGCTCATAAGCCGCGAGCTTAAGATGGCACGCGGTGAAGGACTTGCTTGAAGAATGTGAGGGGTCCATCGCCCTGATGAAGGACGGCGCCGAACCCCACACCTGAGCCGTCGTAGTCCACGTTAACAGCGGTCAAAGTCGCATCGAAGAAAAGGGCCCGTCGTGAGGGGCCCCCTTGAGGGCCTCGAACGCCATTGCCGCCTCCGCATCCTGTGCAAAGGTGTCGCGACGCAGCAGCCGTGTGAGTGGGGATGCGATGAGGCCGAACTCTCGGATAAATTTCCGATAGTACCCGACGAGGCCCAGGAAGCCGCGAAGATCCCGCGGTGAGTGCGGTGTCGGCCAAGTCGTGGTGTCTGCCACCTTGTCGACGTCCATAGCAACCCCCTCGACCGAGATGACGTGGCCGAGGTAGGCGACTGAAGGCGTCTCGAACAAGCACTTCGAGCGCTTAAGATGAAGATGGTGCGCTCGAAGCTCGTTGAAGATGATGGCGACGTGCTGAAGGTGCTCCGCCCACAACACGATGTAGATAAGAATGTCATAAAAAACAAGCACAAACCGACGCAAGTAGGGACGGAGGACGTCGTTCATTAGAGCCTGGAAGGTCGCTGGGACGTTGGATAGGCCAAACGGCATCACCAAGAACTTGAAGTGGCCGTGATGGGTCTGGAACGCTGTCTTGGCGACGTCGTCCGGGTGCATTGCTACCTCTTGAGCATGTGTTGGTTTCCCTTGAAGAGGAAACGGTGATGCAGCAAAGTAGCGTAAGTATTTCCCTGAGTTTTTTAGAACCAAGGTATCAATCCAGTAGGAGACAACACACAAGTCACCTAATACCTGCACAAACAATCAAGAACCTTGCAACCAACGCGATAAAGGGGTTGTCAATCCCTTCACGGTCACTCGCAAAAGTGAGATCTAATAAAGATAGTAAAGTAAATATTTTTGGTATTTTTGTTGTATAGATTGGAAAGTAAAGATTGCAAAATAAACAGCGATAGAAATTGGCAAGTTGACGGGAAACTAATATGATGTAAAATAGACCCGGGGGCCATAGGTTTCACTAGTGGCTTCTCTCTTGATACCATGTATTATGGTGGGTGAACAAATTACTACCGAGCAATTGATAGAAAAGCGCATAGTTATGAGAATATCTAGGCAATGATCAGGAATATAGGCATCACGTCCGTGTCAAGTAGATCGAAACGATTCTGCATCTACTACTATTACTCCACACATCGACCGCTATCCAACATGCATCTAGAGTATTAAGTTCATAAGAACAGAGTAACGCATTAAGCAAGATGACATGATGTAGAGGGATAAACTCAAGCAATATGATATAAACTCCATCTTTTTATCCTCGATGGCAACAATAAAATATGTGCCTTGCTGCCCCTACTGTCACTGGAAAAGGACACCGCAAGATTGAACCCAAAGCTAAGCACTTCTCCCATTGCAAGAAAGATCAATCTAGTAGGCCAAACTAAACCGATAATTCGAAGAGACTTGCAAAGATACCAAATCATGCATATAAGAATTCAGAGAAGAACCAAATAATATTCATAGATAAACTTGATCATAAATCCACAATTCATCGGATCTCGGCAAACACACTACAAAATAGTATTGTATCGAATAGATCTCTAAGAACATCGAGGAGAACTTTGTATTGAGAATCAAAGAGAGAGAAGAAGCCATCTAGCTAATAACTATGGACCCGAAGGTTTGTGGCAAACTACTCATGCTTCATCGGAGAGGCTATGGTGTTGATTTAGAAGCCCTCCCTGATCGAATCCCCCTCCGATAGATCGCCGAACAAGGCCCCAAGATGGGATCTCACGGGTATAGAAAGTTGCGGCGGTGGAAAAGTGGTTTCGTGGCTCCCCCTGATGTTTTTAGGGTATAAGAGTATATATAGGAGAAAGAAGTACGTCGGTGGAGCTCCGTGGGGCCCACGAGGGTGGGGGCGCGCCCTCCTGCCGCGGGGCCGCCTCATGAGTTCAGACTTTCAACTCAAGTCTTCTGGTTTGCTTTCGGTCCAAGAAATATCATCGCGAAGGTTTCATTCCATTTGGATTCCGTTTGATATTCCTTTTCTGCAAAACACTAAAATAGGCAAAAAAAACAGAAACTGGCACTGGGCCTCCAGTTAATAGGTTTGTCCCAAAAATAATATAAATGAGCATATTAAAGCCCATTAAACATCCAAAACAGATAATATAATAGCATGGAACAATAAAGAATTATAGATAGTTTGGAGACGTATCAAGCATCCCCAAGCTTAATTCCTGCTCGTTCTCTAGTAGGTAAATATGATAAAACAGAATTTTTGATGTGGAATGCTACCTAACATAACTATCAATGTAATTCTCTTTATTGTGGCATGAATGTTCAGATCCATAAGATTCAAAACAAAAGTTTAATATTGACATAAAAACAATAATACCTCAAGCATACTAATAAAGCAATCATGTCTTCTCAAAATAACATGGCCAAAGAAAGTTATCCCTACAAAATCATATAGTCTGGCTATGCTCTATCTTCGTCACACAAAATATTTAAATCATACACAACCCAATGACAAGCCAAGCAATTGTTTCATACCTTTGATGTTCTCAAACCATTTCAACTTTCACACAATACATGAGCGTGAGCCATGGACATAGCACTATAGGTGGAATAGAATGGTGGTTGTGGAGAAGACAAAAAGAATAAGATAGTCTCACATCAACTAGGCGTATCAACGGGCTATGGAGATGCCCATCAATAGATATCAATGTGAGTGAGTAGGGATTGCCATACAACGGATGCACTAGAGCTATAAGTGTATGAAAGCTCAACAAAAGAAACTAAGTGGGTGTGCATCCAACTCGCTTGCTCGCGAAGACCTAGGGCAATTTGAGGAAGCCCGTCATTGGAATATACAAGCCAAGTTCTATAATGTAAAATTCCCACTAGTATATGAAAGTGACAACATAGGAGACTCTCTATCATGAAGATCATGGTGCTACTTTGAAGCATGTGTGGAAAAAGGATAGTAGAATTGTCCCTTCTCTTTTTCTCTCATTTTTTATTTGGGCCTTTCTTTTTTATGGCCTCTTTTTTTCGTCAGGAGTCTCATCCCGACTTGTGGGGAATCATAGTCTCCATCATCCTTTCCTCACTGGGACAATGCTCTAATAATGATGATCATCACACTTTTATTTACTTACAAATCAAGAATTACAACTCAATACTTAGAACAAAATATGACTCTATGTGAATGCCTCCGGCGGTGTACCGGGATGTGCAATGAATAAAGAGTGACATGTATGAAAGAATTATGAATGGTGGCTTTGCCACAAATACGATGTCAACTACATGATCATGCAAAGCAATATGACAATGATGGAGCGTGTCATAATAAACGGAATGGTGGAAAGTTGCATAGCAATATATCTCGGAATGGATATGGAAATGCCATAATAGGTAGGTATGGTGGCTGTTTCGAGGAAGGCATATGGTGGGTGTATGATACCGGCGAAAGTTGCGCGGTATTAGAGAGGCTAGCAATGGTGGAAGGATGAGAGTGGTATAATCCATGGACTCAACCATTAGTCATAAAGAACTCACATACTTATTGCAAAAATCTATTAGTTATCAAAACGAAGTACTACGTGCATGCTCCTAGGGGGATAGATTGGTAGGAGAAGACCATCGCTTCGCCCCCGACCGCCACTCATAAGGAAGACAATCAATAAATAAAGCATGCTCCGACTTCATCACATAACGGTTCACCATAATGCATGCTACGGGAATCACAAACTTTAACACAAGTATCTCTCAAATTCACAACTACTCAACTAGCATGACTCTAATATCACCATCTTCATATCTCAAAACTATCATAAGGAATCAAACTTCTCATAGTATTCAATGCACATCATATGATAGTTTTTATTATACCCATCTTGGATGCTCATCATATTAGGACTAATTTAATAGCCAAAGAAAATTACCATGCTGTTCTAAAAGACTCTCAAAATAATATAAGTGAAGCATGAGAGATCAATAATTTCTATAAAATAAAACCACCACCGTGCTCTAAAAAGATATAAGTGAAGCACTAGAGCAAAATTATCTGGCTCAAAAGATATAAGTGAAGCACATAGAGTATTCTTATAAATTCCAATTCATGCGTGTCTCTCCAAAAGGTGTGTAAAGCAAGGATGATTGTGGTAAAATAAAAATCAAATACTCAAATCATACAAGACGCTCCAAGCAAAACACATATCATGTGGTGAATAAAAATATAGCCTCAAGTAAAGTTACCGATAGAGCGAAGATTTAAAGAGGGGATGCCTTTGGGGCATCCCCAAGCTTAGGCTTTTGGTTGTCCTTGAATTTTACCTTGGGGTGCCTTGGGCATCCCTAAGCTTAGGCTTTTGCCACTTCTTGTTCCAAAATCCATCAAATCTTTACCCAAAAACTTGAAAACTTCACAACACAAAACTTAACAGAAAATCTCATGAGCTCCGTTAGTATAAGAAAACAAACCACCACTTTAAGGTACTGTCATGAACTCATTATTTATTTATATTGGTGTTAAACCTACTGTATTCCAACTTCTCTATGGTTCATACCCCCCGATACTACTCATAGATTCATTAAAATAAGCAAACAACACACGAAAAACAGAATCTGTCAAAACAGAACAATATGTAGCAATCTGTATCGTTCGAATACTTATGTAACTCGAAAAATTCTGAAATAAATTGGCGGACGTGAGGAATTTGTCTATTAATCATCTGCAAAAATAATCAACCTAAAATCACTCTCAAGTAAAAATGGCAGCTAATCTCGTGAGTGCAAAAGTTTCTGTTTTTTACAGCAAGAATCAAGAAGACTTCACCCAAGTATTCCCAAAGGTTCTACTTGGCACAAACACGAATTAAAACATAAAACCACATCTAAACATAGGCTAGATGAATTATTCATTAATAAAAAGGGGCAAAAAGCGAATTACAGAAATAAAATTGGGTTGCCTCCCAACAAGCGCTATCGTTTAACGCCCTTTTAGCTAGGCATTGATAATTTTAATGATGCTCACATGAAAGACAAGAATTGAAGCGCAACGAGAGCATCATAAAACACGTGACAAACACATCTAAGTCTAACATACTTCCTATGCATAGGCATATTATAGAAAAACAAATTATCATAGCAAGCAAAAACTAGCATATGCAAGGAAGCGGAAAGGAACAATAGCAATCTCAACATAATGAGAGGTAATTTAGTAACAAGAAAATTTCTACAACCATATTTTCCTCTCTCATAACAATTACATGTAGGATCATAAGCAGATTCAAGAACATAGCTATCACATAAAATATTCTCTTTATGAACCACATGCATGCAAAGTTGACACTCTTCCAAAATAGTGGGATTAACATTAACTAAAGTCATGATCTCTCCAAACCCACTTTTATCAAAAAATTCATAAGATTTAAAATCCTCCAAATATGTGGGATATAAAGTTGACACTCTTCCAAACCCACTTTCAATACTATTGCAATCAATCTCATATTCATCATGGGGCTTAAATAAATTTTCAAGATCATAAGAAGAATCACCACAATCATGATCATTGCAACGAGTAGTAGACATAGCAAAATTAGCATCCCCAAGCTTAGGGTTTTGCATATTATTAGCACAATTGACATTAATAGAATTTATAGTAGAATCATTGCAATCATGCTTTTTATTCAAGGAGATATCTGAATCACTTTATAAATTTCTTCTCTCAACACTTCATCACAATTTTTAGATTCACGAATTTCAAGCAAAACATCATAAAGATAATCTAGTGCACTCACATCACTAGAAATTGGTTCATCATAATTGGATCTCTTAAAAAGATTATCAAGTGGATGAGGATCCATAAACTTTTAGCAAGCGAAGATGCAAGCAAAAGGAAGGCACATGGTAACACAAGCAAACAAAAGATCGAACGAAAGAAGGGCGAAGAAAAGGCAAAGGTTTTCGAAAAACGTTTTAGAAGTGGGGGAGAGGAAAACGAGAGGCGAATGAAAAACAATGTAATGCGAGGGAGAAGAGTTTATGATAGGTACTTGGTATGTCTTGGCTTGGCGTAGATCTCCCCGGCAACGACGCCAGAAATGGCTTGTTGATGGGACATCAAATCTTGACTTTGGCGCAAATCTCCCCGGCAACGGCGCCAGAAATCCTTCTTGCTACCTCTTAAGCATGCGTTGGTTTTCCGTTGAAGAGGAAAGGGTGATGCAGCAAAGTAGCGTAAGTATTTCCCTCAATTTTTGAGAACCAAGGTATCAATCCAGTAGGAGACAACACACATGTCACCTAGTACCTGCACAAACAATCAAGAACCTTGCAACCAATGCGATAAAGGGGTTGTCAATCCCTTCTCGGTCACTCGCAAAAGTGAGATCTAATAAAGATAGTAAAGTAAATATTTTTGGTATTTTTATTGTATAGATTGGAAAGTAAAGATTTCAAAATAAACGGTGATAGAAATTGGCAAGTTGAAGGGAAACTAATATGATGTAAAATAGACCCGGGGGCCATAGGTTTCACTAGTGGCTTTTCTCTTGATAGCATGTATTACGGTGGGTGAACAAATTACTGCCGAGCAATTGATAGAAAAGCGCATAGTTATGAGAATATCTAGGCAATGATCATGAATATAGGCATCACGTCCATGTTAAGTAGACCAAACGATTACGCATCTACTACTATTACTTCACACATCGACCGCTATCCAAAGATGCATCTAGAGTATTAAGTTCATAAGAACAGAGTAACGCATTAAGCAAGATGACATGATGTAGAGGGATAAACTCAAGCAATATGATATAAACCCCATCTTTTTAGCCTTGATGGCAACAATACAATACATGCCTTGCTTCCCCTACTGTCACTGGGAAAGGACACCGCAAGGTTGAACCCAAAACTAAGCACTTCTCCCATTGCAAGAAAGCTCAATCTAGTAGGCCAAACTAAACCGATAATTTGAAGAGACTTGCAAAGATATCAAATCATGCATATAAGAATTCAGACAAGAACCAAATAATATTCATAGATAAACTTGATCATAAATCACAATTCATTGGATCTCGGCAAACACACCTTAAAAGAGTATTACATCGTATAGATCTCCAAGAACATCGAGGAGAACTTTGTATTGAGAATCAAAGAGAGAGACGAAGCCATCTAGCTAATAACTATGGACCCGAAGGTCTGTGGTAAACTACTCACGCTTCATCGGAGAGGCTATGGTGTTGATGTAGAAGCCCTCGGTGATCGAATCCCCCTCCGGCAGATTGCCGGAAAAGGCCCCAAGATGGGATCTCACGGGTACAGAAAGTTGCGGCGGTGGAAAAGTGGTTTCGTGGATCCCCCTGATGTTTTTAGGGTATAAGAGTATATATAGGCGAAAGAAGTACGTCGGTGGAGCTCCGTGGAGCCCACAAGGGTGGGGGCGCGCCTACCCCCTGGGCGTGCCCTCCTGCCTCGTGGCCGCCTCGCGGAGTTCCAGACTTCAACTCCAAGTCTTGTGGTTTGCTTTCGGTCCAAGGAAGATCATCGCGAAGGTTTCATTCCGTTTGGACTCCGTTTGATATTCCTTTTCTACAAAACACTAAAATAGGCAAAAAAACAGAAACTGGCACTAGGCCTCCGGTTAATAGGTTAGTCCCAAAAATAATATAAAAGAGCATATTAAAGCCTATTAAACATCCAAAACAGATAATATAATAGCATGGAACAATAAAAAATTATAGATACGATGGAGACGTATCATGCATCCGCACCTGGTGGTAGCCTGACCGGAGGTTGAGCTTGGTGAAGAAGCACGCCCCATGTAGCTAGTCCAGGAGCTCGTCGACCATCGGGATAGGAAACTTGTCCTTGAGCGTCAGGGCATTAAGTGCGCGGTAGTCGATGCAGAAGCGCCACGTGTCGCATTTACTTATGGACGAGGAGGACCGCCGCCAAAAATAGCGACGTGGAGATCCGGATGATGCCCAAGGCGAGCATGAGCATGCATTGCTGCTCCAGCTCGTCCTTCTGCAGCTGGGGATAGCGGTAGGGGCGCACTGCGGCGTTGTGCCCGATAGGAGATGAATGAGGTGATCATACACCCGGGTTGGTGGGAGGCCCTGAGGCTCGTCGAAGAGGTCGTCGTGCTGCTGCAGGAGGTGATCCAACAGTGGGTGCTTGGGCTCGGTGGCGGTGACGGCCAGCTGAAGCTGCGGCGCCGCTGGTGATGCGCCACCAACGCCCTCCCACCAGATGCAGCGACCCAGGCGCTAGAAGGTCATCGTCAGGGCGTCAAAGTCCCAGAGGATGGGACCGAGGGTCCGCAAGAAGTCGACGCCGAGGATGAAGTCGAAGCAGCCCAAGTCGATGCCGGCACACGTGATAGTGAAGTGCTCATCGCCGATGGTGATGGGCACGTTCCGCAGTCAAGAACATCCTGAAATACCTGAAAAGGAATAAGGATATGTTTCTCATTTATGGATGTGACAAAGAGCTTGTCGAGATGGTTACGTCGATGCAAGTTTTGACGCTGATCCGGATGACTCTAAGTCACAAACCGGATATGTATTTATATTGAATGGTGGAGCTGTCGGTTGGTGCGCCCAAGCAGAAGCGTCGTATGGGATCTACATGTGAAGCGGAATACATAGCTGCTTCAGAAGCAGCAAATGAATGAGTCTGGATGAAGGAGTTCATATCCGATCTAGGTGTAATACCTAGTGCATCGGGTCCCATGAAAATCTTTTGTGACAATACTGGAGCAATTGTCTTGGCGAAGGAATCCAGATTTCACAAGAGAACCAAACGCATCAAGAGACGCTTCAATTCCATATGCGATCAAGTCAAGGAGGGGGACATAGAGATTTGCAAAATACATATGGATCTGAATGTTGCAGACCCGTTGACTAAGCCTCTTCCACGAGAAAAAAATGATCAACACCAAGACTCCATGGGTGTTAGAATCATTACTATGTAATCTAGATTATTGATTCTAGTGCAAGTGGGAGACTAAAGGAAATATGCCCTAGAGGCAATAATAAAGTTGTTATTTATATTTCCTTATATCATGATAAATGTTTATTATTCATGCTAGAATTGTATTAACCGGAAACTTAGTACATGTGTGAATACATAGACAAAACAGAGTGTCCCTAGTATGCCTCTACTTGACTAGCTCGTTGTTCAAAGATGGTTATGTTTCCTGACCATAGACTTGTGTTGTCATTTCATAAACGGGATCACATCATTAGAGAATGATGTGATGGACAAAGACCCATCATTTAGCTTAGCATAATGATCATTAAGTTTTATTGCTATTGCTTTCTTCATGACTTATACATATTCATCTGAGTATGAGATTATGCAACTCCCGACTACCGGAGGAACACCTTGTGTGCTATCAAACGTCACAATGTAACTAGGTGATTATAAAGATGCTCTACAGGTGTCCAAAGGTGTTTGTTGGGTTAGCATAGATCAAGATTAGGATTTGTCACTCCGAGTATCAGAGAGGTATCTCTGGGTCCTCTCGATAATGAGTTAGTTATGGGATGATGCATTACGGAATGAGTAAAGAGACTTGTCAGAACGAGATTGAACTAGGTATGACGATACCGACGATCGAATCTCGGGCAAGTAACATACCTATGACAAAGGGAATAACGTATGTTGTTATTGCGGTTTGACCGATAAAGATCTTCGTAGAATATGTAGGAACCAATATGAGCATCCAGGTTTCGCTATTGTTTATTGACCGGAGATGTGTCGGTCATGTCTACATAGTTCTCGAACCCGTAGGGTCCGCACACTTAACGTTCGATGACGATTTGTATTATGAGTTATGTGTTTTGGTGACCGAAGTTTGTTCGGGGTCCCGGATGAGATCACGGATATGATGAGGAGTCTTGAAATGGTCGAGAGGTAAAGATTCATATATTGGAAGGTAGTATTCGGACATCAGAAAGGTTTCGAGAGGTTCGGGTATTTTACCGGAGTACCGAGGGGTTACCGAAACACCAGGGGGAAGTATTGGGCCTCATGGGCCTTAGTGGAGAGAGAGGAGGGTCGTAAGGGGTGGCCGCCCCCCTCCCATGGCAGACTGAATTGGACTAGGGGAAGGGGCGGCTCCCCCCTTTTCCTTCTCCCTCTCCCACTCCTTCCTTTCCCCCTCCGGTAAGAAAGGAAAAGAGAGGGGGGCAAATCCTACTAGGAGTGGAGTCCTAGTGGGACTCCCCCCCATGGCGCGCCCCTCCTAGCCGCCACCTCCTCCTCCCTCCTTTATATATGTAAGGGGGCACCCCAAAGGCACATCAATTGTTCTCTTCGCCAGATGCGGTGCCCCCCACCACAGTTTACTCCTCCGGTCACAACGTCGTAGTGCTTAGGCGAAGCCCTGCGTGGATCACATCACCATCACCGTCACCACGCCGTCGTGCTGACGGAACTCTCCCTCGACC
This sequence comes from Aegilops bicornis, assembly GCA_021605145.1. Lineage (NCBI taxonomy): Eukaryota > Viridiplantae > Streptophyta > Magnoliopsida > Poales > Poaceae > Aegilops > Aegilops bicornis. Next base: position 614,704,535 of record CM038671.1, read on the forward strand.
CGTTGCTAGATCAAGAGTTCGAGGGACGTCATCGAGCTGAACGTGTGTTGAACTCGGAGGTGTCGTACGTTCGGTACTAGATCGGTTGGATCGTGAAAGCGTTCGACTACATCAACTGCGTTAACCTAGCGCTTCCGCTTTCGGCATACGAGGGTACGTGGACACACTCTCCCCTCTGTTGCTATGCATTTCCTAGATAGATCTTGCGTGATCATAGGAATATTGTTTGAAATTGCATGTTACGTTCCCCAACAAATAGTAGGCAGTTCAATTAATAGATGTAATTCAGTTAACACTATCAATTTCAGTTGGCACTACCAAATTCAGTTGGCACTACCAAATCCAGTTAACAGTAGTATTTTGGTTAACAGTAGCAAATTCAGTTAACACTAGTGACTCAGTTAATAGTAGCAAGTTCAATTAACAGATGTAATTCAGTTAACACTAGCACATTCAACTGTAGACCACATTCAGTAAACAATAAGCTCATCAATTAATAGTAGCAAATCAGTTAACAAATGTGATTCAGTTAACACTAGCACATTCAACTGCAGACCACATTCAGTAAACAATAAGCTCATCAATTATTACCTGCTTAGCATAACCATATAATCTTCTACCTGCGTATTATGTCATCGAATGCAACACATTTCTTGCCCCTAAACTGGTGAAGCTTGCATTTGATATGTGGATCAGTCGCTGACCACACAAAAGGAAGCATCAATAGTTGTATCAAGATTCCCTTCATTGACAAGAAGCCTTTGGCACAGACGAGACGTAGAGAAGGGAGGATCTGAAATGTCACATTCTCCAATTCATAAGCCTAACCCTAAACGAAACTAGTGTATACATACCCACACATCCACGTCCATGCCGGTGTAGGTCAGCTCATCATCTTCACTGCTATCTTGTAGATCTCTCCAAGAGGCCATTGTGGCGGTGGCGGTGGCGAGGTTGGGTGGTGACAGCGCAGAGGGGAATGAGAGCGGGAGTGAGGGCGCTGAGGGGGCCAAGTGAACGGGTGAGGAGCGAGAGTGGAGAGAGTGGCTAATGTTGCCTTTTTGGGAAACTTTCGACCGACTCAGTTGGTCAGGCCGTTAACGGTCGTTATTGCTTGCGCTGTCCACCACTGGTCACTGGTCGCTTTGCCGCGTCAAAATGACCACAATTCTTCGGTTAGGTGCAAAGTGTCACATTTTGTAAAGTGGTGTTTTTCCGCAAGTCATGACACGAAAGTGATGGTTCTGTGCATTTAACTCCACTCACAGTGGTGACTATTGCAACTACCACTCAATAGGACAACATTGTGATTATCGCCCAATAGGCTGCTAGAGATTATTTACCAGGGGGGCACGTAATCCGACTTGGCAAAAGTTAGGCCTCATTTGTTTTACAAAAAGTTGTAGAAATTCTAAGGAATAAGAACTTTGTAGAAAAAGTATTCGTTGGAGCCCTTTAGTTTGTAGAATGGAATCCTATGCCTCTAGAGGAAAGGAGCCAAGGAAGAAAAACATTAGCATAGACCCAATGAAAAAATTTCATATCCTAATGAACAAAATGACATCTCTTTCCCGATAGGATTTGAGAAACATGTCATCTCACTTATGACTTTCCTATACTATGAACCAAAGGATACCTTAATGGAAGTAAGGCAGTCAACAAAAGCCCAAAGAATTGTTATGGTCAACAAGTCAAAGAAGATGTAAGAAGACAGTCAACAAAGTGGGCAAGAAACAAAGAGCCAAAGCTTAGAATGCACCATATAGCAAAAGTCCATAGACTAGTGATAGTCTAGACCAAGATTTACCACATACCCTTCCGGGCAATACAGCAAAGGTATGTTAATCAAACTGTTGTCTTTGACCTGGACTTACGACTTCTTATTGTAGCATTTCTTCTCATTTTTCCCATGACTTCTCAGATTTTTATCTCTATGGTGCTCTTGTATATTGCTGCAAAGGGCGAAACAAGGTGAAAAGGCGTATCAATATCAATGTGTGCATGTACTCACAAAGATACCATACACCCTAGCATGTCAACACAACTAGGCGGCTCAGAAGGCATAAGAAGAGAAAACCGTTGCAAGTGGCACCATCATACTTGTCCGTTGGGGGACAAAAATGGGTGATGGCTACATATTGCTTGTCGCCTAGCATGGTGGGCCGGCCCATTAGGGCGCCTCGCTCACTCGCTAGTTGCTGCAGTTGCTCCTAGTATTCATGTTCCATAATTCATACAGCCAAATATCATTGAAATATATTGAAAAAGTTTCCTAGAACAACGTATGTGGAATCATCTAGTTGTAAAATGACCATGTTTTCACAGATTTGCCTCAAGAAAATGGAAACAATTTAGGAAATGTTAGAAAATTTTCGAGAAATCATAGAAGCCATAGGAAAAAATCAAAATGTGATAAAATAGAGAAAATCGCGGAAAGTCAAGTAAAATGGAACCCTCTGGGACCTATTATTTCACCCTTTCATGCTCCTCTTTCGACACTAGGAATGAGCCCAACCCTTCCCCAACAAAAAAGAAACAATGTTTCCTTATAAGAGTGGATTTTCAACCTTGGGCAATGATGAAAGATTTCAGGGATTGAGTTTATTGACCCGCACTCACAGGTGGTGACTATTGCGACTACCGCTCAATAGGACTCCTGTTGTGAGATAATTTAACAGGGGTCCGAGCTAGTCCTACTTAGCAAGTTATAATGGAAGTTTGGTGTCGAGGGAAACGACACCTATGGAATCACTGGGATGCCTTCTACGGTTGGCGGGCGCGGGGTTGTGCAAAGAGCGGTCCGTAGCCAAAGACAAAGATCGTTTACCTGTGTTCGGGCCACAAGGATGCGTAATACCCTAGTCCTGCTTTGGTGTATATTTGAGTGTTCTTGAGCTTTCGAACTAGCTGTGGTGCGTGCGTTGTCCAAAAGATCTGAATCCTTCTCCAGTACGCCTCGGGCCTCCTTTTATAGTTAAAAGGGGCTGCCACAGTGGCACACAGGAGGTGGAAAGGTATATGATGGTTAAGTCTATCCTTTGGCACCATCGGACAAATGCATTTAATGCGCCGCCGACGCGTTCTTCTTGCTTTATCGGGACGACGGGAAGCTTCGTCCCAGCTTGTCGCCGCTTTGCCCGCTCCGACGCTGGCCCCGAGCCGATGAGGCGTTAGAGCGCCATGTTGGTTGGTCATTGGTTGGCGCGGTGGCGTAGTCTTCACGAAGATCTGCATGCCACCACGCAGTGCTTGCCGAGTTGGCCTAGAGACCGTGCGTTGACGCAGGTGCCTGCCAGTATGGTTGGGCTGGCAGGCTGCATGGGAACGATGGTGGAGTCTTGGCGGACATGGGCCTGGCTGTGGCCCTCATGAGTGTCCTCGGCAAGGGTTTGCCGGGCCCCCGCAAGGGTCTTGCCGTGGCATCACGGTCATCCCCGGCAAGGATCTTGCCGGGGGTCTCGTGGATTTCCTCGGCAAGGACCTTGCCGAGGATCGTCATCTTCTGGTCCTCATCTGATCTTGTGTGCTTATGATCTTTACAAAGATGTTCATGCCACCATGGAGGTGCCTCCCGAGTCTAGGCTCCAATGTGGTCGATGGTGTTGGAACCCTTGGGCTCAAGGGTGGCGCGCTCTGCTGGTGTTGGGCAAGTTGCCCCGGCAAGGCTCTTCTTTGGGCTGCGAAGGCCGCCCCGGCAAGGGACTTGCCGGGGGAGTCCACCTCGCCCTCTTGCTCTTTGCGTATTTGGTCTTGGCGTTGCTCTGTCCGTCTTGTGCCTCTGGTTCCTCCCTTTGCCCTGCTAAGTGTGGCCGCGGGCGCGGCTCTGACTGCCCGTGCACAAGTAGAGGGGTCAAAAGGAGAGCCCCTACTTTTGTACACCGACATGAGCCCTCGGGCCTGGGTCACACATAAGTGCAACGCGTTTTTGGGCTAGGCCTAGAACGGTGCGCGTGCAAGCGGGGCGGATTTTTACCGCAGTAACCCCTTCGCTCGCTGCGCTTCCCGACGACTCACGTTGAATGCGCGACGTGGAGGGACGTGCGTGACGTGGGGGTCGTGCGTGGGGCGGCCGCTTCCCTCATGCGTCACATCGTGGTAAAGAGGCGGCTCACGCCTTCCCCATAAAAAGAGGAAAACGCAGGGGCGCGGCTCATTTATTGGGTGGACTCGGGTCGTGGCCTTTGAGGCGCCCGTGCCCTACAATCACGGGGTGGAAAACGGTCGCCTCACTCGTCCCCTTGATTTCTGTTTTCTCGCCACATGTCCTCCATGCCTTGAAGATAGTGGGCGGCGGGCGCGGTCCTTGAATGACGAGGTGGAAAACCGGGCCGCTGCTGATTGGAGCAGCGGGTCGGTCTTGATTCCCTGCGCTCCTGATGGCCATATTGGTCGAGTGGGGCGGCCGAGCCCCGACCCCGCCCCTTTATAAGAAGGGGAGGGGGATGGCACCCCTCAATCTTTCAACATCCGCCTCCTTCCACCTCACCTTATTTCTTTCTTCTGCTATGGTGAGAGGGCACGCCGGTGCTTCGATGGTGGCGACGAGGGTCTCCGCTCGACAGCGCGCTCCTCCTTCCCAAGAGCTCATGGCGGTGGAGCCGGCCATGAGGGGAAGGGGGAGGGGGCGAGGCCGAGGTCGCCGTGGCGCTCAAGGAAGAGGAGGACGGGGCGGTGCACCGGCCTCGCCTCCGCCGGCGGTCCCTCCCCCAATGGAGGGCCACGTCGGGGACCAGCCTCACGAAGTTCTTCATCAGTGCACTGCCAGCGCCATTGCCGCCTTCGTCTCCCTACTCCATTTGCTCGGGAGATGGAGCTCGACCCTCCACAGACTCTGATATTGCATATGGGGCTGCGGGAATGGCGGCACGCGGGTTGATGTCGATTTTCCCGCCCCTCACGTCATGTATCTTCGCCGCGGATGGAAGACCTTCGCTCGTATCCATAGCATGTCGGCAGGGCTCGTTCTCTATTTCAAATTAATGGAGAATGGCCTACTCTCTGTCAAGGTCTTTGGAGACTTTGGAACTCTCCTAATGTGCTGCGTGGAGAGCTCCTCCGATGACGAAGAGATCCTCAAGCGGGAGTGACGAGGAGGACAGCGACAGCGACGATGAGGGTAGCGGGCGGTACGATGACGGGTCCGACTAGGCGTCGGGCACACCGTTCCTGGGAGACGCCGACAACACCATCATCTGCATTGCCAGCTCCTTGAACTTCTCGGGGTCGTCGCCTTGGGCGGATGGCGTTGGAGGGACGGGGAAGACAAAGAAGGCGGGTGGAGGGCCGTCAAGTTGGAGTATGATACGTCCATTTTGCATAATGCTTTTATATCGATATTTATCGCATTTTGGGCTATTATTTCACGTTATGTCACAATACTTATGGCTATTCTCTCTTATTTTACAAGGTTTACATGAAGAAGGAGAATGCCGGTAGCTGGAATTCTGGGCTAGAAAAGGAGCAAATATTGGAGACCTATTCTGTGCAAATCCAAAAGTCCTGAAACTCCACGAAATGTCTTAAAATAAATAAAGAAAAATCATCACCAAAGATGAAGGCCAGGGGCCCACACCCTGCTCACAAGGGTGGGGGGCGCGCCCTACCCCCCTGGGCGCGCTCCCCTACCTCGTGGGCCCCCTGGTGGCTCTCCGATGCCCATCTTCTCCTATATGAAGTCTTTCGATGAGAAAAAAATCATAAGCAACCTTTCGGGACGAGACTCCGCCGCCACGAGGCGGAACCTTGGCGGAACCAATCTAGGGCTCCAGCGGAGCTGTTATGCCGGGGACACTTCCCTCCGGGAGGGGGAAATCATCGCCATCATCATCACCAACGCTCCTCTCATCGGGAGAGGGCAATCTCCATCAACATCTTCACCAACACCATCTCATCTCCAAACCCTAGTTCTTCTCTTGTATCCAATTCTTGTCTCCAAGTCCGGGATTGGTGCTAGTAGGTTGCTAGTAGTGTTGATTACTCCTTGTAGTTGATGCTAGTTGGTTTATTTGGTGGAAGATTATATGTTCAGATCCTTTATGCACATTATTACCCCTCCGATTATGAACATGAATATGCTTTGTGAGTAGTTACGTTTGTTCCCGAGGACAAGGGAGAAGTCTTGCTATTATTAGTCATGTGAATTTGGTATTCGCTCGATATTTTGATGAGATGTATGTTGTCTAGCCTCTAGTGGTGTTATGTGAACGTCGACTACATAACACTTCACCATTATTTGGGCCTAGAGGAAGGCATTGGGAAGTAATAAGTAGATGATGGCTTGCTAGAGTGATGAAGCTTAAACCCTAGTTTATGTGTTGCTTCGTAAGGGCTGATTTGGATCCATATGTTTCATGCTATGATTAGGTTTTCCTTAATACTTTTGTTGTAGTTGCGGATGCTTGCAATAGAGGTTAATCATAAGTGAGATGCTTGTTCAAGTAAGAACAGCACCCAAGCACCGGTCCACCCACATATCAAATTATCAAAGTACCAAACGCGAATCATATGAGCGTGATGAAAACTAGCTTGACGATATTCCCATGTGTCCTCGGGAGCTCTTTTCCTATCATAAGAGTTTGTCCAGGCTTGTTGAGGGAGTCCCGGATTAGGAGGTGTCCGGATAGCCGAACTATCATCTTTGGCCGGACTCTTAGACTATGAAGATACAAGATTGAAGACTTTGTCCCATGTCTGGATGCGACTTTCCTTGGCGTGGAAGGCAAGCTTGGCGATACGGATATGTAGATCTCCTACCATTGTAACCGACTCTGTGTAATCCTAACCTATCCGGTGTCTATATAAACCGGAGGGTTTTAGTCCGTAGGACAAACAACAATCATACCAAAGGCTAGCTTCTAGGGTTTAGCCTCCTTGATCTCGTGGTAGATCTACTCTTGTACTACCCATATCATCAATATTAATCAAGGTGAGTAGGGTATTACCTCCATCGAGAGGGCCCGAACCTGGGTAAAACATCGTGCCCTTGTCTCCTGTTACCATCCGCCTAGACGCATGATTCGGGACCCCTACCCGAGATCCGCCGGTTTTGACACCGACATTGGTGCTCTCATTGAGAGTTCCGCTGTGCTGTCGCCATCAGGAGGGATGCCTCGTCCCATCTTTAAAGACGGCTCTGTTGCTAAAGGAGCTTTGGCTATCGGCCAAACTCTCCGGCTAGGCGGTTTTCTTATGACCGCATGTTCGGCCGCCGCGCCGACGATGACTTCTCGGGTCATCGAAACCAATCTTCACGTTAACTCGGAACTTGCCGAGCGGTTAGATCCGATCGAGCTCTCCTCCGTAAACGAAGCTCTTGGATCGCATCGCCAAGACCGGAGTCGCCACAGACTACGACTCAGATCGGGCCTAAAACCGATCTGAGAGAGATCAACTCTCCCCGGGCTACCCATCATGTTGCTGTGATAGAGGAGCAATACAGCGACTCTTCTTCTATCTTAAGGACTAGCTACGTCCGTATTCCCGATCCCTCCATGCCGGACTCCCGCAGAGGGACGGATGTCGATCAAACCCTGAACTTAAACTCAGGCGGCGGGTTGAATTCATTGGATAGCATTCAAAAATCCAAACTTCCAAGTTCCGAAATTTCTCGGCCCCTGAGTCTTAAATTGGACGGGGTTCCGGATCTAGTTCCACCCGCCCACCCAAACATCAGCGATCTATCCCGAATTCGGTAAGAGCCCGCTGAAACAAAGACATCACCATCGGGCCAGATTCCTCCGGTTATGGACATGATAAAGGACTCTTTGAGAGGAGGACTTAATCTCATTCTTCCGCAATAATTGCACGGACAAGGGAATCCTAAACGCCATAAGTCGTCATGAAATTACACGCTTTGCTGACTTGGTGACCATAGTACAAAAGTACTGTGCGATGGAGAGTGCTTGGAAAACCGAAAGTAAATTTTGGGATAATCCGGCCTCGAATACATCCCTAGTCCGAAATAAAAGGGTGCACCATCACCAAGCACCCGGGTTATACACCAAAAAACAAAAACCCCCTAAAGGGTACGGAACCGTACTGGAGGGTTGGCTAAACGGACCCTGCAAAATTCATAGCATAGAGGGCGCCACTCCAACTCATAGCCTTCGAGCATGTAGGATACTACGGCAGGTGGCCAAAAGTGGCGAAGAGCTTTTAGCCTCAGAATCTCAGCCCAAAGAACACCACAACGGTATTAACAGTCTTCGAGACTTTCGCATCAAATAACATGCGGAAACGAACACTCCGCAACCTTGCCGAAGTCTACCAAGTAGCAACAATAAATCCATGGAGTGACACGGCTATTACCTTTAATGCCAGTGACGAACCTAAATTCCGAACAGCCAGAGCACCAGCCGCATTGGTCCTCAGTCCAATAGTGGACGGCTTTCGCCTTACTAAGGTACTCATGGATGGCGGCAGCGGACTAAACCTCATCTATGAGGAAACACTCCGAAAAATGGAAATAGACTGGAACCGCATTGAGCGAAGCAGCACAACCTTTAGAGGAATAATCCCTAGCCGGAAGCATGCTGCACAGGAAAAATCACACCGACGTAGTGTTCGCTCACGGACAATTACAGGTCCGAGGAGGTCACATTTCAAGTGGCCCTGCTCAGCAATGGATATCACGCTTTATTAGGGCGAGAGGCATTCACAAATTTTCAAGCTATACCCCATTGTGGGTACATGAAGCTTAAAATTCCCGGACCTAACGGAATCATCACTCTCGCTAGTGATCCAAACATAGCACTCTGCGCCGAAAACAAGACAGCCGCACTAGCCCTCGAGGCACTATCCGAAGCCCTAGCGGCCGAGGAACTCACTGCGATGCGCTCCACGGTGAACAGGGACGATGCGATACTTGATAAAAGATCCAAGTCCACCTCTTTTAAACCAGCGGATGAAATAGTAAAATTCCAAGTCCACCCAACGGACTCGCAAAGACGGCCTCCATTGGGGCACAATTAAACCCCGATGTAGACGCCAGACTACGAGAATTTCTATGAGAAAATCGGGACATTTTTGCACCGCACCCTTCGGACATGCCAGGAATCCCACGTCGGCTGGCCGAGCACAGCCTAAATATCCTAAAAGGATTCAAGCTACCAAACAGGCTCTTGGCGCTTTTCGAACCCAAGAGACAGGCCATGGGAGAGGAGCTAGCCAAACTTCTGGAAGCCGGATTCATCAGAGATATAAAACATCCGGACTGGCTAGCAAATCTGGTGATGGTACCAAAGAAGGACAAATCCTGGTGCCTATGTGTTGATTTCAAATACCTTAATAAGGCTTTCCCAAAGGATCCCTTCCCCCTCCCCCGCATTGATCAAATTATCGATGCTACAGCAGGACACGACTCATTGTGCTTCCTCGACGCGTACTCCAGCTACCACCAAATCAAGATGGCGGAGCTGCACCAAGCTGCAACAAAGCATTCATCACTCCATACGGCCCATTCTCGCTTCAACACAATGCCCTTCGGGCTCAAAAACGCCGGCGCAAATATATCGGCGCATGATTCAGACATGCCTGGAAAACCAGATCGACAAAACAGTAGAAGCATATGTAGATGATGTGGTCGTCAAATCCAAGCATGTCGAAACTCTAGTAGTCGACTTGAGGCTCACATTCGACAAACTCCGAAAATATGACATTAAGCTCAATCCGGAAAAATGTGTCTTCGGCGTTCTCCAGGAAAGCTCTTGGGCTTCATTGTGTCCGGTAGAGGAATTGAAGCAAACCCAGCCAAGATCCGAGCTCTGTCACAATTGGATATTCCAAAAGACCTCAAACAAATACAAAATTGATCGATGCGTAGCGGCTCTAAGCCGCTTTATTTCCCGTTTGGCAGAAAAGGCGTTACCCCTTTACCGCCTCCTCCGGCGAACCGAACACTTCGAGTGGACGGATGCCGCCACGGCCAGACTCGAAGAAATAAAAGCCATATTGGCAACAAATCTGGTCCTGGCCGCGCCCAACGTGGGCGAACCAATGCTATTATATATCGCCGCAACACATCAAGTTGTCAGCGCCAACGAGAAGCGGACGGACACCGGTTCCCTCTTTAAAAACCGGTTTACTATGTGTCCACTATCCTAACTCCATGCAAGTCCCGGTACCCACATTATCAAAAGATAGCATACGCGGTGTTCATGGCATCCCGGAAGCTGCGACACTACTTTCAAGAGTGTTCCATAACGGTAGCCTCAAGTACCTCTTAACGACATTATAAACAACCGCGACGCGACGGGCCGGATTGCTAAATGGGCCATAGAGCTCCTTCCATTCGATATGACCTATAAGCCACGACGAGCTATTAAGTCACAGGTTTTGGCCGACTTCGTGGCCGAATGGACCGAAGCCGAACTCCCTAAAGAGTACGGCGCATACTCCAATTGGATCATGCACTTTGACGGCTCCAAAATGTTGGCCGGTCTGGGGGCTGGCGTCGTCCTGACGTCCCCAACCGGGGACACAGTCCAATACGTCCTTCAGATAATGTATACGGACTCCAACAACGCAGCCGAATACGAGGCCCTTCTGCACGGCCTCCGGATGGCGATCTCCATGGGCATTAAACGCCTAGAGGTGCGCGATTCGAACCTCACGATATCTCAAATAAACGGAGACTTTGATGCCAAAGATCCGAAAATGGCAGCGTACCGCAATGCGGTCCTAAAAATGTCAGCACGGTTCGAAGGGCTCGAATTTCATCATATAGCCCGGGATAACAACCAGGCAGCAGACGTATTGGCACGCATCAGCGCAAAACGCGATGCCGTCCCACCCAACATCTTCCTGGAACGGTTGTTCAAGCCGTCCGTACTATGGGAAGGGGAGTTCGGAAATAACAATCCGGACCCAACCGCATCGCTCGACAATCGAACACTCGACACAATTGGAGGCTCGCCAACGAAATAACACCTCCGCCCACGAAATAATGGCGGTCATCGCCCCGTGGACGGAACCATTCCTAGCCTACCTAACTAGGCAGGAACTCCCCGAAGACCAAAATGAGGCTCGCTGCATAGTACGGCGATCCAAAGCCTATAAAGTCCATGAGGGAGAGCTCTATAAGAAGAGCACAACAGGAGTCCTTCAAAGGTGTATCTCCGAAGAAGAAGGGCGGAACCTCCTGGCTGAAATTCATGCCGGACTGGGTGGGCACCACGCCGCAGCTCGGGCTCTTGTAGGCAAGGCCTTCCGTACAGGATTTTATTGGCCGACGGCCCGGGCAGATGCGCAGGATTTAGTCCAATGATGCGTCAGTTGCCAGCTTTTTGCTAACCAAAGCCACATGCCACCCACCGCCCTCAAAACTATACCCATCACCGGCCGTCATGTCCGGGGCTTGACATGGTTGGACCCCTTAAGGGAGGAACCCACAAGCAAAAATACCTATTGGTCATGGTGGATAAATTCACCAAATGGATAGAGGCCAAGCTTGTTAAAACGGCGAATCCGGGCGGTGATAGACTTCATATCGTGGGTAGTACACCATTACGGCGTCCCCCACAAGATTATCATCGATAACGGCACCAACTTCACGGCCGATGAGGTCAAATTATGGTGCAAAAACATGGGCATCAAGCTCGACACGCCTCGCCTATCACCCTCAAACCAACGGTCAAGTCGAACGAGCAAACGGTCTAATCATGAGCGGCATTAAACCCGGACTAGTGCGGTCCCTAAAAGAATCTAACACGCCTTTGGGTTGAGGAGCTCGACCAGACTGGGGCTGCGGACCACGCCGAATCGTACTACCGGATTCACACCATTTTTCATGGTGTACGGCGCAGAGGCAGTCCTGCCCTGCGACATAATTCATGACTCACCTCGCGTGCGCATGTATGAAGAAAGAGAAGCCAAGCTCGATCGGAAGGACAGTTTGGACGCATTGGAGGAGGAGTGCGACGTGGCAAAAGCTCGTTCCGCATTCTATCAACAGCAGGCTCGAAGATATCAAAGCAAGGAAGCACGGGCCAAAGCTTATAACGTTGGCGAATTAGTTCTACGCCTGCCGGACAAGAAAAAGGACAAACTCAAGCCCAAATGGGAAGGTCCCTTCATCATCGACCAGGTCCTGACCGCCGGAGCATACCGTCTGTGAAATGCATCGGACAACCGACTCGAGCGAACCCATGGAACGCAGGCCGTCTACGAAGATTCTACGCCTAAGCGCTGGACTCCAAGTTCGTCTCCTTCCTCCGTCCACATTTTCTATTTTTGCTGTCTTTTATTTCTCTCCTTCCTCCTCCTTCTTCTTGAAGCCTTAGAGGCTCGTTTTCGCGCTTTGTTCAAGATATTTGACGCGCTGTCCGCGCTCATTATACCTGGGGCTTGTTTAACAGAAGCTTATTTATACGGTCTTCATGCCCAACACATGTGTCAAACTTCCGCATGTACCTTTTATTCACCATTATATGCATCAATATGACTTAAGTTTTGGCCAAGCTGGGTTGCTGGCTCTGTGCTTACCCCTACGTTCCCGATTGTTCGGCTAGGTGGTAAAGGGAGCACCTTTGCGATTATTATCGCCGGTCACCGGATGTGTACCTCAGATCGAGTGAAGCCGAAAGCTAAGCGTTCTTAAGGGAATATTCGGTCGGTGAACTGAAAGATGATTTTAACTATTTATCCATCTGCCCCGGATGATTTTCTGCTTTCTTAGCAGTTTTGACATGCACTTTAGGGCATGCATCCCAAATAAAGGAACCCTTAACGGAACTATTCTCCACGGAAGATGTTTCTTACTATCCATGTAATATAACATAACTAGTTGGGCACTTGTCTGACATACAGCAATAATGACCCCTACGCCTTGTCTCCATGCATGCCCGGTTCTTATATAACCGCGAGGGTATTCGGACACACTCCGGACTATTGGGTCCCGAGGTCGGCGTTAAAAGGTCCGCTATGACAAACGATCTACAATCCGGCTAGAAGACATTTTTCATGTCATATTTAATTACATAGTCAACTCGACTCATTGTATTCCTCTTCAATGTCATCTAATAGGCTATCTAATTTACAATCTTGCTGGGAATACTTGGCGGACAATTCTACTTGGCCGTACACTAAGCTTATAGGGATCTCCTTCCCATCAGGTCCCACAGGTCCGACCTCGGCCATGTGGTTTGGGTCAGCCTTCGTGTACCGCGTCTTTACCATGGCCCAGGCCTCCCTGGCGCCTTGACGGCAGGCCGATATCTTCCACAGTCGGAAGCACCGCCGTGCTCCTTGAAGCCGCTCTGCCAGCTCCCCAATACCTTCGGGCAGGGAGATAGATGGCCACAAGGCCTGGCCGACGCCTTTCATCACCTGCCAGACTCGTTCATGCAGCTGACGCAGTTCGGGAAGAAGATCACCAAGAATCGGGCATCTCCTCCTCAGGACGACCTGTGAGCAAACCTACATACCTGTTTATGTTAGTCTCCTTCCTCGCCGAACTCTTTCAAAGTTCGCTGAAGCACTTACTGAAAATGCCGCGACGAAGCCGTCGATTCTCCTTTACGGAGTCAGACAACTGGGCACGAACATCCTTTAGTTCCTCACCCAGTAGGGTGTTGGCATCTTGGAGTTTATTTTTCTCCTGCCGCACCCTCGTAAGCACGCCCTCGCTGGCCTTCAACCGGCGCAAGAGTTGTTGCTTGTCCGGATCTAGTCCGGCGCCATCTGCAATATTATTGTCAGATTCACACACACGCCGCACTTCACAAACTATTTATCTTTTGAAGCATATATTACCAGAGGGGGTCTCTGTGGCTCCCCCTGTAGCGGCTAGTGCGGCCTCAAGTTGGGCCTTGCATTCTTCGAGCTCCTGAGACAGTCGGGTATTCTTTTTTGCAAGATCCTGCATAACAAATGATCCTTAAATCAGTTATTCTAACTATTTTAAGTCTCGGGGGCTACTGGCATATATAACTGTCAAATTTCCTCACCCGTATGTCCTTTACATACTGATCCGTGGCTCTGGCTAGACCATCTTGAGCGGCACGGAGGTGCGCATCTCCCGAATTGAAGGCATCCCAGGCCTCTTGGGAGAAACATGCGTCACGAAGAACTGTCCGGCGGCGCCGGTGATTCATGGCGCTCTCCACCTCTGAGTTGGTGGCGGACAATCTGTCGGCATCCTCTGTCGGAGGAGCATCCGACGCACGCCTCGTGCTCGCCTCTGCTTCTGGACCCGGCTTTGGAGCCTGGCTGGCGGAGGTTCGATTGGCAACCTCTCCGGACTCAGTCCGGCGAGCGCTCTTTTTCCTGAAAAGAGCACCAGCGTTAGTACGCCTTCCAGGAATCAATCCTGGGGATATGGTGACACGCTATACCGTTGCGGCGGAGTTTCGATCCGGACCGCACTTCTTTTTAGCCTGCGGGGCCGTACTGCCCTTTGTTGGCTAGCCGCCGCGGGCTCGGCCTCCTGCCTTGAAGGCACCCCCTGCGAAACACCATCAAATACGTGGTGATTAGAAGTAAAGCACGGGTGGGCCATTACTGCAGTATTGGGACCTCGGTCTCGCCACTGTGAGGCTGGAAGTATTCCGGTAATCGGCCGTAATGGCAACCAAAGCATTGTCGATGCTAATTTGGTGGAACACCCCGTCGATCAACTCCACCTTTATATCCGGATCCTCTTCGGAGGCCGGATCGAGGGACCGTTCCGGATCCTCGGGTTGTGGGGGTGGGCTGTGTATCTTCTCCACGGCCCGGCGCAGTTCCTGCGTAGAAACCATGAAATGAGATATTTAACCACGGGAACATGGATCGGACAGGCCACTAAGGTATTTGCTTACCCAACTTCGAGGATTATTCAAGAAAACTCGTTCGATGGATTGACGCGAGAAAATCCTCCTCTTCCCCTTTGTACATGGCGGACAAGGTCTTCACGATTCGGTGACCGATCCCGCCCTTTGCGGCCATGGCGGGTGGCATCGTCCTCCCGTTGAAGTCCCACATGGGTGGCCCCTATATTGAGCGGCTGCACTCCTCATAATGCAGATTGCCATGACTCGGTCATGGTCAATCCGGCATGAGCCGATAATCTTATTCGCTCATCAAGTAAAGGACGCCCGGTCATTTTCCTCCGGGGCTCATGGTGCCAACTTAGGCGCTTCTTCAGAGGAGCGTTGCTAAACTCGAAGGCCGATCGAACAGGATCCGCAGCGGACGTCCTCCATGTAAAACCATTCCGAAGGCGTCTTGGACACCTTCTTCGGGTTCCGGATAGATATCCGGTCCGGCGATGCGCCATAGTTCGGCTCCGCCCACTTGATATATTGACCCCTCATGAGAACGGGGTACAAGGCAGAATAATCTCTTCCACAAAGGCAAAATGAGCCTCGACGCCCAAGAACAGTTCGCAAAGGGCCACGAAGCCCGCGATGTGCAAAATGGAGGCAGGCGTAAGGTGGTGCAACTGGAGGCCAGAGAACTCCAAGAGCCCTGTGAGAAGCGGATGAATTGGAAATCCGAGTCCTCTTACTAGATAAGAGACAAAGCACACCCGCTCTCCTTTAGAGGGATCGGGGACACTCTCCACTTGCTTTCCGCCCTTGTAGGTGGCAAGTCCGCTCGAACCCGGAACCATGAAGGCCGGGGAAGAAATCCCTTGGTTTAGAGTATAACTAGCTCGCTATGCGGACTGAGCATCTCCCCAATTTCTGTGCCGAGGGCTGGGAGCGCGAGAGGAGGAGCCGCCGACCGTCCCATGATGGAATGGGGTTTTTGCCTGAGGCGCCTGATGAAAGCTATGGAGGGAGGATGGTGTGACTCAGATCTAGATCCTCGCCTTTTATGGGCGGCTCATTTCTTGCAGCTAGGGGGTAAGTGTAAAATACCTGGCTTTTCGCATTCATTCAAACACGTGGAAGATGGCCATTATTGGGCGTAGAAGCCAAGGAGCGCAACATTTATCGAAGCGGACACTATTCGACAAGTATATGGAATTTGGAGAAGAACCCGCCTCGCAATGTCAAGACAAACTACACGCCGGACTCATCGTCATTGAAGCCTGGTTTGGGGGCTACCGAGGAGGAGTCCCGGATTAGGGGTGTCCGGATAGCCGAACTATCATCTTTGGCGGACTCTTAGACTATGAAGATACAAGATTGAAGACTTCGTCCGTGTCCGGACGGGACTTTCCTTGGCGTGGAAGGCAAGCTTGGCGATACGGATATGTAGATCTCCTACCATTGTAACCGACTCTGTGTAACCCTAACATATCCGGTGTCTATATAAACCAGAGGGTTTTAGTCCGTAGGACGAACAACAATCATACCATAGGCTAGGTTCTAGGGTTTAGCCTCTCTGATCTCGTGGTAGATCTACTCTTGTACTACCCATATCATCAATATTAATCAAGCAGGAGTAGGGTATTACCTCCATCGTGAAGGCCCGAACCTGGGTAAAAACATCGTGTCCCTTGTCTCCTGTTACCATCCGCCTAGATGCACAGTTCGGGACCCCCTACCCGAGATCCGCCGGTTTTGACACCGACACTTGTCCTTTGCTACAAAAAGGATTGGGCCACCTTGCTGCACTTTATTTACTTTTGTTACTTATTACTCGTTACAATTTATCTTATCACAAAACTATCTGTTACCACTTATTTCAGTACTTGCAGAGAATACCTTGCTGAAAACCGCTTATCATTTCCTTCTGCTCCTCATTGGGTTCGACACTCTTACTTATCGAAAGGACTATGATAGATCCCCTATACTTGTGGTTCATCAAGACTCTTTTCTGGCGCCGTTGCCGGGGAGTGTAGCGCCTTTGGTAAGTGGAATTTGGTAAGGAAAAATTTATATAGTGTGCTGAAATTTTACGTCACTTGTTACTCGGAAAGTAATTCTCTGAGGGGCTTGTTCGGGGTATCTTCACCCCATCCAGTAGAGCAAAGAGTTGATCCTCAACCTACTGAACCTATTGAAAATGAAACTCCTTTTGAAGTTCCTTCGGGTATGATGGAAAAACTGCTGGCTAATACTTTTACAGGAGATGGAACAAAGCATCTTGATGAACATCTACTCTATGTGGATGAAGTTTGTGGATTATTTAAGCTTGCAGGTATACCCGATGATGTTGTTAAGAAGAAGGTCTTTCCTTTACCTTTGAAGGAAGACGCATTGATATGGTATAGGCTATGTGATGATACGAGATCATGGAACTATAAAAGATTGAAATTGGAATTTCATCAAAAGTATTACCCTATGCATCTTGTTCATCGTGATCGCAATTATATATATAATTTTTGGCCTCGCGAAGGAGAAAGCATCGCTCAAGCTTGGGGAGGCTTAAATCAATGTTATATTCATGCCCCAATCATGAGCTCTCAAGAGAAATAATTATTCAAAGTTTTTATGCTCGGCTTTCTGATAACAATCGCACCATGCTCGATAATTCTTGTGCTGGCTCTTTTATGATGAAGACTATTAAATTTAAATGGAATTTATTGGATAGAATTAAACGCAACTCTGAAGATTGGGACCTCGATGAAGGTAAGGAGTCAGGTATGATGCCTAAGTTTGATTGTGTTAAATCTTTTATGGATACCGATATTTTCCATAAGTTTAGCACTAAATATGGACTTGACTCTGAGATAGTAGCTTCTTTCGTGAATCTTTTGCTACTTATGTTGATCTCCATAAGGAGAAGTGGTTTAAATATCATCCTCCCATAGAAGTAAAACTAGCTGCACCTATTAAAGTTGAAGAAAAGACTATCACTTATAATGATCCTATTGTTCCCACCTCTAATGTTGAGAAACCACCTTTCCTCGTTAGAGTAAAGGATCATGCTAAAGCTTCAACTGTTGTTCGTAAAAGCAATACTAGAACTTATACACCTCCTGAGCAAGTCAAAGTAGAACCTAATATTGCTATTGTTAAAGATCTCTTGTCTGATAATATTGATGGGCATGTCTTTCAATTCTCTGGTGAAAGTGCTAGAATTGCTAAACCCTGTGATAGAGGTAAACATAGACCTGTGGTAGGCGTGCCTGTTATTTCTGTTAAAATAGGAGATCGTTGTTATCATGGATTATGTGATATGGGTGCTAGTGCTAGTGTTATACCCATTGACTTATATAAAGAAATTATCCATGATATCGCACCTGCTGAGTTAGAAGATATTGATGTTACAATTAAACTTGCCAATAGGGATACTATATCTGCAATGGGAATTGTTAGAGATGTTGAAGTTTTGTGTGGAAAAACCAAATATCCCGCTGATTTCCTTGTTCTTGGTTCTCCACAAGATAGCTTTTGTCCCATTATTTTTGGTAGACCCTTCTTGAATACTGTTAATGCTACAATAGACTGCAAAAAGAATGTTGTTGATGTTGGCTTGGATGATATGGTTCATGAGTTTAATTTCTCTAAATTTAGTAAACAACATCGTGAGGAAGAATCGCCTAGTAAGGATGAAATTATTGGTCTTGCTTCTATTGCAGTACCTCCTAGTGATCCTTTGGAACACTATTTGCTAGACCATAAAATGAGATGTTCATGAATGAAAGAAGGGAAATAGATGAAGTATTCTTTAAACAGGAACTTATTCTGCAACATAATTTGCCTGTTGAAATCCTAGGGGATCCTCCTCCACCCAAGGGTGATCCCGTGTTTGAGCTTAGATCGTTGCCTGATAATCTTAAATATGCTTATCTTGATGAAAAGAAAATATATCCTGTTATTATTAGTGCTAACCTTTCAGAGCATGAAGAAGAAAGATTATTGAAAACTCTGAAGAAGCACCGTGCAGCTATTGGATATACTCTCGATGATCTTAAGGGCATTAGTCCCACTCTATGTCAACATAAAATAAATTTGAAGCGGATGCTAAACCAGTTCGTGATCCTCAACAACGTTTGAATCCTAAAATGAAAGAAGTGGTAAGAAAAGAAATACTCAAGCTCCTGGAGGCAGGTATAATTTATCCCGTTGCTGATAGTCAGTGGGTAAGTCCTGTCCATTGTGTCCCTAAGAAGGGAGGTATTACTGTTGTCCCTAATGATAAAGATGAATTGATTCCGCAAAGAATTATCACAGGTTATAGGATGGTAATTGATTTCCGCAAATTGAATAAAGCTACTAAGAAAGATCATTACCCCTTACCTTCTATTGGTCAAATGCTAGAAAGATTATGCAAACATACACATTATTGCTTTCTAGATGGTTATTCCGGTTTCTCTCAAATACCTGTGTCGGCTAAAGATCAATCAAAGACTACTTTTACATGCCCTTTTGGTAGTTTTGCTTATAGACGTATGCCTTTTGGTTTATGTAATGCATCTGCTACCTTTCAAAGATGCATGATGGCTATATTCTCTGAAGTTTGTTCGGAGTCCCGAATGAGATCGCGGACATGACGAGGAGTCTCGAAATGGTCGAGACGTAAAGATCGATATATTGGAAGGCTATATTCGGACATCGAAAAGGTTCTGAGTGGTTCGGGTATTTTTCGGAGTACCGCGGAGTTACGGGAATTCGCCGGGGGAAGTATTGGGCCTTCATGGGCCTTAGTGGACAGGAGAGAAGAGCCACAAGGGGAGGCCATGCCCCCCCCATGGGCTGGTCCGAATTGGACTAGGGAGGGGGCGGCACCCCCCTCTTTCCTTCTCCCTCTCCTACTCCTTCCCTCTCTCCCCTCTTGGAAAAGGAAGGGGACTCCAACTAGGATCCTAGTTGGACTCCCCCTGTAGGCGCGCCCCTCCTAGGCCGGCCTCCTCTTCCCCCCTCCTTTATATACGTGGGCAAGGGGGCACCCAAGGACAAACAAGTTGATCTTTTAGCCGTGTGCGGTGCCCCCCTCCACAGTTACACACCTCGGTCATATCGTCGTAGTGCTTTGGCGAAGCCCTGCGTCGGTAACTTCATCATCACCGTAACCACGGCGTCGTGCTGACGGAACTCTCCCTCGGCCTCAACTGGATCAAGAGTTCGAGGGATGTCACCAAGCTGAACGTGTGCAGATCGCGGAGGTGCCATGTGTTCGGTACTTGGATCGGTTGGATCGCGAAGACGTTCGACTACATCAACCATGTTACTAAACGCTTCTGCTTTCGGTCTACGAGGGTACGTGGGCACACTCTCCCTGCTCGCTTCTATGCTTCTTCTAGATAGATCTTGCGTGTCGTAGGCAATTTTTTTGAAATACTACATTCCCCAACAGTAGCGAGGGCCCAGCTTGCATTTCGCGCGCGGGTCCAGGGACTGCTTAGATTGGTGAAGAAGGCACAGCCACACCAAGTCGCCCACCGCGAAATCCACCTCGCGTTGGTGGCCATCGTAGTAGTGCTTAGCCAGCTGCTGGGCCTGAATGAGGCGTTGTTGCACCTCTGCAAGCATCTCGTCGCGACTGCGAAGAAGATCGCCTGCTGCCTCCATCCGAGCCGTCGCCGGGTCAACCAGTAGGATGGGCGGGGGCGGTCGGTCGTAGACCACCTCGAATGGCGTGGTGCTTAGGGCAGAGTGATAAGAGGTGTTGTAGCAGTACTCCGCCCATGCGAGCCAGTCCACCCAAGCACAAGGACGACACCTGTGACAACGCAAATACATGGCAATCACCTTATTCACCACCTCGGATTGGCCGTCCGTCTGAGGGTGGAAGGCCGTGCTCAAGCGGAGCTTCATGCCCGCCATCCGGAAGAGATCGCGCGGACATGCCCGTGAACACCGGGTCCCGGTCGCTGACGATCGAGGAGGGAAACCCATGGAGGCGGACGATGTCGTCGAAGAAGGCACGGGCCACGGACGCGACAGTGTAGGGATGGCCGGGCGTGATGAAGTGAGCGTACTTGGAGAAGCGGTTGACCACCATGAAGATGACGGACTTGTCGCCCACCTTGGGAAGGCCCTCGATGAAGTCCATGGAGATATCAGCCCAGACCTGAGGGTGCACCTCCAAGGGCTATAGCTGACCAGTCGGCCGCAGGGTCTCCGTCTTGTTGCGCTGACACATCGCACAAGACCGCACCCAGTCCCGGACCAGGGTTTGATCACCAGGGATGAAGAAGTCGGCGTAGAGACTATAGAGGGTCTTCTGCACACCCTCGTGGCCGGCCGAGTGTGCCAGCAGCAGAACCTGGTGACGGAGGTCGCCGTGGTCCGGCACGAAGAGACGGCGCCCATGCAAGATCAAGCCATCCTCTAGGCGCCACGGCTCTAGGTCGCCCGCAGCAAGTCGCTACCAAAGGAGCTGAGCGTCCGGTGCGTCCGTGGTGGCCCGACGGATGTCGGCAAAGAGGGCGAAGGAGGGCTCCGAGCGGATGCAGAGGGCCGCCCCATCGGAGTCGCCGACGGCTGTGTCGTGGTCGGCGTCGCGGCGTGACAGGGCGTCGGCCATGGTGTTAAGGCGGCCCGGACAATACTCGATGGTGAATTCGAAGCCAAAGAGCTTGCTAATCCACTGGTGCTGCGGCACGGTAGACAACCTCTGGTCCAATAAGAACTTGAGGCTGTAGTGTTCCGTGCGAATTTGGAACGCGCGGCCCCAAAGATATGGCCACCAATGGCGGACAACCTGCACCAAGCCAATGAGCTCCCGCTCATAAGCCGCGAGCTTAAGATGGCACGCGGTGAAGGACTTGCTTGAAGAATGTGAGGGGTCCATCGCCCTGATGAAGGACGGCGCCGAACCCCACACCTGAGCCGTCGTAGTCCACGACGAACAGGCGGTCAAAGTCAGGCATCTGAAGAAAAGGGCCCGTCGTGAGGGCCCCCTTGAGGGCCTCGAACGCCGCTGTCGCCTCCGCATCCCAGGCAAAGGTGTCGCGACGCAGCAGCCGTGTGAGTGGGGATGCGATGAGGCCGAACTCTCGGATAAATTTCCGATAGTACCCGACGAGGCCCAGGAAGCCGCGAAGATCCCGCGGTGAGTGCGGTGTCGGCCAAGTCGTGGTGTCTGCCACCTTGTCGACGTCCATAGCAACCCCCTCGACCGAGATGACGTGGCGAGGTAGGCGATCAAGGCGTCTCGAACAAGCACTTCGAGCGCTTAAGATGAAGATGGTGCGCTCGAAGCTCGTTGAAGATGATGGCGACGTGCTGAAGGTGCTCCGCCCACAACACGATGTAGATAAGAATGTCATAAAAAACAAGCACAAACCGACGCAAGTAGGGACGGAGGACGTCGTTCATTAGAGCCTGGAAGGTCATTGGGGACGTTGGATAGGCCAAACGGCATCACCAAGAACTTGAAGTGGCCGTGATGGAGTGCAGGCACGCTGTCTTGGCGACGTCGTCCGGGTGCATTGCTACCTCTTGAGCATGTGTTGGTTTCCCTTGAAGAGGAAAGCGGTGATGCAGCAAAGTAGCGTAAGTATTTCCACGAGTTTTTAGAACCAAGGTATCAATCCGAGGAGACAACACACAAGTCACCTAATACCTGCACAAACAATCAAGAACCTTGCAACAAACGCGATAATGGGGTTGTCAATCACTTCACGGTCACTCGCAAAAGTGAGATCTAATAAAGATAGTAAAGTAAATATTTTTGGTATTTTTGTTGTATAGATTGGAAAGTAAAGATTGCAAAATAAACAGCGATAGAAATTGGCAAGTTGACGGGAAACTAATATGATGTAAAATAGACCGGGGCCATAGGTTTCACTAGTGGCTTCTCTCTTGATACCATGTATTATGGTGGGTGAACAAATTACTACCGAGCAATTGATAGAAAAGCGCATAGTTATGAGAATATCTAGGCAATGATCAGGAATATAGGCATCACGTCCGTGTCAAGTAGACTGGAACGATTCTGCATCTACTACTATTACTCCACACATCGACCGCTATCCAACATGCATCTAGAGTATTAAGTTCATAAGAACAGAGTAACGCATTAAGCAAGATGACATGATGTAGAGGGATAAACTCAAGCAATATGATATAAACTCCATCTTTTTATCCTCGATGGCAACAATAAAATATGTGCCTTGCTGCCCCTTCTGTGACTGGAAAAGGACACCGCAAGATTGAACACTAAGCTAAGCACTTCTCCCATTGCAAGAAAGATCAATCTAGTAGGCCAAACTAAACCGATAATTCGAAGAGACTTGCAAAGATACCAAATCATGCATATAAGAATTCAGAGAAGAACCAAATAATATTCATAGATAAACTTGATCATAAATCCACAATTCATCGGATCTCGGCAAACACACTACAAAATAGTATTGTATCGAATAGATCTCTAAGAACATCGAGGAGAACTTTGTATTGAGAATCAAAGAGAGAAGAAGCCATCTAGCTAATAACTATGGACCCGAAGGTTTGTGGCAAACTACTCATGCTTCATCGGAGAGGCTATGGTGTTGATTTAGAAGCCCTCCCTGATCGAATCCCCCTCCGATAGATCGCCGAACAAGGCCCCAAGATGGGATCTCACGGGTATAGAAAGTTGCGGCGGTGGAAAAGTGGTTTCGTGGCTCCCCCTGATGTTTTTAGGGTATAAGAGTATATATAGGAGAAAGAAATGCGTCGGTGGAGCTCCGTGGGGCCCACGAGGGTGGGGCGCGCCCGCCTCGTGGCCGCCTCATGGAGTTCAGGACTTCAACTCAAGTCTTCTGGTTTGCTTCGGTCCAAGAAATATCATCATGAAGGTTTCATTCCATTTGGATTCCGTTTGATATTCCTTTTACGCAAAACACTAAAATAGGCAAAAAACAGAAAGCGGCCTTTGGGCCTCCAGTTAATAGGTTTGTCCCAAAAATAATATAAATGAGCATATTAAAGCCCATTAAACATCCAAAACAGATAATATAATAGCATGGAACAATAAAGAATTATAGATAGTTTGGAGACGTATCAAGCATCCCCAAGCTTAATTCCTGCTCGTTCTCTAGTAGGTAAATATGATAAAAACAGAATTTTTGATGTGGAATGCTACCTAACATAACTATCAATGTAATTCTCTTTATTGTGGCATGAATGTTCAGATCCATAAGATTCAAAACAAAAGTTTAATATTGACATAAAAACAATAATACCTCAAGCATACTAATAAAGCAATCATGTCTTCTCAAAATAACATGGCCAAAGAAAGTTATCCCTACAAAATCATATAGTGCGGCTATGCTCTATCTTCGTCACACAAAATATTTAAATCATACACAACCCAATGACAAGCCAAGCAATTGTTTCATACCTTTGATGTTCTCAAACCATTTCAACTTTCACACAATACATGAGCGTGAGCCATGGACATAGCACTATAGGTGGAATAGAATGGTGGTTGTGGAGAAGACAAAAAGAATAAGATAGTCTCACATCAACTAGGCGTATCAACGGGCTATGGAGATGCCCATCAATAGATATCAATGTGAGTGAGTAGGGATTGCCATACAACGGATGCACTAGAGCTATAAGTGTATGAAAGCTCAACAAAAGAAACTAAGTGGGTGTGCATCCAACTCGCTTGCTCATGAAGACCTAGGGCAATTTGAGGAAGCCCGTCATTGGAATATACAAGCCAAGTTCTATAATGTAAAATTCCCACTAGTATATGAAAGTGACAACATAGGAGACTCTCTATCATGAAGATCATGGTGCTACTTTGAAGCACACGTGTGGAAAAAGGATAGTAGAATTGTCCCTTCTCTCTTTTTCTCTCATTTTTTATTTGGGCCTTTCTCTTTTTTTATGGCCTCTTTTTTTTCGTCCGGAGTCTCATCCCGACTTGTGGGGGAATCATAGTCTCCATCATCCTTTCCTCACTGGGACAATGCTCTAATAATGATGATCATCACACTTTTATTTACTTACAAATCAAGAATTACAACTCAATACTTAGAACAAAATATGACTCTATGTGAATGCCTCCGTGATGTACCGGGATGTGCAATGAATAAAGAGTGACATGTATGAAAGAATTATGAATGGTGGCTTTGCCACAAATACGATGTCAACTACATGATCATGCAAAGCAATATGACAATGATGGAGCGTGTCATAATAAACGGAATGGTGGAAAGTTGCATAGCAATATATCTCGGAATGGATATGGAAATGCCATAATAGGTAGGTATGGTGGCTGTTTTGAGGAAGGCATATGGTGGGTGTATGATACCGGCGAAAGTTGCGCGGTATTAGAGAGGCTAGCAATGGTGGAAGGATGAGAGTGGTATAATCCATGGACTCAACCATTAGTCATAAAGAACTCACATACTTATTGCAAAAATCTATTAGTTATCAAAACGAAGTACTACGTGCATGCTCCTAGGGGGATAGATTGGTAGGAGAAGACCATCGCTCGTCCCCGACCGCCACTCATAAGGAAGACAATCAATAAATAAAGCATGCTCCGACTTCATCACATAACGGTTCACCATACGTGCATGCTACGGGAATCACAAACTTTAACACAAGTATCTCTCAAATTCACAACTACTCAACTAGCATGACTCTAATATCACCATCTTCATATCTCAAAACTATCATAAGGAATCAAACTTCTCATAGTATTCAATGCACATCATATGATAGTTTTTATTATACCCATCTTGGATGCTCATCATATTAGGACTAATTTAATAGCCAAAGCAAATTACCATGCTGTTCTAAAAGACTCTCAAAATAATATAAGTGAAGCATGAGAGATCAATAATTTCTATAAAATAAAACCACCACCGTGCTCTAAAAAGATATAAGTGAAGCACTAGAGCAAAATTATCTGGCTCAAAAGATATAAGTGAAGCACATAGAGTATTCTTATAAATTCCAATTCATGCGTGTCTCTCCAAAAGGTGTGTAAAGCAAGGATGATTGTGGTAAAATAAAAATCAAATACTCAAATCATACAAGACGCTCCAAGCAAAACACATATCATGTGGTGAATAAAAATATAGCCTCAAGTAAAGTTACCGATAGACGAAGACGAAAGAGGGGATGCCTTTTGGGGCATCCCCAAGCTTAGGCTTTTGGTTGTCCTTGAATTTTACCTTGGGGTGCCTTGGGCATCCCTAAGCTTAGGCTCTTGCCACTCCTTATTCCAAAATCCATCAAATCTTTACCCAAAAACTTGAAAACTTCACAACACAAAACTTAACAGAAAATCTCATGAGCTCCGTTAGTATAAGAAAACAAACCACCACTTTAAGGTACTGTCATGAACTCATTATTTATTTATATTGGTGTTAAACCTACTGTATTCCAACTTCTCTATGGTTCATACCCCCCGATACTACTCATAGATTCATTAAAATAAGCAAACAACACACGAAAAACAGAATCTGTTAAAACAGAACAATATGTAGCAATCTGTATCGTTCGAATACTTATGTAACTCGAAAAATTCTGAAATAAATTGGCGGACGTGAGGAATTTGTCTATTAATCATCTGCAAAAATAATCAACCTAAAATCACTCTCAAGTAAAAAATGGCAGCTAATCTCGTGAGTGCAAAAGTTTCTGTTTTTTACAGCAAGAACGCAAAGACTTCACCCAAGTATTCCCAAAGGTTCTACTTGGCACAAACACGAATTAAAACATAAAACCACATCTAAACATAGGCTAGATGAATTATTCATTAATAAAAAGGGGCAAAAAGCGAATTACAGAAATAAAATTGGGTTGCCTCCCAACAAGCGCTATCGTTTAACGCCCTTTTAGCTAGGCATTGATAATTTTAATGATGCTCACATGAAAGACAAGAATTGAAGCGCATAGCGAGAGCATCATAAAACACGTGACAAACACATCTAAGTCTAACATACTTCCTATGCATAGGCATATTATAGAAAAACAAATTATCATAGCAAGCAAAAACTAGCATATGCAAGGAAGCGGAAAGGAACAATAGCAATCTCAACATAATGAGAGGTAATTTAGTAACAAGAAAATTTCTACAACCATATTTTCCTCTCTCATAACAATTACATGTAGGATCATAAGCAGATTCAAGAACATAGCTATCACATAAAATATTCTCTTTATGAACCACATGCATGCAAAGTTGACACTCTTCCAAAATAGTGGGATTAACATTAACTGAAGTCATGATCTCTCCAAACCCACTTTTATCAAAAAATTCATAAGATTTAAAATCCTCCAAATATGTGGGATATAAAGTTGACACTCTTCCAAACCCACTTTCAATACTATTGCAATAAATCTCATATTCATCATGGGGCTTAAATAAATTTTCAAGATCATAAGAAGAATCACCACAATCATGATCATTGCAACGAGTAGTAGACATAGCAAAATTAGCATCCCCAAGCTTAGGGTTTTGCATATTATTAGCACAATTGACATTAATAGAATTTATAGTAGAATCATTGCAATCATGCTTTTTATTCAAGGAGATATCTGAATCACTTTATAAATTTCTTCTCTCAACACTTCATCACAATTTTTAGATTCACAATTTCAAGCAAAACATCATAAAGATAATCTAGTGCACTCACATCACTAGAAATTGGTTCATCATAATTGGACCTCTTAAAAAGATTATCAAGTGGATGAGGATCCATAAACTTTTAGCAAGCGAAGATGCAAGCAAAAGGAAGGCACATGGTAACACAAGCAAACAAAAGATCGAACGAAAGAAGGGCGAAGAAAAGGCAAAGGTTTTCGAAAAACGTTTTAGAAGTGGGGGAGAGGAAAACGAGAGGCGAATGAAAAACAATGTAATGCGAGGGAGAAGAGTTTATGATAGGTACTTGGTATGTCTTGGCTTGGCGTAGATCTCCCGACAGCGGCGCTTGAAATGGCTTGTTGATGGGACATCAAATCTTGACTTTGGCGCCAAATCTCCCGACAGCGGCGCCAAATCCTTCTTGCTACCTCTTAAGCATGCGTTGGTTTTCCGTTGAAGAGGAAAGGGTGATGCAGCAAAGTAGCGTAAGTATTTCCCTCAATTTTTGAGAACCAAGGTATCAATCCAGTAGGAGACAACACACATGTCACCTAGTACCTGCACAAACAATCAAGAACCTTGCAACCAATGCGATAAAGGGGTTGTCAATCCCTTCTCGGTCACTCGCAAAAGTGAGATCTAATAAAGATAGTAAAGTAAATATTTTTGGTATTTTTATTGTATAGATTGGAAAGTAAAGATTTCAAAATAAGCGGTGATAGAAATTGGCAAGTTGAAGGAAACTAATATGATGTAAAATAGACCCGGGGGCCATAGGTTTCACTAGTGGCTTTTCTCTTGATAGCATGTATTACGGTGGGTGAACAAATTACTGCCGAGCAATTGATAGAAAAGCGCATAGTTATGAGAATATCTAGGCAATGATCATGAATATAGGCATCACGTCCATGTTAAGTAGACCGAAACGATTCTGCATCTACTACTATTACTTCACACATCGACCGCTATCCAGCATGCATCTAGAGTATTAAGTTCATAAGAACAGAGTAACGCATTAAGCAAGATGACATGATGTAGAGGGATAAACTCAAGCAATATGATATAAACCCCATCTTTTTAGCCTTGATGGCAACAATACAATACGTGCCTTGCTTCCCCTACTGTCACTGGGAAAGGACACCGCAAGGTTGAACCCAAAACTAAGCACTTCTCCCATTGCAAGAAAGCTCAATCTAGTAGGCCAAACTAAACCGATAATTTGAAGAGACTTGCAAAGATATCAAATCATGCATATAAGAATTCAGACAAGAACCAAATAATATTCATAGATAAACTTGATCATAAATCACAATTCATTGGATCTCGGCAAACACACCTTAAAAGAGTATTACATCGTATAGATCTCCAAGAACATCGAGGAGAACTTTGTATTGAGAATCAAAGAGAGAGACGAAGCCATCTAGCTAATAACTATGGACCCGAAGGTCTGTGGTAAACTACTCACGCTTCATCGGAGAGGCTATGGTGTTGATGTAGAAGCCCTCGGTGATCGAATCCCCTCCGTGATTGCGGAAAAAGGCTAAGATGGGATCTCACGAATGCAGAAAGTTGCGGCGGGGGAAAAGTGGTTTCGTGGATCCCCCTGATGTTTTTAGGGTATAAGAGTATATATAGGCGAAAGAAGTACGTCGGTGGAGCTCCGTGGAGCCCACAAGGGTGGGGGCGCGCCTACCCCCTGGGCGTGCCCTCCTGCCTCGTGGCCGCCTCGCGGAGTTCAGAACTTCAACTCCAAGTCTTGTGGTTTGCTTCGGTCCAAGGAAGATCATCATGAAGGTTTCATTCCGTTTGGACTCCGTTTGATATTCCTTTTCTACAAAACACTAAAATAGGCAAAAATGTAAAGCGGCACTAGGCCTCCGGTTAATAGGTTAGTCCCAAAATAATATAAAAGAGCATATTAAAGCCTATTAAACATCCAAAACAGATAATATAATAGCATGGAACAATAAAAATTATAGATACGATGGAGACGTATCATGCATCACTTTTGGTGGTAGCTTTGACGGAGGTTGAGCTTGGTGAAGAAGCACGCCCCATGTAGCTAGTCCAGGAGCTCGTCGACCATCGGGATAGGAAACTTGTCCTTGAGCGTCAGGGCATTAAGTGCGCGGTAGTCGATGCAGAAGCGCCACGTGTCGTACGACTTGCGGACGAGGAGGACCGCCGCCAAAAATAGCGACGTGGAGATCCGGATGATGCCCAAGGCGAGCATGAGCATGCATTGCTGCTCTAGCTCGTCCTTCTGGTGAGGGATAAGCGGTAGAGGCGCCTGCGGCGTTGTGCCCGATAGGAGATGAATGAGGTGATCATACACCGGGTTGGTGGGAGGCCACGAGGCTCGTCGAAGAGGTCGTCGTGATCTTGCAGGAGGTGATCCAACGGTGGGTGCTTGGGCTCGGTGGCGGTGGCGGCGGTGAAGGCTGGGCGCCCGCTGGTGATGCGCCACCAACGCCCTCCACCAGGATGCAGCGACCAGCGCTAGAAGGTCATCGTCAGGCGTCAAAGTCGAGAGGATGGGACCGAGGGTCCGCAAGAAGTCGACGCCGAGGATGAAGTCGAAGCAGCCCAAGTCGATGCGGCTGCGTGATAGTGAAGTGCTCATCGCCGATGGTGATGGGCACGTTCCGCAGTCAAGAACATCCTGAAATACCTGAAAAGGACTAAGGATATGTTTCTCATTTATGGAGGTGACAAAGAGCTTGTCGTAGATGGTTACGTCGATGCAAGCTTTGACGCTGATCCGGATGACTCTAAGTCACAAACCGGATATGTATTTATATTGAATGGTGGAGCTGTCAGTTGGTGCAGTTCCAAGCAGAGCGTCGTGGCGGGATCTACATGTGAAGCGGAATACATAGCTGCTTCAGAAGCAGCAAATGAATGAGTCTGGATGAAGGAGTTCATATCCGATCTAGGTGTAATACCTAGTGCATCGGGTCCCATGAAAATCTTTTGTGACAATCTTTGGAGCAATTGTCTTGGCGAAGGAATCCAGATTTCACAAGAGAACCAAACGCATCAAGAGACGCTTCAATTCCATATGCGATCAAGTCAAGGAGGGGACATAGAGATTTGCAAAATACATATGGATCTGAATGTTGCGGAACCCGATTGACTAAGCCTCTTCCACGAGAAAAAAATGATCAACACCAAGACTCCATGGGTGTTAGAATCATTACTATGTAATCTAGATTATTGATTCTAGTGCAAGTGGGAGACTAAAGGAAATATGCCCTAGAGGCAATAATAAAGTTGTTATTTATATTTCCTTATATCATGATAAATGTTTATTATTCATGCTAGAATTGTATTAACCGGAAACTTAGTACATGTGTGAATACATAGACAAAGCAGAGTGTCCCTAGTATGCCTCTACTTAACTAGCTCGTTGTTCAAAGATGGTTATGTTTCTGACCATAGACTTGTGTTGTCATTTCATAAGCGGGATCACATCATTAGAGAATGATGTGATGGACAAAGACCCATCATTTAGCTTAGCATAATGATCATTAAGTTTTATTGCTATTGCTTTCTTCATGACTTATACATATTCATACGAGTATGAGATTATGCAACTCCCGACTACGGAGGAACACCTTGTGTGCTATCAAACGTCACAATGTAACTAGGTGATTATAAAGATGCTCTACAGGTGTCCAAAGGTGTTTGTTGGGTTAGCATAGATCAAGATTAGGATTTGTCACTCCGAGTATCAGAGAGGTATCTCTGGGTCCTCTCGATAATGAGTTAGTTGCGGGATGATGCATTACGGAATGAGTAAAGAGACTTGCTGTAACGAGATTGAACTAGGTATGACGATACCGACGATCGAATCTCGGGCAAGTAACATACCTATGACAAAGGGAATAACGTATGTTGTTATTGCGGTTTGACCGATAAAGATCTTCGTAGAATATGTAGGAACCAATATGAGCATCCAGGTTTTCGCTATTGTTTATTGACGGAGATGTGTCGGTCATGTCTACATAGTTCTCGAACCCGTAGGGTCCGCACTTAACGTTCGATGACGATTTGTATTATGAGTTATGTGTTTTGGTGACCGAAGTTTGTTCGGGGTCCCGGATGAGATCACGGATATGATGAGGAGTCTTGAAATGGTCGAGAGGTAAAGATTCATATATTGGAAGGTAGTATTCGGACATCAGAATGGTTTCGAGTGGTTCGGGTATTTTACCGGAGTACCGAGGGGTTACCGAAACACCAGGGGGAAGTATTGGGCCTCATGGGCCTTAGTGGAGAGAGAGGAGGGTCGTAAGGGGTGGCCGCCCCCCTCCCATGGCAGACTGAATTGGACTAGGGGAAGGGGCGGCTCCCCCCTTTTCCTTCTCCCTCTCCCACTCCTTCCTTTCCCCCTCCGGTAAGAAAGGAAAAGAGAGGGGGGCGAATCCTACTAGGAGTGGAGTCCTAGTGGGACTCCCCCCCATGGCGCGCCCCTCCTAGCCGGCCACCTCCTCCTCCCCTCCTTTATATATGTGGGAAGGGGGCACCCCAAAGGCACATCAATTGTTCTCTTCGCCGTATGCGGTGCCCCCCACCACAGTTTACTCCTCCGGTCACAACGTCGTAGTGCTTAGGCGAAGCCCTGCGTGGATCACATCACCATCACCGTCACCACGCCGTCGTGCTGACGGAACTCTCCCTCGACTCGCTGCTAGATCAAGAGTTCGAGGGACGTCATCGAGCTGAACGTGTGTTGAACTCGGAGGTGTCGTACGTTCGGTACTAGATCGGTTGGATCGTGAAAGCGTTCGACTACATCAACTGCGTTAACCTAGCGCTTCCGCTCGGCATCACAGTGCGTGGACACACTCTCCCCTCTGTTGCTATGCATTTCCTAGATAGATCTTGCGTGATCATAGGAATATTGTTTGAAATTGCATGTTACGTTCCCCAACAAATAGTAGGCAGTTCAATTAATAGATGTAATTCAGTTAACACTATCAATTTCAGTTGGCACTACCAAATTCAGTTGGCACTACCAAATCCAGTTAACAGTAGTATTTTGGTTAACAGTAGCAAATTCAGTTAACACTAGTGACTCAGTTAATAGTAGCAAGTTCAATTAACAGATGTAATTCAGTTAACACTAGCACATTCAACTGTAGACCACATTCAGTAAACAATAAGCTCATCAATTAATAGTAGCAAATCAGTTAACAAATGTGATTCAGTTAACACTAGCACATTCAACTGCAGACCACATTGATGAAACAATAAGCTCATCAATTATTACACCTTAGCATAACCATATAATCTTCTACCTGCGTATTATGTCATCGAATGCAACACATTTCTTGCCCCTAAACTGGTGAAGCTTGCATTTGATATGTGGATCAGTCGCTGACCACACAAAAGGAAGCATCAATAGTTGTATCAAGATTCCCCTTCATTGACAAGAAGCCTTTGGCACAGACGAGACGTAGAGAAGGGAGGATCTGAAATGTCACATTCTCCAATTCATAACCCTAACCCTAAACGAAACTAGTGTATACATACCCACACATCCACGTCCATGCCGGTGTAGGTCAGCTCATCATCTTCACTGCTATCTTGTAAATCTCTCCAAGAGGCCATTGTGGCGGTGGCGGTGGCGAGGTTGGGTGGTGACAGTATGAGGGAATGAGAGGCGGGAGTGAGGGCTGAGGGGCCAAGTGAGCGGGTGAGGAGCGAGAGTGGAGAGAGTGGCTAATGTTGCCTTTTTGGGAAACTTTCGACCGACTCGGTTGGTCGGGCCGTTAACAGTCGTTATTATTGCTTGCGCTGTCCACCATCGGTCACTTTGGTCGCTTTGCTGGCGTCAAAATGACCACAATTCTTCGGTTAGGTGCAAAGTGTCACATTTTGTAAAGTGGTGTTTTTCCGCAAGTCATGACACGAAAGTGATGGTTCTGTGCATTTAACTCCACTCACAGTGGTGACTATTGCAACTACCACTCAATAGGACAACATTGTGATTATCGCCCAATAGGCCTGTTGTGAGATTATTTACCAGGGGGGCACGTAATCCGACTTGGCAAAAGTTAGGCCTCATTTGTTTTACAAAAAGTTGTAGAAATTCTAAGGAATAAGAACTTTGTAGAAAAAGTATTCGTTGGAGCCCTTTAGTTTGTAGAATGGAATCCTATGCCTCTAGAGGAAAGGAGCCAAGGAAGAAAAACATTAGCATAGACCCAATGAAAAAATTTCATATCCTAATGAACAAAATGACATCTCTTTCCCGATAGGATTTGAGAAACATGTCATCTCACTTATGACTTTCCTATACTATGAACCAAAGGATACCTTAATGGAAGTAAGGCGGTCAACAAAAGCCCAAAGAATTGTTATGGTCAACAAGTCAAAGAAGATGTAAGAAGGCAGGTCAACAAAGTGGGCAAGAAACAAAGAGCCAAAGCTTAGAATGCACCATATAGCAAAAGTCCATAGACTAGTGATAGTCTAGACCAAGATTTACCACATACCCTTCCGGGCAATACAGCAAAGGTATGTTAATCAAACTGTTGTCTTTGACCTGGACTTACGACTTCTTATTGTAGCATTTCTTCTCATTTTTCCCATGACTTCTCAGATTTTTATCTCTCTATGGTGCTCTTGTATATTGCTGCAAAGGGTGAAACAAGGTGAAAAGGCGTATCAATATCAATGTGTGCATGTACTCACAAAGATACCATACACCCTAGCATGTCAACACAACTAGGCGGCTCAGAAGGCATAAGAAGAGAAAACCGTTGCAAGTGGCACCATCATACTTGTCCGTTGGGGGACAAAAATGGGTGATGGCTACATATTGCTTGTCGCCTAGCATGGTGGGCCGGCCCATTAGGGCGCCTCGCTCACTCGCTAGTTGCTGCAGTTGCTCCTAGTATTCATGTTACATAATTCATACAGCCAAATATCATTGAAATATATTGAAAAAGTTTCCTAGAACAACGTGCGTGGAATCATCTAGTTGTAAAAATGACCATGTTTTCACAGATTTGCCTCAAGAAAATGGAAACAATTTAGGAAATGTTAGAAAATTTTCGAGAAATCATAGAAGCCATAGGAAAAAATCAAAAAATGTGATAAAATAGAGAAAATCGCGGAAAGCTGAAGTAAAAATGGAACCCTCTGGGACCTATTATTTCACCCTTTCATGCTCCTCTTTCGACACTAGGAATGAGCCCAACCCTTCCCCAACAAAAAAGAAACAATGTTTCCTTATAAGAGTGGATTTTCAACCTTGGGCAATGATGAAAGATTTCAGGGATTGAGTTTATTGACCCGCACTCACAGGTGGTGACTATTGCGACTACCGCTCAATAGGACTCCTGTTGTGAGATAATTTAACAGGGGTCCGAGCTAGTCCTACTTAGCAAGTTATAATGGAAGTTTGGTGTCGGGGGAAACGACACCTATGGAATCACTGGGATGCCTTCTACGGTTGGCGGGCGCGGGGTTGTGCAAAGAGCGGGTCTGGTAGCCAGCACAAAGATCGTTTACCCAGGTTCGGGCCACAAGGATGCGTAATACCCTAGTCCTGCTTTGGTGTATATTTGAGTGTTCTTGAGCTTTCGAACTAGCTGTGGTGCGTGCGTTGTCCAAAAGATCTGAATCCTTCTCCAGTACGCCTCGGGCCTCCTTTTATAGTTAAAAGGGGCTGCCACAGTGGCACACAGGAGGTGGAAAGGTATACAGTGGTTAAGTCTATCCTTTGGCACCATCGGACAAATGCATTTAATGCGCTGCCGACGTGCCCTTCTTGCTTTATCGGGGACGACGGGGAAGCTCGTCCCAGTTGTCGCCGCCTTGCCTGGCTCCGACGCGCGTCCGAGCTGATGAGGCGTTGTAGCGCCATGTTGGTTGGCTGCTGGGCTGGCGCGGTGGCAGAGTCTTCACGAAGATCTGCATGCCACCACGCAGGTGCTTGCCGAGTTGGCCTAGAGACCGTGCGTTGCCACGCAGGTGCCTGCCCAGATGGTTGGGCTGGCAGCTGCATGGGAACGATGGTGGAGTCTTGGCAGACATGGGCCTGGCTGTGGCCCCGCGAGTGTCCTCGGCAAGGGCCTTGCCGGGGCCCCGGCAAGGGTCTTGCCGTGGCATCACGGTCATCCCCGGCAAGGATCTTGCCGGGGGTCTCGTGGATTTCCTCGGCCAGGATCTTGCCGAGGATCGTCGTCTTATGGTCCTCATCTGATCTTGTGTGCTTATGATCTTTACAAAGATCTGCATGCCACCATGGAGGTGCCTCTCGAGCCTTGGTTCCAATGTGGTTGATGGTGTTGGAACCCTTGGGCTCAAGGGTGGTGCGCTCTGCTGGCGTTGGGCAAGTTGCCCCGGCAAGGCTCTTGCCGGGGCTGCGGAGGCCACCCCGGCAAGGGTTTTGCCGGGGGAGTCCACCACGCCCTCTTGCTCTTTGCATATTTGGTCTTGGCGTTGCTCTGCCCGTCTTGTGCCTCTGGTTTCTCCCTTTGCCCTGCTAAGTGTGGCCGCAGGCGCGGCTCTGACTGCCCGTGCACAAGTAGAGGGGTCAAAAGGAGAGCCCCTACTTTTGTACACCGACATGAGCCCTCGGGCCTGGGTCACACATAAGTGCAACGCGTTTTGGGCTAGGCCTAGAGCGGTCTTGGCGATGCAAGCGGGCGGATTTTACATGATAACCCCTTCGCTCGCTGCGCTTCCCGACGACTCACGTTGAATGCGCGACGTGGAGGGACGTGCGTGACGTGGGGGTCGTGCGTGGGGCGGCCGCTTCCCTCATGCGTCACATCGTGGTAAAGAGGCGGCTCACGCCTTCCCCATAAAAAGAGGAAAAGCGCAGGCGGCTCATTTATTGGGTGGACTCGGTCGTGGCCTTTGAGGCGCCCGTGCCCTACAATCACGGGGTGGAAAGCGGTCGCCTCACTCGTCCCCTTGATTTCTGTTTTCTCGCCACATGTCCTCCATGCCTTGAAGATAGTGGGCGGCGGGCGCGGTCCTTGAATGACGAGGTGGAAAACCGGGCCGCTGCTGATTGGAGCAGCGGGTCGGTCTTGATTCCCTGCGCTCCTGATGGCCATATTGGTCGAGTGGGGCGGCCGAGCCCCGACCCCGCCCCTTTATAAGAAGGGGAGGGGGATGGCACCCCTCAATCTTTCAACATCCGCCTCCTTCCACCTTAGCTTATTTCTTTCTTCTGCTATGGTGAGAGGGCACGCCGGTGCTTCGATGGTGGCGACGAGGGTCTCCGCTCGACAGCGCGCTCCTCCTTCCCAAGAGCTCGTGGCGGTGGAGCCGGCCATGAGGGGAAGGGGGAGGGGGCGAGGCCGAGGTCGCCGTGGCGCTCAAGGAAGAGGAGGACGGGGCGGTGCACCGGCCTCGCCTCCGCCGGCGGTCCCTCCCCCAATGGAGGGCCACGTCGGGGACCAGCCTCACGAGTTCTTCATCAGGCTGCACCGGCCAGCGCGCCGTCGCCTTCGTCTCCCTACTCCATTTGCTCGGGAGATGGAGCTCGACCCTCCACAGACTCTGATATTGCATATGGGGCTGCGGGAATGGCGGCACGCGGGTTGATGTCGATTTTCCCGCCCCTCACGTCATGTATCTTCGCCGCGGATGGAAGACCTTCGCTCGTATCCATAGCATGTCGGCAGGGCTCGTTCTCTATTTCAAATTAATGGAGAATGGCCTACTCTCTGTCAAGGTCTTTGGAGACTTTGGAACTCTCCTAATGTGCTGCGTGGAGAGCTCCTCCGATGTGAAGAGATCCTCAAGCGGGAGTGACGAGGAGGACAGCGACAGCTGACGATGAGGGTAGGCAGGCTGATGCGATGTGGTCCGACTAGGCGTCGGGCACACCGTTCCTGGGAGACGCCGACAACACCATCATCTGCATCGCCAGCTCCTTGAACTTCTCGGGGTCGTCGCCTTGGGCGGATGGCGTTGGAGGGACGGGGAAGACAAAGAAGGCGGGTGGAGGGCCGTCAAGTTGGAGTATGATCGTCCATTTTGCATAATGCTTTTATATCGATATTTATCGCATTTTGGGCTATTATTTCACGTTATGTCACAATACTTATGGCTATTCTCTCTTATTTTACAAGGTTTACATGAAGAAGGAGAATGCGGTAGCTGGAATTCAGGCTAGAAAAGGAGCAAATATTGGAGACCTATTACATGCAAATCCAAAAGTCCTGAAACTCCACGAAATGTCTTAAAATAAATAAAGAAAAATCATCACCAAAGATGAAGGCCAGGGGCCCACACCCTGCTCACAAGGGTGGGGGGCGCGCCCTACCCCCCTGGGCGCGCTCCCCTACCTCGTGGGCCCCAGTGGCTCTCCGATGCCCATCTTCTCCTATATGAAGTCTTCGATGAGAAAAAAATCATAAGCAACCTTTCGGACGAGACTCCGCCACGAGGCGGAACCTTGGCGGAACCAATCTAGGGCTTCGGCGGAGCTGTTCTGCCAGGGACACTTCCCTCCAGGAAGGGGAAATCATCGCCATCATCATCACCAAGGCTCCTCTCATCGGGAGAGGGCAATCTCCATCAACATCTTCACCAACACCATCTCATCTCCAAACCCTAGTTCTTCTCTTGTATCCAATTCTTGTCTCCAAGTTCGGGATTGGTGCTAGTAGGTTGCTAGTAGTGTTGATTACTCCTTGTAGTTGATGCTAGTTGGTTTATTTGGTGGAAGATTATATGTTCAGATCCTTTATGCAAATTATTACCCCTCTGATTATGAACATGAATATGCTTTGTGAGTAGTTACGTTTGTTCACGAGGACAAGGGAGAAGTCTTGCTATTATTAGTCATGTGAATTTGGTATTAGATTCGATATTTTGATGAGATGTATGTTGTCTAGCCTCTAGTGGTGTTATGTGAGCGTCGACTACATAACACTTCACCATTATTTGGGCCTAGAGGAAGGCATTGGGAAGTAATAAGTAGATGATGGCTTGCTAGAGTGACAGAAGCTTAAACCCTAGTTTATGTGTTGCTTCGTAAGGGGCTGATTTGGATCCATATGTTTCATGCTATGATTAGGTTTTCCTTAATACTTTTGTTGTAGTTGCGGATGCTTGCAATAGAGGTTAATCATAAGTGAGATGCTTGTTCAAGTAAGAACAGCACCCAAGCACCGGTCCACCCACATATCAAATTATCAAAGTACCAAACGCGAATCATATGAGCGTGATGAAAACTAGCTTGACGATATTCCCATGTGTCCTCGGGAGCTCTTTTCCTATCATAAGAGTTTGTCCAGGCTTGTTGAGGGAGTCCCGGATTAGGAGGTGTCCGGATAGCCGAACTATCATCTTTGGCCGGACTCTTAGACTATGAAGATACAAGATTGAAGACTTTGTCCCATGTCTGGATGCGACTTTCCTTGGCGTGGAAGGCAAGCTTGGCGATATGGATATGTAGATCTCCTACCATTGTAACCGACTCTGTGTAATCCTAACCTATCCGGTGTCTATATAAACCGGAGGGTTTTAGTCCGTGGGGCGAACAACAATCATACCATAGGCTAGCTTCTAGGGTTTAGCCTCTACGATCTCGTGGTAGATCTACTCTTGTACTACCCATATCATCAATATTAATCAAGCAGGAGTAGGGTATTACCTCCATCGAGAGGGCCCGAACCTGGGTAAAAACATCGTGCCCTTGTCTCCTGTTACCATCCGCCTAGGCCTTGCAGTTGGGACCCCCTACCGAGATCCGCCGGTTTTGACACCGACATTGGTGCTCTCATTGAGAGTTCCGCTGTGCTGTCGCCATCAGGAGGGATGCCTCGTCCCATCTTTAAATACGGCTCTGTTGCTAAAGGAGCTTTGGCTATCGGCCAAACTCTCCGGCTAGGCGGTTTTCTTATGACCGCATGTTCGGCCGCCGCGCCGACGATGACTTCTCGGGTCATCGAAACCAATCTTCACGTTAACTCGGAACTTGCCGAGCAGTTAGATCCGATCGAGCTCTCCTCCGTAAACGAGCTCTTGGATCGCATCGCCGCCCTGGGAGTCGCCACAGACTACGACCAGATCGGGCCTAAAACCGATCTGAGAGAGATCAACTCTCCCCAGGCTACCCATCATGTTGCTGTGATAGAGGAGCAATACAGCGACTCTTCTTCTATCTTAAGGACTAGCTACGTCCGGATTCCCGATCCCTCCATGCGGACTCCCTTGAGAGGGGACGGATGTCGATCAAACCACGAACTTAAACTTCGGTAGCGGGTTGAATTCATTGGATAGCATTCAAAATCCAAACTTCCAAGTTCCGAAATTTCTCGGCCCTGAGTCTTAAATTGACGGGTTCGGATCTAGTTCCACCCGCCCACCCAAACATCAGCGATCTATCCCGAATTCGGTAAGAGCCCGCTGAAACAGTACATCACTACTGGGCCAGATTCCTCCTGGTTATGGACATGATAAAGGACTGCTGAGAGGAGGACGCAATCTCATTCTTCTGCAATAATTGCACGGACAAGGGAATCCTAAACGCCATAAGTCGTCGCGAAATTACACGCTTTGCTGACTTGGTGACCATAGTACAAAAGAAATCTTGTGCGATGGAGAGTGCTTGGAAAACCGAAAGTAAATTTTGGGATAATCCGCCTCGAATACATCCCTAGTCCGAAATAAAAGGGTGCACCATCACCAAGCACCGGGTTATACACCAAAAACAAAAACCCCTAAAGTGCAGGAACTGTCTTTGGAGGGTTGGCTAAACGGACCCTGCAAAATTCATAGCATAGAGGGCGCCACTCCAACTCATAGCCTTCGAGCATGTAGGATACTACGGCAGGTGGCCAAAAGTGGCGAAGAGCTTTTAGCCTCAGAATCTCAGCCCAGCAACACCAGTACGGTATTAACAGTCTTCGAGACTTCCGCATCAAATAACATGCGGAAACGAACACTCCGCAACCTTGCCGAAGTCTACCAAGTAGCAACAATAAATCCATGGAGTGACACGGCTATTACCTTTAATGCCAGTGACGAACCTAAATTCGAACAGCGAGCACCGGCCGCATTGGTCCTCGGTCCAATAGTGGGCGGCTTTACGCCTTACTAAGGTACTCATGGATGGCGGCAGCGGACTAAACCTCATCTATGAGGAAACACTCCGAAAAATGGAAATAGACTGGAACCGCATTGAGCGAAGCAGCACAACCTTTAGAGGAATAATCCCTAGCCGGGAAGCATGTTGCACAGGAAAAATCACACTGGACGTAGTG
This sequence comes from Aegilops bicornis, assembly GCA_021605145.1. NCBI lineage: Eukaryota > Viridiplantae > Streptophyta > Magnoliopsida > Poales > Poaceae > Aegilops > Aegilops bicornis. The sequence goes on from CM038671.1 coordinate 614,745,133, forward strand.
TTCGGCTCGCCGGACAATTACAGGTCCGAGGAGGTCACATTTCAAGTGGCCCCGTTCAGCAGCGGATATCACGCTTTATTAGGGCGAGAGGCATTCACAAATTGTCAAGCTATACCCCATTGTGGGTACATGAAGCTTAAAATTCCCGGACCTAACGGAATCATCACTCTCGCTAGTGATCCGAACATAGCACTCTGCGCCGAAAACAAGACAGCCGCACTAGCCCTCGAGGCACTATCCGAAGCCCTAGCGGCCGAGGAACTCCTGCGATGCGCTCCACGGTGAACAGGGGCGATGCGATACTTGATAAAAGATCCAAGTCCACCTCTTTTAAACCAGCGGATGAAATAGTAAAATTCCAAGTCCACCCAGCGGACCTGCAAAGACGGCCTCCATTGGGGCACAATTAAACCACGATGTAGGCGCGCACTACGAGAATTTCTATGAGAAAGCTGGGACATTTTGCACGGCACCCTTCGGACATGCCAGGGAATCCCACGTCGGTGGCCGAGCACAGCCTAAATATCCTAAAAGGATTCAAGCTACCAAACAGGCTCTTGGCGCTTTTCCGAACCCAAGAGACAGGCCATGGGAGAGGAGCTAGCCAAACTTCTGGAAGCCGGATTCATCAGAGATATAAAACATCCGGACTGGCTAGCAAATCTGGTGATGGTACCAAAGAAGGACAAATCCTGGTGCCTATGTGTTGATTTCAAATACCTTAATAAGGCTTTCCCAAAGGATCCCTTCCCACTCCCCCGCTTTTATCAAATAATCGATGCTACTGCAGGACACGACTCATTGTGCTTCCTCGACGCGTACTTCGGCTACCACCAAATCAAGATGGCGGAGCCAGACCAAGCTGCAACAGCATTCATCACTCCATACGGCCCATTCTGCTTCAACACAATGCCCTTCGGGCTCAAAAACGCCGGCGCAACATATCAGCGCATGATTCAGACATGCCTGGAAAACCAGATCGGCAAAACAGTAGAAGCATATGTAGATGATGTGGTCGTCAAATCCAAGCATGTCGAAACTCTAGTAGTCGACTTGAGGCTCACATTCGACAAACTCCGAAAATATGACATTAAGCTCAATCCGGAAAAATGCGTCTTGATTGTTCGGTAGGAAAGCTCTTGGGCTTCATTGTATGCGGTAGAGGATTTGTAGCAAACCCAGCCAAGATCCGAGCTCTGTCAAAATTGGATATTCCAAAAGACCTCAAACAAATACAAAATTGATTTGGATGCGTGGCGGCTCTAAGCCGCTTTATTTCCCGTTGGCGTAAAAGGCGTTACCCTTTACCGCCTCCTCCGTGAACCGAACACTTCGAGTGGACGGATGCCGCCACGCGAACTTCGAAGAAATAAAAGCCATATTGGCAACAAATCTGGTCTGGCAGCATAGCGATGGGCGAACCAATGCTATTATATATCGCGCAACACATCAAGTTGTCGGCGCCAGCGAAGCGGACGGACACCGGTTCCCTCTTTAAAACCGGTTTACTATGTGTCCACTATCCTAACTCCATGCAAGTCCCGGTACCCACATTATCAAAAGATAGCATACGCGGTGTTCATGGCATCCCGGAAGCTGCGACACTACTTTCAAGAGTGTTCCATAACGGTAGCCTCCGAAGTACCTCTTAACGACATTATAAACAACCGCGACGCGACGGGCCGGATTGCTAAATGGGCCATAGAGCTCCTTCCATTCGATATGACCTATAAGCCACGACGAGCTATTAAGTCACAGGTTTTGGCCGACTTCGTGGCCGAATGGACCGAAGCCGAACTCCCTAAAGAGTACGGCGCATACTCCAATTGGATCATGCACCTTGACGGCTCCAAAATGTTGGTCGGTCTGGGGGCTGGCGTCGTCCTGACGTCCCCAACCGGGGACACAGTCCAATACGTCCTTCAGATAATGTATACAGACTCCAACAACGCGGCGAATCTGAGGCCCATACGCACGGCCTCCGGATGGCGATCTCCATGGGCATTAAGCGCCTAGAGGTGCGCTGAGGATTCGAACCTCACGATATCTCAAATAAGCGGAGACTTTGATGCCAAAGATCCGAAAATGGCAGCGTACCGCAATGCGGTCCTAAAAATGTCAACCGCAGTTGAAGGGCTCGAATTTCATCATATAGCCGGGATAACAACCAGCGGAGACGTATTGGCACGCATCAGCGCAAAACGCGATGCCGTCCCACCCAACATCTTCCTGGAACGGTTGTTCAAGCCGTCCGTACTATGGGAAGGGGAGTTCGGAAATAACAATCCGGACCCAACCGCACTGCCTGACACCGAACACTCTGACACAATTGGAGGCTCTGCCAACGAAATAACACCCTCCGCCCACGAAATAATGGCGGTCATCGCCCCGTGGACGGAACCATTCCTAGCCTACCTAACTAGGCAGGAACTCCCTGAAGACCAAAATGAGGCTCGCTGCATAGTACGGCGATCCAAAGCCTATAAAGTCCATGAGGAAGAGCTCTATAAGAAGAGCACAACAGGAGTCCTTCAAAGGTGTATCTCCGAAGAAGAAGGCGGAACCTCTGGCTGAAATTCATGCCGGACTGGGTGGGCACCACGCCGCAGCTCGGGCTCTTGTAGGCAAGGCCTTCCAGACAGGATTTTATTGGCCGACGGCCGGGCAGATCTTGCGCAGGATTTAGTCCAACGATGCGTCGGTTGCCAGCTTTTTGCTAACCAAAGCCACATGCCACCCACCGCCCTCAAAACTATACCCATCACCTGGCCGTTCGCGGTCTGGGGGATTGACATGGTTGGACCCCTTAAGGGAGGAACCCACAAGCAAAAATACCTATTGGTCATGGTGGATAAATTCACCAAATGGATAGAGGCCAAGCCTGTTAAAACGGCGAATCCGGGCGGTGATAGACTTCATATCGGGGTAGTACACCATTACGGCGTCCCCACAGTATCATCGCGATAACGGCACCAACTTCACGGCCGATGAGGTCAAATTATGGTGCAAAAACATGGGCATCAAGCTCGATTACGCCTCGGTCTATCACCCTCAAACCAACGGTCAAGTCGAACGAGCAAGCGGTCTAATCATGGCGGCATTAAACCCGGACTAGTGCGGTCCCTAAAAGAATCTAACACGCCTTTGGGTTGAGGAGCTCGACTCCGTACTACTGGGGCTGCGGACCACGCCGAATCGTACTACGGATTCACACCATTTTTCATGGTATGCGGCGCAGAGCAGTCCTGCCTGCGACATAATTCATGACTCACCTCGCGTGCGCATGTATGAAGAAAGAGAAGCCAAGCTCGATCGGAAGGACAGTTTGGACGCATTGGAGGAGGAGTGCGACGTGGCAAAAGCTCGTTCCGCATTCTATCAACAGCAGGCTCGAAGATATCAAAGCAGGGAAGTACGGGCCAAAGCTTATAACGTTGGCGAATTAGTTCTACGCCTGCCGGACAAGAAAAAGGACAAACTCAAGCCCAAATGGGAAGGTCCCTTCATCATCGACCAGGTCCTGACCGCCGGAGCATACCGTCTGCGAAATGCATCGGACAACCGACTCGAGCGAACCCATGGAACGCAGGCCGTCTACGAAGATTCTACGCCTAAGCGCTGGACTCCAAGTTCGTCTCCTTCCTCCGTCCACGTTTTCTATTTTTGCTGTCTTTTATTTCTCTCCTTCCTCCTCCTTCTTCTTGAAGCCTTTAGAGGCTCGTTTTGCGCTTTGTTCGCACATATTTGACGCGCCGTCCGCGCTCATTATACCTGTGGGCTTCTTTAACAGAAGCTTATTTATCTGGGCTTCATGCCCAACACATGTGTCAAACTTCCGCATGTACCTTTTATTCACCATTATATGCATCAATATGACTTAAGTTTTGGCCAAGCTGGGTTGCTGGCTCTGTGCTTACCCCTACGTTCCCGATTGTTCGGCTAGGTGGTAAAGGGAGCACCTTTGCGATTATTCTTGCCGGGTCAGCGGATGTGTACCTCGACCGAGTGAAGCCAAAGCTAGCGTTCTTAAGGGAATATTCGGTCGATGAACTGAAAGATGATTTTTAACTATTTATCCATCTGCCCCAGATGATTTTACGCTTTCTTAGCAGTTTTGACATGCACTTTAGGGCATGCATCCCAGCGAAAAGGAACCCTTAACGGAACTATTCTCACGGAAGATGTTTCTTACTATCCATGTAATATAACATAACTAGTTGGGCACTTGTCTGATACAGCAATAATGACCCCTACGCCTTGTCTCCATGCATGCCCTGGTTCTTATATAACCGCGAGGGTATTCGGACACACTCCGGACTATTGGGTCCCGAGGTCGAAGCGAAAAGGTCCGCTATGACAAACGATCTACAATCCGGCTAGAAGACATTTTTCATGTCATATTTAATTACATAGTCAACTCGACTCATTGTATTCCTCTTCAATGTCATCTAATAGGCTATCTAATTTACAATCTTGCTGGGAATACTTGGCGGACAATTCTACTTGGCCGTACACTAAGCTTATAGGGATCTCCTTCCCATCAGGTCCCACAGTCCGACCTCGGCCATGTGGTTTGGGTCGACAACCGTGTACAGCGTCTTTACCATGGCCCGAGCCTCCTGGCGCCTTTGACGGCAGGCCGATATCTTCCTGATCGGAAGCACCGCCGTGCTCCTTGAAGCCGCTCTGCCAGCTCCCCAATACCTTGAGGCGGGGAGATAGATGGCCACAAGGCCTGGCCGACGCCTTTCATCACCTGCCAAACTTCGTTCATGCGGTAGCCGATTGCAGTTCGGGAAGAAGATCACCCAAGAACTGGGCATCTCCTCCTCGGGACGACACTGTGAGCAAACCTACATACCTGTTTATGTTAGTCTCCTTCCTCGCCGAACTCTTTCAAAGTTATTTGAAGCACTCTTGAAAATGCCGCTGACGAAGCCGTCGATTCTCCTTCTGGTCGGACAACTGGGCACGAACATCCTTTAGTTCCTCACCCAGTTGGGTGTTGGCATCTTGGAGTTTATTTTCTCCTGCCGCACCCTCGTAAGCACGCCCTCGCCGGCCTTCAACCGGCGCAAGAGTTGTTGCTTGTCCGGATCTAGTCTGGCACCATCTGCAATATTATTGTCAGATTTACACACACGCCGCACTTCACAAACTATTTATCTTTTGAAGCATATATTACCAGAGGGGGTCTCTGTGGCTCCCCACATGGCGGCTAGTCTTGACCTCAAGTTGGGCCTTGCATTCTTGAGCTCACGAGACAGTCGGGTATTCTTTTTGCAAGATCCTGCATAACAAATGATCCTTAAATCAGTTATTCTAACTATTTTATGTCTCGGAGACTCTTGGCATATATAACCGTCAAATATCCTCACCCGTATGTCCTTTACATACTGATCCGTGGCTCTGGCTAGACCATCTTGAGCGGCACGGAGGTGCGCATCTCCCGAATTGAAGGCATCCCAGGCCTCTTGGGAGAAACATGCGTCACGAAGAACTGTCCGGCGGCGCCGGTGATTCATGGCGCTCTCCACCTCTGAGTTGGTGGCGGACAATCTGTCGGCATCCTCTGTCGGAGGAGCATCCGACGACGCCTCGTGCTTCGCCTTTGCTTCCGGACCCGGCTTTGGAGCCCGGGCTGGCGGAGGTTCGATTGGCAACCTCTCCGGACTCGATCCGGCGGCGCTTTTTCTGAAAAGAGCACCAGCGTTAATCGCCTTCCAGGAATCAATCCTGGGGATATGGTGACACGCTATACCGTTGCGGCGGAGTTTCGATCCGGACTGCACTTCTTTTTAGCCTGCGGGGCCGTACTGCCCTTTGTTGGCTAGCCGCCGCGGGCTCGGCCTCCTGCCTTGAAGGCACCCCCTGCGAAACACCATCAAATACGTGGTGATTAGAAATAAGCACGGGTGGGTCATTACCAGAGTATTGGGACCTCGGTCTCAGTTACCTGTGAGGCTGGAAGTATTCCGGGGTAATCGGCCGTAATGGCAACCAAAGCATTGTCGATGCTAATTTGGTGGAACACCCCGTCGATCAACTCCACCTTTATATCCGGATCCTCTTCGGAGGCCGGATCGAGGGACTGTTACGGATCCTCGGGTTGTGGGGGTGGGCTGTGTATCTTCTCCACGGCCCGGTGCAGTTCCTGCGTAGAAACCATGAAATGAGATATTTAACCACGGGAACATGGATCGGACAGGCCACTAAGGTATTTGCTTACCCAACTTCGAGGATTATTCGAAGAAAACTCGTTCAGTGGATTGACGCGGAGAAAATCCTCCTCTTCCCCTTTGTACATGGCGGACAAGGTCTTCACCAGTTCGGTGACCGATCCCGGCCCTTTGCGGCCATGGCGGGTGGCATCGTCCTCCCCGTTGAAGTCCCACATGGGGTGGCCCCTATATTGGAGCGGCTGCACTCCCCTCATAATGCAGATTGCCATGACTCCAGTCATGGTCAATCCGGCATGAGCCAGTAATCTTATTCGGCTCATCAAGTAAAGGACGTCCCGGTCATTTTCCCTCTGGGGGCTCCGCGGGTGCCAACTTAGGCGCTTCTTCAGAGGAGCGTTGCTAAACTCCAGAAGGCCGATCGAACAGGATCCGGCAGCGGGACGTCCTCCATGTAAAACCATTCCGAAGGCCAGTCTTCGGACACCTTCTTCGGGGTTCCGGATAGATATCCGGTCCCGGCGATGCGCCATAGTTCGGCTCCGCCCACTTGATATATTGACCCCTCATGAGAACGGGGTACAAGGCAGAATAATCTCTTCCACGGTGCAAAATGAGCCTCGACGCCCAAGAACAGTTCGCAAAGGGCCACGAAGCCCGCGATGTGTAAAATGGAGGCAAAGGTAAGGTGGTGCACTGGCCCAGGCCGTAGAACTCCAAGAGCCCCAGGAGAAACGGATGAATTGGAAATCCGAGTCCTCTTACTAGATAAGAGACAAAGCACACCCGCTCTCCTTTAGAGGGATCGGGGACACTCTCCACTTGCTTTCCGCCCTTGTAGGTGGCAAGTCCGGCTCGAACCGGAACCATGAAGGCCGGGGGAAGAAATCCCTTGGTTTAGAGTATAACTAGCTCGCTATGCGGGACTGAGCATCTCCCCCAATTTCAGTGAGGGCTGGGAGCGCGAAGGAGGAGCCGCGACCGTCCCATGATGGAATGGGGTTTTTGTCGGAGGCGCTCCGATGAAAGCTATGGAGGGAGGATGGTGTGACTCAGATCTAGATCCTCGCCTTTTATGGGCGGCTCATTTCTTGCAGCTAGGGGGTAAGTGTAAAAATACCACGGCTTTTCGCATTCATTCAAACACGTGGAAGATGGCCATTATTGGGCGTAGAAGCCAAGGAGCGCAACATTTATCGAAGCGGACACTATTCGACAAGTATATGGAATTTGGAGAAGAACCCTCGCAATGTCAAGACAAACTACGCTACGGACTCATCGTCATTGAAGCCTGGTTTGGGGAGCTCTTGAGGAGTCCCGGATTAGGGGGTGTCCGGATAGCCGAACTATCATCTTTGGCCGGACTCTTAGACTATGAAGATACAAGATTGAAGACTTCGTCCCGTGTCCGGATGGGACTTTCCTTGGCGTGGAAGGCAAGCTTGGCGATACGGATATGTAGATCTCCTACCATTGTAACCGACTCTGTAACCCCTAACATATCCGGTGTCTATATAAACCAGAGGGTTTTAGTCCGTGGGGCGAACAACAATCATACCATAGGCTAGGTTCTAGGGTTTAGCCTCTACGATCTCGTGGTAGATCTACTCTTGTACTACCCATATCATCAATATTAATCAAGCAGGAGTAGGGTATTACCTCCATCGTGAAGGCCCGAACCTGGGTAAAAACATCGTGTCCCTTGTCTCCTGTTACCATCCGCCTAGATGCACAGTTCGGGACCCCCTACCCGAGATCCGCCGGTTTTGACACCGACACTTGTCCTTTGCTACAAAAAGGATTGGGCCACCTTGCTGCACTTTATTTACTTCTGTTACTTGTTGCTCGTTACAAATTATCCTATCACAAAACTATCTGTTACCACTTATATCAGTACTTGCAGAGAATACCTTGCTGAAAACCGCTTATCATTTCCTTCGCTCCTCATTGGGTTCGACACTCTTACTTATCGAAAGGACTATGATAGATCCCCTATACTTGTGGTTCATCAAGACTCTTTTCTGGCGCCGTTGCCGGGGAGTGTAGCGCCTTTGGTAAGTGGAATTTGGTAAGGAAAAATTTATATAGTGTGCTGAAATTTTCTGTCACTTGTTACTCTGGAAAGTAATTCTCTGAGGGGCTTGTTCGGGTATCTTCACCCCGTCCAAAGAAAGCAAAGAGTTGCTCCTCAACCTACTGAACCTATTGAAAATGAAACTCCTTTTGAAGTTCCTTGGTATGATGGAAAAACTGCTGGCTAATACTTTTACAGGAGATGGAACAAAGCATCTTGATGAACATCTACTCTATGTGGATGAAGTTTGTGGATTATTTAAGCTTGCAGGTATACCCGATGATGTTGTTAAGAAGAAGGTCTTTCCTTTACCTTTGAAGGAAGACGCATTGATATGGTATAGGCTATGTGATGATACGAGATCATGGAACTATAAAAGATTGAAATTGGAATTTCATCAAAAGTATTACCCTATGCATCTTGTTCATCGTGATCGCAATTATATATATAATTTTTGGCCTCGTGAAGGAGAAAGCATCGCTCAAGCTTGGGGGAGGCTTAAATCAATGTTATATTCATGCCCCAATCATGAGCTCTCAAGAGAAATAATTATTCAAAGTTTTTATGCTCGGCTTTCTGATAACAATCGCACCATGCTCGATAATTCTTGTCTTTGGCTCTTTTATGATGAAGACTATTAAATTTAAATGGAATTTATTGGATAGAATTAAGCATAACTCTGAAGATTGGGACCTCGATGAAGGTAAGGAGTCAGGTATGATGCCTAAGTTTGATTGTGTTAAATCTTTTATGGATACCGATATTTTCCATAAGTTTAGCACTAAATATGGACTTGACTCTGAGATAGTAGCTTCTTTCTGTGAATCTTTTGCTACTTATGTTGATCTCCATAAGGAGAAGTGGTTTAAATATCATCCTCCCATAGAAGTAAAACTAGCTGCACCTATTAAAGTTGAAGAAAAGACTATCACTTATAATGATCCTATTGTTCCCACCTCTAATGTTGAGAAACCACCTTTCCCTGTTAGAGTAAAGGATCATGCTAAAGCTTCAACTGTTGTTCGTAAAAGCAATACTAGAACTTATACACCTCTGAGCAAGTCAAAGTAGAACCTAATATTGCTATTGTTAAAGATCTCTTGTCTGATAATATTGATGGGCATGTCTTTCAATTCTCCGGTGAAAGTGCTAGAATTGCTAAACCTCGTGATAGAGGTAAACATAGACTGTGGTAGGCGTGCACTGTTATTTCTGTTAAAATAGGAGATCGTTGTTATCATGGATTATGTGATATGGGTGCTAGTGCTAGTGTTATACCCATTGACTTATATAAAGAAATTATCCATGATATCGCTTTTCTTTGAGTTAGAAGATATTGATGTTACAATTAAACTTGCCAATAGGGATACTATATACGCAATGGGAATTGTTAGAGATGTTGAAGTTTTGTGTGAAAAACCAAATATCCCGCTGATTTCCTTGTTCTTGGTTCTCCACAAGATAGCTTTTGTCCCATTATTTTTGGTAGACCCTTCTTGAATACTGTTAATGCTACAATAGACTGCAAAAAGAATGTTGTTGATGTTGGCTTGGATGATATGGTTCATGAGTTTAATTTCTCTAAATTTAGTAAACAACATCGTGAGGAAGAATCGCCTAGTAAGGATGAAATTATTGGTCTTGCTTCTATTGCAGTACCTCCTAGTGATCCTTTGGAACACTATTTGCTAGACCATAAAATGAGATGTTCATGAATGAAAGAAGGGAAATAGATGAAGTATTCTTTAAACAGGAACTTATACGCAACATAATTTGCTGTTGAAATCCTAGGGGATCCTCCTCCACCCAAGGGTGATCCCGTGTTTGAGCTTAGATCGTTGCTCGATAATCTTAAATATGCTTATCTTGATGAAAAGAAAATATATCCTGTTATTATTAGTGCTAACCTTTCAGAGCATGAAGAAGAAAGATTATTGAAAACTCTAAAGAAGCACCGTGCCGCTATTGGATATAGTCTCGATGATCTTAAGGGCATTAGTCCCACTCTATGTCAACATAAAATAAATTTGGAAGCGGATGCCAAACCAGTTCGTGATCCTCAACAACGTTTGAATCCTAAAATGAAAGAAGTGGTAAGAAAAGAAATACTCAAGCTTACGGAGGCAGGTATAATTTATCCCATTGCTTTGATAGTCGATTGGGTAAGTCCTGTCCATTGTGTCCCTAAGAAGGGAGGTATTACTGTTGTCCCTAATGATAAAGATGAATTGATTCCGCAAAGAATTATCACAGGTTATAGGATGGTAATTGATTTCCGCAAATTGAATAAAGCTACTAAGAAAGATCATTACCCCTTACCTTCTATTGGTCAAATGCTAGAAAGATTATGCAAACATACACATTATTGCTTTCTAGATGGTTATTCGGTTTCTCTCAAATACCTGTGTCGGCTAAAGATCAATCAAAGACTACTTTTACATGCCCTTTTGGTAGTTTTGCTTATAGACGTATGCCTTTTGGTTTATGTAATGCACCTGCTACCTTTCAAAGATGCATGATGGCTATATTCTCTGATTTTTGTGAAAAGATTTGTGAGGTTTTCATGGACGACTTTTCCGTCTATGGTTCCTCTTTTGATGATTGCTTGAGCAATCTTGATCGAGTTTTGCAGAGATGTGAAGAAACTAATCTTGTCTTGAATTGAGAAAAGTGCCACTTTATGGTTAATGAAGGTCTTGTGTTGGGGCACAAAGTTTCTGAAAGAGGTATTGAAGTTGATAAAGCCAAGGTCGATGCTATTGAAAAGATGCCATGTCCCAAGGACATCAAAGGTATAAGAAGTTTCCTTGGTTACACCGGATTTTATAGGAGGTTCATTAAGGACTTCTCAGAAATTTCTCGGCCTTTGACTAATTTATTACAAAAAGATGTACCATTTGTCTTTGATGATGATTGTGTAGAAGCATTTGAAATACTTAAGAAAGCATTAGTCTCTGCACCTGTTGTTCAGCCACCTGATTGGAATTTACCATTTGAAATTATGTGTGATGCTAGTGATTATGTTGTAGGTGCTGCTCTAGGGCAAAGAGTTGATAAGAAGTTAAATGTTATCCATTATGCTAGTAAGACTCTAGACAATGCTCAAAGAAATTATGCTACTACCGAAAAGGAACTTTTAGCAGTTGTATTTGCTTGTGATAAATTCAGACCTTATATCGTTGATTCTAAAGTAACTATTCACACTGATCATGTTGCTATTAAATATCTTATGGAAAAGAAAGATGCTAAACCTAGACTTATTAGATGAGTTCTCTTGCTGCAAGAATTTGATTTGCATATTGTTGATAGAAAAGGAGCTGAGAACCCCGTTGCAGAAAACTTAACTAGGTTAGAGAATGTTCTTGATGACCCACTACCTATTGATGATAGCTTTCCTGATGAACAATTAAATGTCATAAGCACTTCTCGTAACACTCCATGGTATGCTGATTATGCTAATTATATTGTTGCTAAATTTATACCACCTAGCTTCACATACCAACAAAAGAAAAAGTTCTTTTATGACTTGCGACACTACTTTTGGGATGATCCACATCTTTATAAAGAAGGAGTAGATGGTGTTATTAGACGTTGTGTACCTGAGCATGAACATGAATAGATCCTACGCAAGTGTCACTCCGAAGCTTATGGAGGACGCCACGTTGGAGATAGAACTGCACATAAGGTATTGCAATCCGGGTTTTATTGGCCCACTCTCTTCAAAGATGCCCGTAAGTTTGTCTTGTCTTGTGATGAATGTCAAAGAATTGGTAATATTAGTATACGTAAGGAAATGCCTATGAATTATTCACTTGTTATTAAACCATTTGATGTTTGGGTCTTTGATTATATGGGACCTTTTCCTGTCTCTAATGGATATACACATATTTTAGTTGTTGTTGATTACGTTACTAAGTGGGTAGAAGCTATTCCAACTAGTAGTGATGATCATAACACTTCTATTAAAATGCTTAAGGAAGTTATCTTTCCGAGGTTTGGAGTCCCTAGATATTTAATGACTGATGGTGTTTCACACTTTATTCATGGTGCTTTCCGTAAAATGCTTGCTAAATATGACGTTAATCATAGAATTGCATCTCCTTATCACCCACAGTCTAGTGGTCAAGTAGAATTGAGAAATAGAGAGCTCAAATTAATTTTGCAAAAGACTGTTAATAGGTCTAGAAAGAATTGGTCCAAGAAACTTGATGATGCATTATGGGCCTATAGAACTGCATATAAGAATCCTATGGGTATGTCTCCGTATAAAATGGTTTATGGAAAAGCATGTCACTTACCTCTCGAACTAGAACATAAGGCATATTGGGCTATTAAAGATCTCAACTATGATTTCAAACTTGCCGTGAGAAGAGGTTATTTGATATTAGCTCACTTGATGAATGGAGAACCCAAGCTTATGAAAATGCCAAGTTATTTAAAGAAAAAGTTAAAAGATGGCATGACAAAAGGATACAAAAGCGTGAGTTTAATGTAGGTGATTATGTATTGCTATACAACTCTCGTTTAAGATTTTTTGCAGGAAAACTTCTCTCCAAATGGGAAGGTCCCTACGTTATCGAAGAGGTCTATCATTCCGGTGCCATAAAAATCAACAACTTCGAAGGCACAAATACGAAGGTGGTAAACGGTCAAATGATCAAACACTATATCTTAGGTAATCCTATAAATGTTGAAACTAATATTATTGAAACCGTAACCCCAGAGGAATACATAAGGGACACTTTCCAGAACGCGTTCAGGACTCAAAAAGGAATAGGTATGTGTTACGGTAAGTAAACCGACTCCAAAACAAATTCTAAGGCAATATTTCTCCATTTTGGAATATTTAGAAAAATAGAAAAATAAGTGGAAGTCCGGGAAGGACACGAGGGCCCCACGAGGGTGGTGGGCGCGCCCTACCCCCTGGGTGCGCCCCCCTACCTCGTGAGCACCTTGTGTGCCCTCTGGACTCCGTTTTCTTGCACGATACATATTTTGGTCGGTAAAAATTCATTATATATTCTCCCAAAGGTTTTGACTCCCGTATCACGCAAATATCTCCTGTTCTTGTTTCGAGTTGTTTTTTGTCAGGGTTGTCAAGGCCAGGCATCATGTCATCCCCCTCCTCCGACAATGGTGACAAAGATGCTTGGCTAATGAAGATAGAGCTGAAGAGGGAAGAACCCATGGAGATCAACAAGGATGAAAGGATCAAGGAGGCCACGGAGGACCAAGCTCCGGCAGCAGAAGACACCCTCCAACTTGATCACAACTTTCTCACCCCAACTGAAATCGAAGCTTTCAAGATGATTGAGTTAGCTCGTATTCAAGACAAGTATCTCACAAGTGAAAATATTTTGTTGAAGGAGCATATTGTTGCACTCAAGGGCATTATCCGCAAGTTGGAGGACCTCTTACGCTCAATGTGCGACTATCCAACACCTCCACCTTCACCGACAAAGAAGGAGATATAATCACATGGGTATGGGCACTCCCCTTGGCAACTGCCAAGCTTGGGGGAGGTGTGTTGGGGAACGTTGCAGAAAATTAAAAATTTTCCTACGGTTTCACCAAGATCCATCTATGAGTTCATCTAAGCAACGAGTCATGGGAGAGTGATTGCATCTACATACCACTTGTAGATCGCGTGTGGAAGCCTTCAATGGAACGGGATGATGGAGTCGTACTCGCCGTGATTCAGATCACCGATGACCTAGTGCTGAACGGACAGCACCTCCGCTGCTCAACACATGTACGGAGCGGATGACGCCTCCTCCTTCTTGATCCAGCAAGGGAAAGGAGAGGTTGATGATGATCCAGCAGCATGACGGCATGGTGGTGGATGCAGCAGAACTCCGCAGGCTTCGCTAAGCAACCACGGAGGAGGAGGAGGTGTTGCAGGAGGAGGGAGGCGCCAGGCTTTCGTGGTCCCGCCACCCCTCCCTCCCTCCCTTTCTATAGGTGCAAGAGAGAGGGGAGGGCGCAGCCTTGCCCCTTCCTCCAAGGAAGGAGTGCGGCCAAGGGGGAGGAGTCCATCCTCCCCAAGGCACCCCTGAGGTGCCTTCCCCTTTAGGACTCTCCCTCCCCAAGTCTCCTTGGCGCATGGGCCTCTTGGGGCTGGTGCCCTTGGCCCATATTGGCCTAGGCGCACCCCCTACAGCACATGTGGCCCCCCGGGGCAGGTGGATCCCCGGACCCCTTTCGTCACTCCCGGTACAATACCGATAAAGTGAAACTTTTCCGCCACCAAAATAAGACTTCCCATATATAAATCTTTACCTCCGGACCATTCCGAACTCCTCGTGACGTCCGGGATCTCATCCGGGACTCCGAACAACATTTGGTTTGCTGCATACTCATATTCATACAACCCTAGCATCACCGAACCTTATGTGAAGACCCTACGGGTTCGGAGACATGCGAACATGACCGAGACGGCTCTCGGACAATAACCAACAGCGGATCTGGATACCCATGTTGGCTCTACATGCTCCTCGATGATATCATCGGATGAACCATGATGTCGAGGATTCAAACAACCCGTATACAATTCCCTTTTTCAATCGGTATGTTACTTGCCCGAGATTCGATCGTCGGTATCCCAATACCTCGCTCAATCTCAAGCTACCCGGCAAGTCACTTTACTCGCATCAGTAATGCATCATCCCGTGACTGCACACTTGGTCACTTTGAGCTCATTATGATGATGCACTATCGAGTGGGCCCAGTGGATACCTCTCCGTAATACGGAGTGACAAATCCAGTCTCGATCTCAGGTCAACCCAATGCAGACACTTTCGGAGATACCTGTAGTGTACCTTTATAGTCACCCGATTACGTTGTGACGCTTTGGTACACCCAAAGCACTCCTACGGTATCCGGGAGTTACACGATCTCATGGTCTAAGGAAAAAATACTTGACATTGGAAAAGCTCTAGCAAAACGAACTACACAATCTTGTGCTATGCTTAGGATTGGGTCTTGTCCATCACATCATTCTCCTAATGATGTGATCCCGTTATCATTGACATCCAATGTCCATAGTCATGAAACCATGACTATCTATTGATCAACGAGCTAGTCAACTAGAGGCTCACTAGGGACATATTGTGGTCTATGTATTCACACGTGTATTACGATTTCCGGATAATACAATTATAGCATGAATAAAAGACAATTATCATGAACAAGGAAATATAATAATAATACTTCTATTATTGCCTCTAGGGCATATTTCCAACAGTCTCCCACTTGCACTAGAGTCAATAATCTAGTTACATTGTGATGAATCGAACACCCATAGAGTTCTCGTGTTGATCATGTTTTCTTCATGGAAGAGGTTTAGTCAACGGATCTGCGACATTCAGATCCGTATGCACTTTGCAAATTTCTATGTCCCCATCTTGAACATTTTCACGAATGGAGTTGAAGCGACGCTTGATGTGCCTGGTCTTCTTGTGAAACCTGGGCTCCTTGGCAAGTGCAATAGCTCCGGTGTTGTCACAGAAGAGTTTGATCGGCTCCGATGCATTGGGTATGACTCCTAGGTCGGTGATGAACTCCTTCACCCAAATTGCTTCATGTGCTGCCTCCGAGGCTGCCATGTACTCCGCTTCACATGTAGATGCCACCACGACGCTCTGCTTGCAAAATGCACCAGCTTCGCTCCACCATTCAACATATACACGTATCCGGTTTGTGACTTTGAGTCATCCAGATCTGTGTCGAAGCTAGCGTCGACGTAACCCTTTACGATTTAGCTCTTCGTCACCTCCATAAACGAGAAACATGTCCTTTGTCCTTTTCGTACTTCAGGATATTCTTGACCGCTGTCCAAAGTGTTCCTTGCGGGATTACTTTGGTACCTTCCTACCAAACTTACAAAGCAAGGTTTACATCAGGTCTGGTACACAAGATGGCATACATAATAGATCCTATGGCTGAGGCATAGGGGATGACACTCATCTCTTCTTTATCTTTTGCCGTGGTCGGGCATTGAGCCGAGCTCAATTTCACACCTTGCAAAACAGGCAAGAACCCTTTCTTGGACTGATCCATTTTGAACTTCTTCAAAATCTTATCAAGGTATGTGCTTTGTGAAAGACCTATGAGGCGCCTCGATCTATCCCTATAGATTTTGATGCCTAATATGTAAGCAGCTTCTCCAAGGTCCTTCATTGAAAAACTCTTATTCAAGTAGGCCTTAATGCTGTCCAAAAGTTCTATATCATTTCCCATCAAAAGTATGTCATCTACATATAATATGAGAAATTCTACAGAGCTCCCACTCACTTTCTTGTAAACGCAGGCTTCTCCATAAGTCCAAGATAAACCCAAATGCTTTGATCATCTCATCAAAGCGAATGTTCCAACTCCGAGATGCTTGCACCAGCCCATAAATGGATCATTGGAGCTTGCATACCTTGTTAGCATTCTTAGGATCGACAAAACCTTCCGGCTGCATCATATACAGTTCTTCCTTAAGATAACCGTTAAGGAATGCCGTTTTGACGTCCATCTGCCATATTTCATAATCATAGTATGCGGCAATTGCTAACATGATTTGGACGGACTTAAGCTTCGCTACGGGAGAGAAAGTCTCATCATAGTCAATCCCTTGAACATGTCGATAACCCTTAGCGACAAGTCGAGCTTTATAGATGGTAGCATTACCATCCGCGTCCGTCTTCTTCTTAAAGATCCATTTGTTTTCTATCGCTCGCCGATCATCGGGCAAGTCTGTCAAAGTCCATACTTTGTTTTCATACATGGATCCTATCTCGGATTGCATGGCTTCAACCCATTTGTTGGAATCTGGGCCCGCCATTGCTTCTTCATAGTTCGAAGGTTCACCGTTGTCTAACAACATGATTTCCAGGACGGGGTTGCCGTACCACTCTGGTGTGGAACGTGTCCTTGTGGACCTACGAAGTTCAGTAGCAACTTGATCCGAAATACCTTGATCATCATCATTAATTTCCTCTCCAAGAGGGTGTAGGCACCACAGGAACATTTTCCCGAGCTGCACTACTTTCCGGTTCAAGAGGTAATACTTCATCGAAGTTCTACTTTCCTCCCACTTACTCCTTTCGAGAGAAACTCTTTTCCGTAAAGGATCCATTCTTGGCAACAAAGATCTTGCCTTCGGATCTAAGGTAGAAGGTATACCCAATGGTTTCCTTAGGGTATCCTATGAAGACACATTTTTTCGACTTGGGTTCGAGCTTTTCAGGTTGAAGTTTCTTGACATAAGCATCGCATCCCCAAACTTTTAGAAATGACAGCTTAGGTTTCTTCCCAAACCATAATTCATATGGTGTCGTCTCAACGGATTTAGACGGTGCCCTATTTAAAGTGAATGTAGCTGTCTCTAGAGTGTATCGCCAAAATGATAGCGGTAAATCAGTAAGAGACATCATAGATCGCACCATATCCAATAGAGTGCGACACGACGCTCGGACACACCGTTACGCTGAGGTGTTCCAGCGGCGTGAGTTGTGAAACGATTCCACATTTCCTTAAGTGTGTACCAAATTCGTGACTTAAATATTCTCCTCCATGATCTGATCGCAAGAATTTTATCTTTCGGTCACGTTGATTCTCTACTTCATTCTGAAATTCCTTGAACTTTTCAAAGGTCTCAGACTTGTGTTTCATCAAGTAGACATACCCATATCTACTTAAGTCATCAGTGAGAGTGAGAACATAACGATATCCTCCGCGAGCCTCAACATTCATTGGACCGCACACATTGGTATGTATGATTTCCAATAAGTTGGTTGCTCGCTCCATTGTTCCGGAGAACAGAATCTTGGTCATCTTGCCCATGAGGCATGGTTCACATGTGTCAAATGATTCATAATCGAGAGACTCTAAAAGTCCATCAGCATGGAGCTTCTTCATGCGCTTGACACCAATGTGACCATACATGACAAAGTGCCACAAGTATGTGGGACTATCGTTATCAACTTTACATCTTTTGGTATTTCACACTATGAACATGTGTAACATTACGTTCGAGATTAATTAAGAATAAACCATTGACCATCGGAGCATGACCATAAAACATTTCTCTCATATAAATAGAACAACCATTATTCTCAGATTTAAATGAGTAGCCATCTCAGATTAAACGAGATCACGATACAATGTTCATGCTCAAACTTGGCACTAAATAACAATTATTGAGGTTTAAAACTAATCCCGTAGGTAAATGTAGAGGTAGCGTGCGACGGCGATCACATCGACCTTGGAACCATTCCCGACGCCAAGATCGTCACCTCGCCCTTCGCCAGTCTCCGTTTATTCCGCAGCTCTTGCCGTGAGTTACATATATGAGCAACGGCACCGTATCAAATACCTGTGGAGTTACTACAGTAATCGGTAAGGTACACATCAATTACATGTATATCAAATATACCTTTAGTGTTGCCGGCCTTCTTGTCTGCATAAGTATTTGGGGCAGTTCCGCTTCAAAGTGACCCTTCCCTTTGCAATAAAAGCACTCTGTCTCGTGCTTGGGTCCATTCTTTGACTTCCCGGCAACTGGCTTACCGGGCGCGGCAACATCCTTGCCGCCCTTCTTGAAGTTCTTCTTACCCTTGCCCTTTTTGAACTTAGTGGTTTTATTGACCATCAACACTTGATGTTCTTTCTTGATTTCAACCTCTCACGACTTCAGCATTGAAAATACTTCGGGAATGGTCTTCACCATCCCCTGCATATTGTAGTTCATCACAAAGGTCTTGTAGCTTGGTGGGAGCGACTGAAGGATTCTGTCAATGATCGCCTCGTCCAGGAGGTTAATGTCCAGCTAGGACAAAGGTTGTGCAACCTGGACATTTTGAGTATGTGCTCACCGATGTAACTGTTTTCCTCCATCTTACAACTATAGAACTTGTCGAGACTTCATATCTCTCGACCCGGGCATGAGCTTGGAAAACCATTTTCAGCTCCTCGAACATCTCATATGCTCCGTGTTGCTCAAACGCTTTTGGCGCCCGGTTCTAAGTTGTAAAGCATGCCGCACCGAACGAGGGAGTAATCATCAAGACGAGACTGCCAAGCATTCATAATGTCTTGGTTCTTCGGGATGGGTGCATCACCTAGCGGTGCTTCTAGGACATATTGTTTCTTGGCTGCTATGAGGATGGTCTCGTGTTCCGGACCCAGTCCGAATAGTTGCTGCCATCGTCTTTCAGCTTGGTTTTCTCTAGGAACATGTTGAAGTTCATGGTGACATGAGCGTTGGCCATTTGATCTACAAGACATTTTGCAAAGATTTTTGACTAATGTTCATGATAATTAAGTCATCTAATCAAATTATTTAATGAACTCACACTCAGATTTGACATCCCTCTAGTCATCTAAGTGTTACATGATCCGAGTCGACTAGGCCGTGTCCGATCATCACGTGAGACGGACTAGTCATCGTCGGTGAACATCTCCATGTTGATTGTATCTTCCATACGACTCATGTTCGACCTTTCGGTCTCTTGTGTTTTGAGGCCATGTCTGTACATGCTAGGCTCGTCAAGTTAACCCTAAGTGTTTATGCATGTGTAAAACTGTCTTACACCCATTGTATGTGAACGTAAGGATCTATCACACCCGATCATCACGTGGTGCTTCAAACGATTTAACTTTAGCAACGGTGCACGCTTAGGGAGAACACTTTCTTGAAATTGTTATGAGGGATCATCTTATTTACTACCGTCGTTCTAAGTAAACAAGATGCATAAACATAATAAACATCACATGCAATTATATATAGTAGTGACATGATATGGCCAATATCACATAGCTCCTTTGATCTCCATCTTCGGGGCTCGATGATCATCCTGTCACCGGCATGACACCATGATCTCCATCATCATGATCTCCATCATCGTGTCTTCATGAAGTTGTCACGCCAACGACTACTTCTACTTCTACGGCTAACGCGTTTAGCAATAAAGTAAAGTAATTTACATGGCGTTCTTCAATGACACGCAGGTCATACAAAAAATAAATACAACTCCTATGGCTCCTGCGGGTTGTCATACTCATCGACATGCAAGTCGTGATTCCTATTACAAGAACATGATCTCATACATCACATATATCATTCATCATTGATCACAACTTTGGCCATATCATATCACAAAACACTTGCTGCAAAAACAAGTTAGACGCCCTCTAATTGTTGTTGCAAGTTTTACGTGGCTGCAATAGGGTTCTAGCAAGAACGTTTTCTTACCTACGTGAAAGCCACAACGTGATTTGTCAACTTCTATTTACCCTTCATAAGGACCCTTTTCATCGAATCCGCTCCAACTAAAGTGGGAGAGACAGACACCCGCTAGCGACCTTATGCAACTAGTGCATGTCAGTCGGTGGAACCAGTCTCACGTAAGCGTACGTGTAAGGTCAGTCCGGGCCGCTTCATCCCACAATACCGCTGAAGCAAGAAAAGACTAGTAGTGGCAAGCAAGTTGACAAGATCTACGCCCACAACAAAATTGTGTTCTACTCGTGCAATAGAGAACTACGCATAGACCTAGCTCATGATGCCACTGTTGGGGAACGTTGCAGAAAATTAAAAAATTTCCTACGGTTTCACCAAGATCCATCTATGAGTTCATCTAAGAAACGAGTCATGGGAGAGTGATTGCATCTACATGCCACTTGTAGATCGCGTGCGGAAGCGTTCAATGGAACGGGGATGATGGAGTCGTACTCACCGTGATTCAGATCACCGATGACCTAGTGCTGAACGGACAGCACCTCCGCGTTCAACACACGTACGGAGCGGATGACGTCTCCTCCTTCTTGATCCAGCAAGGGGAAAGGAGAGGTTGATGATGATCCAGCATCACGATGGCATGGTGGTGGATGCAGCAGAACTCCGGCAGGGCTTCACTAAGCAACTACGGGAGGAGGAGGAGGTGTTGGAGGGAGGAGGGAGGCGCCAGGCTTTCAGGGTCCGGCCACCCCTCCCTCCCCTCCCTTTATATAGGTGCAAGAGAGAGGGGGGAGGGCGCAGCCTTGCCCCTTCCTCCAAGGAAGGGGTGCGGCCAAGGGGGGGAGGAGTCCATCCTCCCCAAGGCACCTCGGAGGTGCCTTCCCCTTTGAGGACTCTCCCCTCCCCAAGTCTCCTTGGCGCATGGGCCTCTTGGGGCTGGTGCCCTTGGCCCATATAGGCCAAGGCGCACCCCTACAGCCCATGTGGCCCCCCGGGGCAGGTGGACCCCCCGGTGGACCCCCGGACCCCTTTCGGCACTCCCGATACAATACCGATAAAGTGCGAAACTTTTCCGGCGACCAAAATAAGACTTCCCATATATAAATCTTTACCTCCGGACCATTCCGGAACTCCTCGTGACGTCCGGGATCTCATCCGGGACTTCGAACAACATTTGGTTTGCTGCATACTCATATTCATACAACCCTAGCGTCACCGAACCTTAAGTGTGAAGACCCTACGGGTTCGGGAGACATGCAGACATGACCGAGACGGCTCTCGGGCAATAACCAACAGCGGGATCTGGATACCCATGTTGGCTCCCACATGCTCCTCGATGATATCATCGGATGAACCACGATGTCGAGGATTCAAACAACCCCGTATACAATTCCCTTTGTCAATCGGTATGTTACTTGCCCGAGATTCGATCGTCGGTATCCCAATACCTCGTTCAATCTCGTTACCGCAAGTCACTTTACTTGTACCGTAATGCATGATCCCGTGACCAGACACTTGGTCACTTTGAGCTCATTATGATGATGCACTACCAAGTGGGCCCAGTGATACCTCTCCGTAATACGGAGTGACAAATCCAGCCTCGATCCGTGTCAACCCAATGACACTTTCGGAGATACCTGTAGTGTACCTTTATAGTCACCCAGTTACGTTGTGACGTTTGGTACACCCAAAGCACTCCTACGGTATCCGGGAGTTACACGATCTCATGGTTTAAGGAAAAAATACTTGACATTGCAAAAGCTCTAGCAAAACGAACTACACGATCTTGTGCTATGCTTAGGATTGGGTCTTGTCCATCACATCATTCTCCTAATGATGTGATCCCGTTATCATTGACATCCAATGTCCATAGTCAGGAAACCATGACTATCTATTGATCAACGAGCTAGTCAACTAGAGGCTCACTAGGGACATATTGTGGTCTATGTATTCACACGTGTATTACGATTTCCGGATAATACAATTATAGCATGAATAAAAGACAATTATCATGAACAAGGAAATATAATAATAATACTTTTATTATTGCCTCTAGGGCATATTTCCAACAAGGTGCCCCGGTATCGTATCACCATCACAACTCCTATCTTTACAGTTTTTCTTAGTTCGATCCTCTTAGTAGTATCTTGATTTAGTAGAATAAAGTCATTGCATGATCTAGTTTTGAAGTTTTGCTTTATGATCCCTCTATGTAATCGAGTCCGTGAGCTATATATATATAATAAAGATTAGTGTTGAGTCAAGGGCTTGATTACTTTGCCATGATCTTGGGTGAATAAAAGAAAAGAATAAAAAGAAACAAAGAGTTCATATTGATCTTATTGAGAGTAATGATGTCACATAGAAAGAGTATGATGATTAAAAGTTGTTGGGAGTTGGCAAATATAGTTTTGGTCATTGTTGCAATTAATAGGAAGTAAGAAGGAGAGAGAGGTTTCACATATAGATATATTATCATTGACATCTTTTATGATTGGGAGCACTCATTAAAATATGACATGCTAAAGAGTTGATGTTGGACAAGGAAGACAACATAATGAGTTATGTTTTCTTGTATACGAGATAAAGTATGTTGTCATGGATCCTCCAACATGTTGAGCTTGCCTTTCCCCTCATACTAGCTAAATTCTCAAAGCACCAAGTAGAGATACTACTTGTGCTTCCAAATACCCTTAAACCAGTTTAGCCATGAGAGTCCACCATATCTACCTATGGATTGAGTAAGATCCTTCAAGTAAGTTGTCATCGGTGCAAGCAATAAAAATTGCTCTCTAAATATGCATGACTTATTAGTGCAGAGAAATAAGCTTTGTAAGAACTTGTTGTGGAAGTAATAAAAGCGACGGACTGCATAATAAAGTTCCACATACAAGGGGCAATATAAAGTGACGTTCTTTTGCATTAAGATTTTGTGCACCCAACCATAAAAGCGCATGGCAACCTCTGCTTCCCTCTGCGAAGGGCCTATGTTTTATTATTATCCTCTACCTTATGCAAGAGTCACGGTGATCTTCACCTTTCCTTTTTCATTTTATCCTTTGGCAAGCCCAGCATGTTGGAAAGAACATGATATATATATCTAATTGGATGTAGGGGAGCATGAATTGTTATGTTGACATTACCCTTGAGGTAAAAGGTTGTGGGGCAAAACTATAAGCCCCTATCTTTCTCTGTGTCCGATTAAAGTTCCGTAACCACAAGTATTGCGTGAGTGCTAGCAATTATGAAGGACTAAGTGATAGTTGAGTATGTGGACTTGCTTTTAAGCTCTAACATAGACTCTTTCCGATGTTATGATAAATTGCAATTGATTCAATGACTGAGGTTATAATTTGTTGGTGCCCAATAAGGTTTCTGATTCATACTTTTGCATTGTGAAAAGATCATCACTTGAACATAAGTAATCATATGACAAATCTATATATGTTGTTGTTATGAGAATAATCATGATGCCTTCATGTCCGCATTTTATTTTTATCGACGCCTCTACCTCTAAACATGAGGACATATTTATTGTTATCGACTTTTCGCTTGAGGACAAGCGAGGTCTAAGCTTGGGGAGTTGATACGTCCATTTTGCATCATGCTTTTATATCGATATTTATCGCATTTTGGGCTGTTATTTCACGTTATGTCACAATACTTATGGCTATTCTCTCTTATTTTACAAGGTTTACATGAAGAAGGAGAATGCCGATACTAGAATTCGGGCTGGAAAAGGAGCAAATATTGGAGACCTATTCTGTGCAACTCCAAAAGTCCCGAAACTCCACGGAATGTCTTAAAATAAATAAAGAAAAATCGTCGCCAAAGATGAAGGCTAGGGGCCCACACCGCTCACGAGGGTGGGGCGCGCCTACCTCGGGCGTGCCCCCTACCTCGTGGGCCCCCTGGTGGCTCTCTGATGCCCATCTTCTCCTATATGAAGTCTTTCGATGAGAAAAAATAAATAAGCAACATTTTGGGACGAGACTCCGCCGCCACGAGGCGGAACCTTGGCGGAACCAATCTAGGGCTCTAGCGGAGCTGTTCTGCCGGGGACACTTCCCTCCGGGAGGGGGAAATCATCGCCATCATCATCACCAACGCTCCTCTCATCGGGAGAGGGCAATCTCCATCAACATCTTCACCAGCACCATCTCATCTCCAAACCCTAGTTCATCTCTTGTATCCAATTCTTGTCTCCAAGTCCGGGATTGGTGCTAGTAGGTTGCTAGTAGTGTTGATTACTCCTTGTAGTTGATGCTAGT
The DNA here is from genome assembly GCA_021605145.1 of Aegilops bicornis. Classification (NCBI taxonomy): domain Eukaryota; kingdom Viridiplantae; phylum Streptophyta; class Magnoliopsida; order Poales; family Poaceae; genus Aegilops; species Aegilops bicornis. The sequence goes on from CM038671.1 coordinate 614,769,880, forward strand.
TGGTTTATTTGGTGGAAGATTATATGTTCAGATCCTTTATGCACATTATTACCCCTCTGATTATGAACATGAATATGCTTTGTGAGTAGTTACGTTTGTTCCTGAGGACAAGGGAGAAGTCTTGCTATTAGTAGTCATGTGAATTTGGTATTCGTTCGATATTTTGATGAGATGTATGTTGTCTAGCCTCTAGTGGTGTTATGTGAACGTCGACTACATAACACTTCACCACTATTTGGGCCTAGAGGAAGGCATTGGGAAGTAATAAGTAGATGATGGGTTGCTAGAGTGATGTAAGCTTAAACCCTAGTTTATGCGTTGCTTCGTAAGGGGCTGATTTGGATCCATATGTTTCATGCTATGGTTAGGTTTTCCTTAATACTTTTGTTGTAGTTGCGGATGCTTGCAATAGAGGTTAATCATAAGTGGGATGCTTGTTCAAGTAAGAACAGCACCCAAGCACCGGTCCACCCACATATCAAATTATCAAAGTACCGAACGTGAATCATATGAGCGTGATGAAAACTAGCTTGACGATATTCCCATGTGACCTCGGGAGCGCTTTTCCTATCATAAGAATTTGTCTAGGCTTGTCCTTTGCTACAAAAAGGATTGGGCCACCTTGCTGCACTTTATTTACTTTTGTTACTTGTTACTCGTTACAATTTATCTTATCACAAAACTATCTGTTAGCACTTATTTCAGTACTTGCAGAGAATACCTTGCTGAAAACCGCTTATCATTTCCTTCTGCTCCTCGTTGGGTTCGACACTCTTACTTATCGAAAGGACTACGATAGATCCCCTATACTTGTGGGTCATCAGAGTACCATGGCCCTGACGCCTTCGTCACGTGTTGCTGGGCCGCTGCCTTGTCTTCCAGCTCTTCCTCCGGCACCGTCATCACCGGCCTCCTTCCGGACGATCGTCGATATGTTCTCTTGGCGTCTTCTGCTTCTCGTACCTCGCCTAGGCGCTCCTTTTGCCCTTCCGCCATCTGATACGTCTCCAACGTATATATAATTTTTTATTGCTCCATGCTACTTTATCTACTGTTTTGGACTATATTGGGCTTTATTTTCCACTTTTATATTATTTTTGGGACTAACCTATTAACCGGAGGCCCAGCCCAGAATTGCTGTTTTTTGTCTATTTTAGTGTTTCGAAGAAACGAGATATCAAACGGAGTCCAAACGGAATGAAACCTTCGGAAACGTGATTTTCTCACCGAACGTGATCCAGGAGACTTGGAACCTACTCCAAGAAGTAACAGAGGCGGTCACGAGGGTGGGGGGCGCCCCCCTAGGGCGCGCCCCCTGCCTCGTGGGCCCCCTGTTAAAAAAATAGAAGTGTGATGATCATCATTATTAGAGCATTGCCCAATCAAAAAAAAGGAGAAGGGCCAAAAAGAAAAAGAAAAAGGCCCAAAAAAAAGAAAATAAAAGGGGAAATGTTACTATCTCTTTTTCCACACTTGTTCTTCAAAGTAGCACCTTGTTCTTCATGTAGTGAGTCTCATATATTGTGCTTCAAAGTAGCACCTTGTTCTTCATGTTGTGAGTCTCTATATTGTGCTTCAAAGTAGCACCATATTTTTCATATAGTGAGTCTCATAAGTTGTCTTTTTATACTAATGGGAATTTTTCATTATAGAACTTGGCTTGTATATTCCTACGATGGGCTTCCTCAAATGCCCTAGGTCTTCATGAGCAAGCAAGTTGGATGCACACCCACTAGTTTTCTTTTGTTGAGCATTCATAGCTCTAGTGCATCCGTTGCATGGCAATCCCTACTCCTCATGTTGACATCAATTGATGGGCATCTCCATAGCCCGTTGATTATCCTCGTCAATGTGAGACTTTCCTTTTGTCTTCTCCACACAATCCCCATCATCATATTCTATTCCACCCATAGTGCTATATCCATGGCTCACGCTCATGTATTGCACGAAGGTTGAAAAAGTTTGAGATTATTTAAGTATGAAACAATTGCTTGGCTTGTCATCGTGGGTATAGAAGTTGGGAACATCTTTGTGTGACGAAAATGAAGCATAACCTAACTATATGATTTTGTAGGGATGAACTTTCTTTTGCCATGCTATTTTGAGAAGACATGATTACTTTGATTAGTATGCTTGAAGTATTATTATTTTTATGTCAATATGAACTTTTGTCTTGAATCTTTCGGATCTGAATATTCATACCACAATTAAGAAGATTTACATTGAAATTATGCCAAAGTATCACCGCATCAAAAATTCTCTTTTTATCATTTACCTACTCGAGGACGAGCAGGTGAATTAAGCTTGGGGATGCACGATACATCTCCAACGTATCTATAATTTTTGATTGCTCCATGCTACTTTATCTACCTGTTTTGGACTATATTGGGCTTTATTTTCCACTTTTGTATTATTTTTGGGACTAACCTATTAACCAGAGGCCCAAATTGCAATTGTTTTTTGCCTATTTCAGTGTTTTGAAGAAAGCGGAATATCAAACGGAGTCCAAATGGAATGAAACCTTCGAAATGTGATTTTCTCACCGAACGTGATCCGTGAGACTTGGACCCTACTCCAAGAAGTAACAAAGGCGGTCACGAGGGTGGGCGCCCCTAGGGCGCGCCTCTACCTCGTGGGCCCCTGTTGCTCCACCGACGTACTCCTTCCTCCTATATATACCTCACGCACTTCAAACGATCGTAACAGGAGCCAAAAACCTAATTCCACCGCCGCAACTTCCTCAGTATCCATGAGATCCCATCTTGGGGCCTGTTAGAGCTCACGAGGGGGCATCCACCACGGAGGGCTTCTACATCATCACCATAGCCCCTCCGATGAAGTGTGAGTAGTTTACTTCAGACCTTCGGTCCATAGCTAGTAGCTAGATGGCTTCTTCTCTCTTTTGGATCTCAATACAATGTTCTCCCTGCCGGTGTCAAAATCGGCGGATCTCGGGTAGGGGGTCCCAACTGCAAGGCCTAGGCGGATGGTAACAGGAGACAAGGGACACAATGTTTTATCCAGGTTCGGGCCCTCTCGATGGAGGTAAAACCCTACGTCCTGCTAGATTAATATTGATGATGTGTGTTACAAGAGTAGATCTACCACGAGATCAAAGAGGCTAAACCCTAGAAGCTAGCCTATGGTATGATTGTTGTTCGTCCCTACAGACTAAAACCCTCCGGTTTATATAGACACCGGATAGGGTTAGGGTTACATGTAGTCGATTACAATGGTAGGAGATCTACATATCCATATCGCCAAGCTTGCCTTCCACGCCAAGGAAAGTCCCATCCGGACACGGGACGAAGTCTTCAATCTTGTATCTTCATAGTCTTGGAGTCCGCCGATGATGATAGTTCGCTATTCGGACACCCCTAGTCCGAACTCCCTCAAGAGTCTCCCGAACCAGGCTTCAATGACGATGAGTCCGCGCCAGATATTGTCTTGACATTGCAAGGTGGGTTCTTCCTCCGAATAATTTATAGAAGATTGTGAACATCAGGATAGTGTCCGGCTCTGCAAAAATAAATTCCACATACCACCGTAGAGAGAATAATATTACAAGATCAATCTGCTGACAATTTTGTAGCGTGACGTCGCACCACTACCAAGCCTTTATTCAAATTGTTTTTACTGTTCCGCCTCAGCGCCTTTAGCGAAGCGGATTCCTTGGCACGTCTTGTCGAGGCAGAGATCGTGTTCCCCTTATTCCGGGATTCCCATCAATACGGACGTGGGTAACCCAACCGCGCCATTGATTGTGGCGCTTGGGAGATAAGCTAGTGTTACCAGGCGGTGGGGACACATGTTTTGTCCGCCCATATAAGGGATAAGGATCCACCCTTTCACCTACGCCTTCTTCCTCCTTTGCTCATCCATTCCCGTGCACTCGAGCTCTAGCGCCCAAGTCCGCACTTTCCTCCTCAACCTTCTCCAACCATGTCAGGAGCGGGAGGTAGATGGATGTCCTCCTCCGTGACGGAGGGGCACATCACAAGACTGCGGGAGGCCGGATACTTATCCGGCGATATCACGCACAGGCTGCCCGACGCGGGGCAGCTTATTCCAACCCCCAGTCCCCATGAGAGGGTGGTATTTCTCCCCCACTTCCTCCGCGGACTAGGTTTTCCACTTCACCCATTTGTCCGGGGGTTCATGTTCTACTACGGCCTGGACTTCCATGACCTGGCCCCGAATTTCGTCCTCAACGTCTCGGCGTTTATCGTCGTGTGCGAGGCTTTCCTCTGCATCCAGCCCCACTTCGGCTTGTGGCTCAAGATCTTCATTGTCAAGCCGAAGGTTGTGAAGGGCAGCCAAGCGGAGTGCGGAGGCGCCATGGTCGGCAAGATGGCCAAAGTCCTATGGCTCGAGGGCTCCTTTGTGGAGACAATAAAGGGGTGGCAATCGGGGTGGTTCTACATCACCGAGCCACGCGACCCTGAATGGGTGGCGGCCCCCGAAGTCAGATCTGGATTCCCCACACGGCTCTCGTCATGGAAAGAGACGGGCCTGAAGTGGGGGATTCGGACGAGCTATCCGGACTCCAAACACGCGCCCGTAACCTGGTGGACAAGAATCGCAGGCTTGTCGACGTAATCCGTGTGATGCTCATCCGCCGGATTCTCCCATGCCAACAACGGGACTTCAATTTGTGGGAGTTCGATCCGCACAAAGACCAATTCTGAGCCGCTCTTCGATACCACGCACGAAGATGCCCGGAAGGTGTTGTTCAAGGGCGCTGAAGCCCGCATCCGCTAACAAAGATCGCGGATATTTCGCGGCGTCAAGCCAGCGAGGTAAGTTATTTTACCCTTTACGGGACTCCTTTTCCATAGATTGACTCTACGTGGGACCTGAAAACTCCCTATTCTTCGAGAGGTCAGGCTGAAGACGTTCGGACAGATTAACTGTCCGGCTCCTTTGCCAGAAGACCCAGCGGACGCCCGATTGACGGAAGTTGGCTCGGCACCCCATGTGGTGCCGGAGAAGAAGGCCAAGAAGGAGGCTACGGAACTTGAAGGAGCACCCGACGCCAGTGTCGCCGGATTCTCAAGGCGTAATCTTCTCACGAAGACGAGGAGGAAGAAGAAGAAGCTTCTCCCCCAGCGGGGGAGGATGGGAAAAGGAAGGCCGCCCCAACTGGGGAGGCCGGAGGGTCCAAGAAGGGAAGAACCCTTCCTCCGGACTTCTCCACCAACGTCGACGACGACGAGGGGGATCAGCCAACGAGGGCCAAGCCCCTGGCGAGATCGTAAGTGTCTGGATACCCGAGTAACCTCAAGGTTTTTGCTTTCGCCACATAACGTCTTTCTAATGCCGCATACAACCCTGCAGTCCGCCCAAGGATGATCTTCCCGCTTGCCGGCGGGTCCTTGGGTGCGTCGGATATGGATTCCCTTCCGACTGCCTCCACCCCGTGCGTCATGGACGACGCCGAGGTGGGATCCCGAAAAAAGGACCCACCAGAGGGGAGGAGGCCGGAGGTGTCGCAGGACACCCTCCCGGACTGCACGGACTCAGCCGGAGGCCGCGGTGGCTCCGGAGTCCGGCGGGCGGCCCTTCGTAAGAAGGGCAAGACCGAGACGCCGGCTGTCTCCGCCCAACCGGAGGTGCGGATATTTGCTGGAGGCGCTCAATGGCGCCTCCATCGAAGAGGAACACCGCCTTTATGAGTGCGGTGATTCGAAGGTTCAGCTCGCCAAGAGCGGGCTGACTGAAGCCTCGCAATAGCCTTCTAACAGGCTTTGAGGTAAGAATTTCAACATATGTAACATGGTACCGCATAGACCGTAGCCCCTGATGCTCGGTTCGGTGTTCGGAAAGAAAAGCCGGACTGAGGATCTTTAGAAAGATAAATGCAGGAGTCATAAAAATATGTCAATATGGGATTGCAGGATGTGCTGCTGACCTCCGCCCAGACCGATCATGGAGGTCAATACTTTGAAGAAAAACCTCGAGCGGTCCGAGAACGAGCTGGGCCATGCCAAGAAGCAGCTCGAGGAAAAATAAGGTGAGTAATACCTTATGAAAACTAGCAATGTGCCCGTGCGTTGCAACGGATCCAAAGTAAAATAATACATGTTCACAAATTTGAGAAAAACACTCTAGTTTTAGTATATATATCACTAAAAATATACTCGTATTAGGTTTCACTCAAAATATATTCCTCGTGGCTGTTTTCATGAGGTGGGGGAGGGATATGGTTGGTTTCAAGATACTAAGGGGTTTCCGCAAATTGGAGCAGAGAAGTGGGGGTCTTGTTGCAAGAATGCCACAGCTTACATCACAGTCGTTAGATGCAGATCTGATGGTCAGAAATGACGGATGGCAGACACACCATCATCACCAACTGAGTCTTTTATAGGAGTAGAGATTGTACCTTACAGAAAAGGATTTGGTTGCAAGAAAAATGACAAGGATAACGTGAGTATTGTAGGGGCCGCTAACGAGGTGGCGACCCAGAAGGAGGCGGTGGCCGCGGCCGAGCGTAATGCGGCCATGAACGCACCGAGCGAGAGAAGCAGAGGCGGGTGGCGGAGGTACAACGAGAGCTCCAGGATCTCGTGAAAAAACATGAGAACTTGGAGCGTGACTCGAAGACTCGAGAGTCTGAGCTTGCAACGGCTCTTGAGAGTGCCAAAACCGCTAAGGCCGAATCCTACAAGGCCCTCCAGGAGATTGAAGCAGTGAAGAAAATAGCAGCAGATAAGGCATTTTTCATGCAGAGTAAGCATGTGAGTGTTAATTACCTGTTGCTTACCCGAATTCGGAGCTCTCCAGGGGCGTTCGCAGAGCTTCCTTGCAGCGTGTCCGATGCTGCCGCATTCTACCGGGCCGAGGAGGGGAGTTCAACGGAGAAGGTCTTCTGGTCTCGATATCGAGGCCGGACATCCGGTGCTCTTAGCGACCAGCTGAAGCAGCTGGTCGAGCTCCACAAGGCGGCGAACAGGCCATGAAGGGCCTTATAGTTTGGATGTGGCCTAAGGAGGCCATGCCCGGAGCTACTTCGCCTGGTGCGGCGGTGGTGGTGGATGCGTGCCTGGGTTGAAGTTATCAAGCATTCCGCTTGTATCGAGGGTGCCGTCGGGCCTTGCCCGCATAAAGGTGCACTGGGGCAAGATGGATGCCTGTAAGCTCGTGACGGACCCGCCACCAGAGGGCAAGGAGCATCGCACGCCCGAGATGTATTATAAGAGTGTGCTGAAGGGTGCCCACACTATTGCGGGTGAGTGCTCCAAAGATGTAATATTTGAGTAGACTCGCATTTTGTTATCCTGTGCGCTGAAAATTTAGTTCATATGCGCTAAGCAACGCTTGTTAATTTAAAATATTACCTTCTGTGCGGCTGTTTATCAAATCTGAGAGATGGCAAGTCGTCGGCTTCAAATTTCCCCATGCCACAGTCTTTGGGGTGTTCGGGATAAACTTGAGCGCTCTTGTTCCCATTTTTGGGTCCATCTAGGGAGGCGCTCAACACAACGAACAAGGCAACCGGACTTATAATGCTTGAACACTCTCACTTAGCCATAGAATTCTATAATTTTAAATTTCGGCGAAGCCCCTAGTCTTCGGAAGGCTGAATTTGGGGCGCTATCCACGCCTTGGCCGGACAGTATCCGGCTCCTCGCTCTAAGCGGCATAAGTCTTTAAGGACTCGCAGAAAACCTCTCGAACAGCGACCGGTCTCTCGCCTCATCATGACGGTCAGTTTTAGCTTTCTCCACTGAGGCGTTAACCCAGCCGAACTGGGGCAGAATCGCAGTGGTTCTCCCGGTGCTACCTTAGCCGATATAACGGAACGTAAGGTACCAAAACACGGGAGCCGGGCAAACCCAACTATTGACCCAAGACATGATTCGGAGCCGATGCATATAGTGCTATAAGTTCGGGTGCCGCACTTGTGAAAGTGTTCGGACTCATCACACCATAACGCTGGAAACATAAGCCCTCGGTGTATATTAGCCGTACCAAAGTGTACGGATGCAACATGTCATGAATGAACATATGTATGAAAAAGAAATGCAATTATAAGCAAAAAGGTGTTGCATTGTTTTATTCAATAAGTGCTGCTACGAATGCAGAACGATACAAATAGTGCAATAAGCAAGGTAGGAGACTGTTAAACATGTCCCCTTCCAGGGGTAGGCTGCAGATTGGTGTATGAAAATGCTCGTAGTGGAGACCACCTGTATATTCGTTGTAGCCTTTATCCTTCCCCAGGCTGTTGCATCGTGAGTTCGTCAGTCCGCTGGACAGTGGCTTCGACAAACGGAGTCTGTGTTTAAAAAGTAAAAGGTAAAAAGAAAAGAAAAGGAACGACACACTTGAGAGCCCCTTGTGTGGTTGAGCCGCAGCCTGGGTGTATTGTGGTCGTGCCCCCTCCCCATGCCCATGGTATCTTGTGAGCGTAATGGTGTACGCTGAAGGACCTGCTTGACGTTCGCAGAGGCTGGGGTTGGGGCCGCACTCTGGCGTGCTCGGAACGTGCCAGGTGGTCTTGTTGTAAGTTACTCCAGGCGCGCTTGGCTGTGTCCGGCCGCTTAACGGTCGGATTCGATAATTGCCTTAAGAGGCTACAATGCACTTCTGCCGCGAGAGCCGCTGTATGTTCCTCCGTGCGGAGGGAACGTTCAGTGTTTCCGTTGACCGTAATGACTCCTTGAGGGCCTGGCATCTTGAGCTTGAGGTATGCGTAGTGTGGCACCGCATTGAACTTTGCAAACGCGGTACGTCCGAGCAAGGCATGATAGCCGCTGCGGAACGGGACTATGTCGAAGATTAACTCCTCGCGTCGGAAGTTATCCGGGATCCGAAGACCACTTCCGGTGTAATTGAGCCTGCATAATTGGCTTCTACACCTGGTATGACGCCTTTAAAGGTCGTGTTGGTAGGTTTAATCCTTGAGGGGTCTATGCCCATTTTGCGCACTGTATCCTGGTAAAGCAGGTTCAGGCTGCTGCCGCCGTCCATCAAGACTCTGGTTAGGTGAAATCCATCGACGATTGGGTCTAGGACCAGTGCGGCGAATCCGCCGTGGCGGATCGGTGGGTGGTCCTTCGGTCAAAAGTGATCGGGCAGGAGGACCATGGATTGAACTGGGCAACTGGCTCCATCAGCGTAGACATCCCTCGAATGCATGCTTCCGCCTCCCTTTTAGGTATGTGGGTTGCGTATATCATGTTCACCGTCCGCACTGTGGGGAAACCTTCGTCCTCTATTGTTCGGGCGCTTGGGTCTCGTCCTCGTCATCGCTATGCAGCCCCTTGTCATTGTTTTCGCAATTAACTTGCCTGCTTGCTTGAATACCCAACAATCCTGTTGGTGTGGTTAGCTGGTTTTTCGGAAGTGCCGTGTATCCGCACAAGCGGTCGAGTATTCGTTCCAAACTGGACGGACCCGGAGTAGTTCGTTTGAATGGCTTTTTCCGCTGACCGGGTTTAGAGCCTTTGAATCCGGCATTGACTGTCGTATCCTCAATATTGTCACTGTTAGTGCGGAGTTTGTTTTTGTTATGACGCGGCCTGCCGTTTTGGTCCTTGAAGTCCGGACTGCCAGAATTTTTGCTGAGGTTGTTGCTGCGTGCTAGCCAGCTGTCCTCACCCGCGCAGAAGCGGGTCATGAGTGATGTGAGGGCTGCCATGGATTTCGGCTTTTCTTGTCCTAGGTGCCGGGCAAGCCACTCGTCGCGGATGTTATGCTTGAAGGCCGCGAGGGCCTCTCGTGATCCGGACAAATGACGATTTGATTTTTCTTGGTTAAGAATCGTGTCCGTAATTGTCCGCCGATTCGTCTGCTGCTGAATTATGTGGCTTAGGTCATCGTTCGGTGGTCGCACATAAGTGCCCTAGAAGTTATCGAGGAATGCGGCTTCCAGGTCCTCCTGCATCCCAATTGACTCTGGCCGCAAGCTGTTGAGCCAATGCCGGGCTGGTCCTTTAAGCTTGAGGGGAGGTATTTGATGGCGTGAAGATCGTCACCGCGGGCCATGTGGATGTGAAGGAGATAGTCTTTGATCCAAACCGCGGGGTCTATTGTGCCATCATAGGATTCAATATTGACGGGTTTAAACCCTTCGAAGATTTGATGATCCATTACTGCCTACGTGAAGCAGAGTGGGTGTCTTGGCGCCTACATGTTAGGCGATATCACGACGGAGCTCAAAAGAGCTTGGTCTGTTTTGTTCGGCCCGCCGGACTTATCAGGTCCGCGCGACGGTTGTCGTCACATACCGTGGGCGCCCACGCCGATCCATAGATCGATCTTGATTGTCTTGCCTTGTCCTCCAATATATCTCGCAGGTCCGAACGCTCCCCTTTGGCCAAGTGCCTTTTGAGCGATGCCGGGTACGGTTCTAGTGAAGGGCCTAGAGGCCTCTGTCGCTGCCACGGGTGGTCGGTCAGCCGTATTGTCTCCCCGGTGATGCGGGTTCGTAAGCCTCCTCCTCTAATCGGGGAGCAGCTTGCGTTAGGGTATCTTTTGGAGGGGCGTTCGAGCTCATGCTCTTCGGCCGCGAGGACTTCGGTCCATCTGTCGGCTAGCAGATCCTGATCAGCTCTAAGCTGTTGCTGCTTTTTCTTTAGGCTGTTCACCGTGGCCATAAGCATGCGTCTAAAACGCTCTTGTTCGACGGTATTCTCGGGCACGACGAATTCATCGTCGTCGAGGCTTGCTTCGTCTTCGGAGGGAGGCATATAATCCTCTACCTCTTCTTCTGCCGCTCTCTCTTGAGGGCTAGCGTCTTCATCCTCCAAATGATGGATCTTCTTTGGAGTGGATTGTCTTCGGCGTTGTCCGTGTATTGTTATCTCCGTGCCGGAATCTTCATTCTTGCTGTGGCGGGATTTAGCAGCGCCACCGACGCCGGCGCTTGGGCTACTTCTTGGAGGGTCATCCTCCGTTGTTCCATCGCTGCTCCCATCTTTTGGGATGTCCACCATGTATATGTCGTATGACGAGGTGGCCTTCGGTGCCCTGTAGGCGCTGGGTCTTGGTCGTCTCCAAAGATCGCCGTCCATACCGTCGATGTCTTCGGAGTCGTAGTCTAGCATGTCGGTTAGGTCGCCGACAGCGGCTACCAAGTGGGTGGTGGGTGGGCGTCAATTTCTTCGTCGACCGTATCCCAACCTTCATGACCGTAGTCCGGCCAGGGCTCTCCGGATAAAGAGAGAGACTTTAGTGAATTCAGGATGTCGCCAAAAGACGAGTGCTGAAAGATGTCCGCGGCCGTGAACTCCATAACGGGCGCCCTATCGGATTCGATCGGCAAGGGCGCGGAGGGTTCGGAGTCCGGATAGGAGTCCGCACCGGAGTCGAGGTCTTCGCAGCGACAGGATGGAGTTCGCCCGATCGCCAGAGAGATTAAAGCCCCGAGGCGGTGTCCAACCACTCGTCCTCGATCGGGGAATCCGCCCGGATTAAGGGTCGGAGCGGATTACAGTGCGGCCTCGAGGGCACCGCTCGCTGCAGAACTAGATCATGCCCATCGAGACAAAGGCGGCACGCTATTGGGCTCGAATCCGTCAAAGATCAAGTCTCCGCGGATATCGGCCGTATAGTTTAGGCTTCCAAATCTGACCTGACGGCCAGGGGCGTAGCTTTCGATCTGCTCCAGATGGCCAAGCGAATTGGCCCGCAGTGCAAAGCCGCCGAACACGAAGATCTGTCCGAGGAGAAAAGTCTCACCCTGGACCGCGTCGTTGTTGATGATCAAAGGAGCCATCGGGCCTATCGGCGACGGCACAGAGGAACTCTCAATGAAAGCACCAATGTCGGTGTCAAAACCGGCGGATCTCGGGTAGGGGGTCCCGAACTGTGCGTCTAGGCGGATGGTAACAGGAGACAAGGGACACGATGTTTTACCTGTGTTCGGGCCCTCTCGATGGAGGTAAAACCCTACGTCCTGCTAGATTAATATTGATGATGTGTGTTACAAGAGTAGATCTACCACGAGATCAAAGAGACTAGACCCTAGAAGCTAGCCTATGGTATGATTGGTGTTCGTCCTACGGACTAAAACCCTCCGGTTTATATAGACACCGGATAGGGTTAGGGTTACACAGAGTCGGTTACAATGGTAGGAGATCTACATATCCGTATCGCCAAGCTTGCCTTCCACGCCAAGGAAAGTCCCATCCGGACACGGGACGAAGTCTTCAATCTTGTATCTTCATAGTCTTGGAGTCCGGCCGATGATGATAGTTCGGCTATCCGGACACCCCCTAGTCCGGAACTCCCTCACTCCCCCTCTCTCGTGGAGATCTATTCGATGTAATCTTGTTTTTGCGGTGTGTTTGTTGAGACCGATGAATTGTGGGTTAATTATCCAGCTTATCTATGAATAATATTTGAATATTCTCTGAATTCTTTTATGTATGATTGAGTTATCTTTGCAAGTCTCTTCGAATTATCCGTTTGGTTTGGCCAACTAGATTGGTAGTTCTTGCAATGGGAGAAGTGCTTAGCTTTGGGTTCAATCTTGCGGTGTCCTTTCCCAAAGGATGTAAGGGCGGCAAGGCACGTATTGTATTGTTGCCATCGAGGATAACAAGATGGGGTTTTTATCATATTGCATGAATTTATCCCTCTACATCATGTCATCTTGCTTTACTCTAGATGCATGCTGGATAGCGGTCGATGAGTGGAGTAATAGTAGTAGATGCAGAATCGTTTCGGTCTACTTGTCTTGGACGTGATGCCTATATACATGATCATACCTAGATATACTCATAACTATGCTCAATTTTGTCAATTGCTCAACGGTAATTTGTTCACCCACCGTAGAATACTTATGCTCTTGAGAGAAGCCACTAGTGAAACATATGGCCCCCAGGTCTATTCTCATCATATCAATCTCCATCACTTTAATACTTGCTTTGTTTTTACTTTGCCTTTTACTTTTTACTTTGCATCTCTATACCAAAAATACCAAAAATATTATTTATCATCTCTATCAGATCTCACTCTCGTAAGTGACCGTGAAGGGATTAACAACCCCTAATCGCGTTGGTTGCGAGGAGCTATTGTTTTGTGCATGTACGAGGGACTTGTGCGTGGCCTCCTACTGGATTGATACCTTGGTTCTCAAAAACTTAGGGAAATACTTACGCTACTTTGCTGCATCATCCTCTCCTCTTCGGGGAAATCCAACGCAGTGCTCAAGAGGTAGCACCATCTTGCTCCGTTTCCTGAGGGGAGGGACAAGAAAGGGATTACGGGCATCTTATCTCTTTTTATTTGTAAGCCTTCGGGCCTTAGTAGAATTTAGACCTTGCAATCCCCTCGCTCGGGCATACATTCCGTACGAATTGTACTTGTTAACAACGTATGAATGAAAAGAAGAGTGTTTGTGGGTCTCTTTTGTGTGGGGGCGGGGGCCACACCAAGGAACGAGTCCTTGTTATCTTAAGATAAACATTATAATCCGGCAACAGTCCTTGCCGTCCTCCTACTCTATAGCTCGACTACACTCACGCCCATGGCGGAGGTAGGGGCAAAGTAGGATTGGGCCCTTCGCCCGTCCCCTTCCCACCGCACTACGACCAAGTCCCAGCCCAAAGTAAGGTTTTTCTTCGGACATGGGAAAGAGGGAGCATGATGGTATAAGAGTGAGTGAAGTCTTGTATGTTCAAGTTTCATACGGAAGTAGAGAGTGGGGAATGAGAAACTTATCTGATGTTGCAGCCCCCGGCAATTTTGGCTTGCCGCGGACGGATCTTCGGATCCGCAGCCCCTGGCAACCTTGGCTTGCCGGGGTCGGGGCGCCAGCATGTTCTCTTTCCTCCAAACAACTCAGCAGAAATGTCCATGCACCCTGCAAACCTAAAAAGGATGGGAAGGAACAGAGAGATGCACACTCGACCTCTATGCTAGGGGTTAGTCGCTGCTAAGCACTATCAACCCTAACCGAGGAAGAGACTCAACCTAGCATGCATGCTAAAACTTAGGGCGCTGGCGCTTCATTTCTTTATGCTCAGGGTCTGCCTCGCTTTGTACAAAGGGTTACATGCCTTGTCGGCAAAGCTTGCACAAAAGGTGGTTTGCCGGGGGGGGGGGCGGCAACCGCGCTGATACGTCTCCGTCATATCTACTTTTCTAAACACTTTTGCCCTTGTTTTGGACTCTAACTTGCCTGATTTGAATGGAACTAACCCGGACTAACGATGTTTTCAGCAGAGTTGCCATGGTGTTATTTATGTGTAGAAACAAAAGTTCTCGGAATGATCTGAAACTTCAGGGATATTATTTTTGGAAAATATAAAAAATATTGGCGAAAGAATCAAGGCCAGGGGGCCCACACCCTAGGCACGAGAGTGGGGGGCGCGCCCTACCCCCCTGGGCGCGCCCCCCTGCCTCATGGGCCCCCTGGAGCTCCACCGACCTCAACTCCAACTCCATATATTCGTGTTCGGGGAGAAAAAAATCAAAAAGAAAGATTCATCGCGTTTTACGATATGGAGCCGCCGCCAAGCCCTAAACTCTCTCGGGAGGGCTGATCCGAGTCCGCTCGGGGCTCCGGAGAGGGAATCCGTCGCCGTCGTCATCATCAACCATCCTCCATCACCAATTTCATGATGCTCACCGCCGATGCGTGAGTAATTCCATCGTAGGCTTGCTGGACGGTGATGGGTTGGATGAGATTTATCATGTAGTCGAGTTAGTTTTGTTAGGGTTTGATCCCTAGTATCCACTATGTTCTGAGATTGATGTTGCTATGACTTTTCTATGCTTAATGCTTGTCACTAGGGCCCGAGTGCCGTGATTTAAGATCTGAACCTATTATGTTTTCATGAATATATGTGAGTTCTTGATCCTATCTTGCAAGTCTATAGTCACCTACTATGTGTTATGATCCGACAACCCCGAAGTGACAATAATCGGGACCACTCCCATTGATGACCTTAGTTTGAGGAGTTCATGTATTCACTATGTGTTAATGCTTTGGTCCGGTACTCTATTAAAAGGAGGCCTTAATATCCCTTAGTTTCCATTAGGACCCCGCTGCCACGGGAGGGTAGGACAAAAGATGTCATGCAAGTTCTTTTCCATAAGCACGTATGACTATATTCCGAATACATGCCTACATTACATTGATGAATTGGAGCTAGTTCTGTGTCACCCTATGTTACGATTGTTACATGATGAACCGCATCCGGCATAATTCTCCATCACTGATCCCAATGCCTACGAGCTTTTCACATATTGTTCTCCACTTATTTACTTTTCTGTTGCTACTGTTACAATCACTACAAAACCCAAAAATATCACTTTTGCTACTGTTACTGTTACTTCCATACTACTTTGCTACTAAATACTTTGCTGCACATATTAAGTTATCAAGGTGTGGTTGAATTGACAACTCAACTGCTAATACTTGAGAATATTCTTTGGCTCCCCTTGTGTCGAATCAATAAATTTGGGTTGAATACTCTACCCTCGAAAACTGTTGCGATCCCCTATACTTGTGGGTTATCAAGACTATTTTCTGGCGCCGTTGCCGGGGAGCATAGCTCTATTCTTTGAGTCACTTGGGATTTATATCTACTGGTCACTATGAAGAACTTGAAAGACGAGAAAACAAAAATTTATCCCTCAACTACGAGGGGGGGTAAGGAACTGCCATCTAGCTCTGCACTTGATTCACTTTCTGCTTTTGAGTAAGCTTGCGACACCTAAACTTGCTTCGCTATTAATTACGATATGTCGCATGTTATTGATGATGCCACTACGCTATGCATGATACTTATGATGAAACTACTTCTATGCTTGATACTCTTGTGCCACTTGGTGAATTTCTTGATGAACAACTTGCTAGGGCTAGAGAGAATGAAATTATTGAAACCGATAATATTGAAGAAAGTGATGATGAAGACTCTCCCAATAAATATGAATTACTGTTGTGTCTGAGGGCTATGTTATGGATGAAGAATCTGCTAGAGACTTTCTTGCTTGCAATGATAGAAGTGATCTTAAGAAATTATTAGCTAAGCTTAAACAGAAAACTCTGGATGCTAGAATGAAATATGATCCTGCTTATGCTACTTCACCTATCTTTGTTACTGATAAGGATTATGAATTCTCTATTGATCCTGATATAATTACTTTGGTTGAGTCTGATCCTTTTTATGGCTATGAATCTGAAACTGTTGTGGCACATCTTACTAAATTAAATGATATAGCCACCCTGTTCACTAATGATGAGAGAACTCGCTACTTTTATATCCTTAAAAAATTTACATTCTCATTAAAGGGTGATGCTAAGATATGGTTCAACTCTCTTGATCCTGGTTGTGTGCGTAGTCCCTGTGATATGATTTATTACTTCTACGCTAAATATTTCCCTGCTCATAAGAAACAAGCTGCTTTAAGGGAAATATATAATTTTATGCAAATTTAAGAAGAGAGTCTCCCACAAGCTTGGGGAGGCTTCTCCAATTACTTAATGCTTTGCTGATCATCCTCTCAAGAAAAATGAAATACTTGATATCTTTTATAATGGACTAACCGATGCTTCCAGAGACTACGGATAGTTGTGCTGGTTACATTTTTAGGAAAGAACACCGGATGAAGCTGAAATTCTATTGAATAATATGTTGACCAATGAAAATAATTGAACACTTCCTGAGCCAACTCCTGAGCCTATTCCTAAACCAACTCCGAAGAAGAGGGGTGTTCTATTTCTCAGTCCTGAAGATATGCAAGAGGCAAATAAATCTATGAAACAAAAGGGTACTAAAGCTGAAGATGTTAAGAATTTACCTCATATTGAAGAAATACATGGTCTTAATTTACCGCATGTTGAAGAAATATATGGTCTTAATTCATCACCTATTGAAGAAACACATGGTCTTGATAACCCGACACAGGTAGTAAAGGTAAATTCTCTCTATAGATATGATAAAGCTGAAATCCCTCCTACTAAGTTTGCTAGCCAATGCTTAGATGAGTTTGATAACTTTATGGTTAAGCAAGAAGACTTTAATGCTTATTTTGGTAGACAATTAAAACAAAATGCTTATATGATTGAACACTTGGGTGATTATATGTCTAGAGTTAAAGGTGAACTTAAACTCATTAGTAAACATGCTTCTATGGTCACCACTCAAGTAGAACAAGTACTTAAAGCTCAAAATGATTTTCTCAATGAATTGAATAGTAAGAATAATGACTATGCTGTTAGAGTGGCTACTAGAACTGGTAAAATGACTCAGGAACCTTTTTATCCTGAAGGCCACACTAAGAGAATTGAGGAAGATTCTCAGAGAAATAATTTAGATGCACCTAGTCCTTCTAAAAGGAAGAAAAAGAAAAATGATAGGGCTTTGCATGCTTCTAGTGAACCTATTCCTGAACCACCTGAGAATCCAAATGATATTTCTATTTTTGATGCTGAAACACAATCTGATAATGAACATGAACCGAGTGATAG
Source organism: Aegilops bicornis (assembly GCA_021605145.1). Lineage (NCBI taxonomy): Eukaryota > Viridiplantae > Streptophyta > Magnoliopsida > Poales > Poaceae > Aegilops > Aegilops bicornis. The sequence continues at coordinate 614,787,308 of CM038671.1, forward strand.
TGTTAATGATGATGTTCATGTTGATGCTCAACCTAGTAATGATAATGATGTAGAAATTGAACCTGTTGTTGATCTTGATAACCCACAATCAAAGAATCAACGTTATGATAAGAGAGACTTTGTTGCTAGGAAGCACGGTAAAGAAAGGGAGCCATGGGTTCAGAAACCCATGCCTTTTCCTCCCAAACCATCCAAGAAAAAGGATGATGAAGATTTTGAGCACTTTGCTGAAATGATTAGACCTATCTTTTTGCGTACGCGATTAACTGATATGCTCAAAATGAATCCTTATGCCAAGTATATGAAAGAAATTGTTACTAATAAAAGAAAGATACCGGAAGCTGAAATTTCCACCATGCTTGCTAATTATACTTTTATGGGTGGAATACCTAAGAAACTTGGAGATCCAGGAGTACCCACTATACCATGCTCCATTAAAAGAAATTATGTTAGAACTGCTTTATGTGATCTTGGAGCCAGTGTTAGTGTTATGCCTCTCTCTTTATATCGTAGACTTGATTTGAATAAGTTGACACTGTTGGGGAACGTAGTAATTTCAAAAAAATTCCTACGCACACGCAAGGATCATGGTGATGGCATAGCAACGAGAGGGGAGAGTATTGTCCACGTACCCTCGTAGACCGTAAGCGGAAGCGTTATGACAATGCGGTTGATGTAGTCGTACGTCTTCACGATCCGACCGATCCAAGTACCGAATGCACGGCATCTCCGAGTTCAGCACACGTTCAGCTCGATGACGATCCCCGGACTCCGATCCAGCAAAGTGTCGGGGATGAGTTCCATCAGCACGACAGCATGGTGACGATGATGATGTTCTACCGAGCAGGGCTTCGCCTAAACTCCACGACGATATGACCGAGGTGGAATATGGTGGAGGGGGGCACCGCACACGGCTAAGGAACGATCACGAAGATCAACTTGTGTGTCTATGGGGTGCCCCCTGCCCCCGTATATAAAGGAGCAAGGGGGGGTGCGGCCGGCCCTAGGAGGAGGCGCGCCGGAGGAGTCCTACTCCCACCGGGAGTAGGACTCCCCCCTTTCCTAGTTGGACTAGGACTTGGGAGGAAGGAGGAGAGGGGGGAAAAGGAAAGGGGGGGGGGGGCCCCCCTCCTTGTCCTATACGGCCTTGGGGCGCGGGGCGCGCGGCTGCCCCTTGGCCCCTTCTCCTCTTTCTCCACTAGGCCCACTAAGGCCCATTAGGTCACCGGGGGGTTCCGGTAACCTCCGTACTCAGTAAAATGCCGATTTCACCGGAACACTTCCGATGTCCAAACATAGGATTCCAATATATCAATCTTTATGTCTCGACCATTTCGAGACTCCTCGTCATGTCACGTGATCACATCCGGGACTCAACAAACTGGTACATCAAAACTTATAAACTCATAATAAAACTGTCATCGCAACGTTAAGCGTGCGGGCCCCACGGGTTCGAGAACTATGTAGATATGACCTAGAACTATTCTCGGTCAATAACCAATAGCGGAACCTGGATGCCCATATTGGCTCCTACATATTCTACGAAGATCTTTATCGGTCAAACCGCATAACAACATACGTTGTTCCCTTTGTCATCGGTATGTTACTTGCCCGAGATTTGATCGTCGGTATCCAATACCTAGTTCAATCTCAATTCTTGGCAAGTCTCTTTACTCGTTACGTAATGCATCATTCCGTAACTAACTCATTAGCTACATTGCTTGCAAGGCTTATAGTGATGTGCATTACCGAGAAGGCGGAGATACCTCTTCGACAATCGGAGTGACAAAACCTAATCTCGAAATACGCCAACCCAACATGTACCTTTGGAGACACCTGTAGTACTCCTTTATAATCACCCGATTACGTTGTGACGTTTGGTAGCACCCAAAGTGTTCCTCCGGTAAACGGGAGTTGCATAATCTCATAGTTACAGGAACATGTATAAGTCATGAAGAAAGCAATAGCAATATACTAAACCATCAAGTGCTAGGCTAACGGAATGGGTCATGTCAATCACATCATTCTCCTAATGATGTGATCCCATTAATCAAATAACAACACATGTCTATGGTTAGGAAACATAACCATCTTTTGATTAATGAGCTAGTCAAGTAGAGGCATACTAGTGACTATATGTTTGTCTATGTATTCACACATGTATCATGTTTCCGGTTAATACAATTCTAGCATGAATAATAAACATTTATCATGATATGAGGAAATAAATAATAACTTTATTATTGCCTCTAGGGCATATTTCCTTCAGTCTCCCACTTGCACTAGAGTCAATAATCTAGATTACACAAGAATGATTCTAACACCCATGGAGTCTTGGTGTTGATCATGTTTTGCTCGTGGAAGAGGCTTAGTCAACGGGTCTGCAACATTCAGATCCGTATGTATCTTGCAAATCTCTATGTCTCCCACCGGACTTGGTCCCGGATGGAATTGAAGCGTCTCTTGATGTGCTTGGTCCTCTTGTGAAATCTGGATTCCTTTGCTAAGGCAATTGCACCAGTATTGTCACAGAAGATCTTCATTGGTCCCAATGCACTAGGTATGACACCTAGATCGGAAATGAACTCTTTCATCCAGACTCCTTCATTCGCTGCTTCCGAAGCAGCTATGTATTCCGCTTCACATGTAGACCCCGCCACGACGCTTTGTTTAGAACTGCACCAACTAACAGCTCCACCGTTTAATAAAAACATGTATCCGGTTTGCGATTTAGAATCGTCCGGATCAGTGTCAAAGCTTGCATCGACGTAACCATTTACGACTAGCTCTTTGTCACCTCCATATACGAGAAACATATCCTTAGTCGTTTTCAGGATGTTCTTGACCGCTGTCCAGTGATCCACTCCTGGTTTACTTTGGTACCTTCCTGCCAAACTTATTGCTAAGCATACGTCAGGTCTGGTACACAGCATTGCATACATGATAGAGCCTATGGCTGAAGCCGAGGGAACATTGTTCATTTTCTCTCTATCTTCTGCTGTGGTCGGGCATTGAGTTTGACTCAATTTCACACCTTGTAATACAGGCAAGAATCCTTTCTTTGCCTGATCCATTTTGAACTTTTTCAAAACTTCATCAAGGTATGTGCTTTGTGAAAGTCCAATCAAGCGTCTTGATCTATCTCTATAGATCTTGATGCCCAATATGTAAGCAGCTTCACCGAGGTCTTTCATTGAAAAACTTTTATTCAAGTATCCTTTTATGCTATCCAGAAATTCTATATCATTTCCAATCAATAATATGTCGTCCACATATAATATCAGAAATGCTACAGAGCTCCCACTCACTTTCTTGTAAATACAGGCTTCCAAAAGTGCAGATAAAACCATATGCTTTGATCACACTATCAAAGCGTTTATTCCAACTCCGAGAGGCTTGCACCAGACCATAAATTGATCATTTGGAGCTTGCACATTTTGTTAGCACCTTTTGGATCAACAAAACCTTCTGGTTGCATCATATACAACTCTTCTTCTAGAAATCCATTCAAGAAGGCAGTTTTGACATCCATTTGCCAAATTTCATAATTATAAAATGTAGCAATTGCTAACATGATTCGGACAGACTTAAGCATCGCTACGGGTGAGAAAGTCTCATCGTAGTCAACCCCTTGAACTTGTTGAAAACCTTTCGCAACAAGTCGAGCTTTATAGACAGTTATATTACCAGCGTCAGTCTTCTTCTTAAAGATCCATTTATTTTCTATTGCCTGCCGACCATCGGGTAAGTCAACCAAAGTCCACACTTTGTTCTCATACATGGATCCCATCTCAGATTTCATGGCTTCAAGCCATTTTGCGGAATCTGGGCTCACCATCTCTTCTTCATAGTTCGTAGGTTCACCATGATCTAGTAGCATGACTTCGAGAATAGGATTACCGTTACCACTGGTGCGGATCTTACACTACTTGATCTACGAAGTACAGTAACAACTTGATCTGAAGTTTCATGATCATCATCATTAACTTCCTCACTAATTGGTGTAGGTGTCACAGGAACCGATTTTTGTGATGAACCACTTTCCAATAAGGGAGCTGGTACTGTTACCTCATCAAGTTCTACTTTCCTCCCACTCACCTCTTTCGAGAGAAACTCCTTCTCTAGAAAGGATCCATTCTTAGCAATGAATGTCTTGCCTTCGGATCTGTGATAGAAGGTGTACCCAACTGTCTCCTTTGGGTATCCAATGAAGACACATTTTTCCGATTTGGGTTCAAGCTTATCAGGATGAAGCTTTTTCACATAAGCATCGCAGCCCCAAACTTTCAGAAACAACAACTTTGGTTTCTTGCCAAACCATAGTTCATAAGGAGTCGTCTCAACGGATTTTGATGGTGCCCTATTTAACGTGAATGTGGTCGTCTCTAAAGCATAACCCCAAAACGATAGCGGTAAATCAGTCAGAGACATCATAGATCGCACCATATCTAGTAAAGTACGATTACGATGTTCGGACACACCATTACGTTGTGGTGTTCCGGTGGCGTGAGTTGCTAAACTATTCCGCATTGTTTCAAATGTAGACCAAACTCAGAACTCAAATATTCTCCTCCACGATCAGATCGTAGAAAATTTATTTTCTTGTTATGATGATTTTCAACTTCACTCTGAAATTCTTTGAACTTTTCAAATGTTTCAGATTTATGCTTCATTAAGAAGATATACCCGTATCTGCTTAAATCATCTGTGAAGGTGAGAAAATAACGATATCCGCCACGAGCTTCAACATTCATCGGACCACATACATCTGTATGTATGATTTCCAACAAATCTGTTGCTCTCCCCATAGAACCGGAGAACGGTGTTTTAGTCATCTTGCCCATGAGGCACGGTTCGCAAGTACCAAGTGATTCATAATCAAGTGGTTCCAAAAGTCCATCAGTATGGAGTTTCTTCATGCGCTTTACACCGATATGACCTAAACGGCAGTGCCACAAATAAGTTGCACTATCATTATCAACTCTGCATCTTTTGGCTTCGACATTATGAATATGTGTATCACTACTATCGAGATTTAATAAAAATAGACCACTATTCAAGGGTGCATGACCATAAAAGATATTACTCATATAAATAGAACAACCATTATTCTCTGATTTAAATGAATAACCGTCTCGCATCAAACAAGATCCAGATATAATGTTCATGCTCAACGCTGGCACCAAATAACAATTATTTAGGTCTAAAAATAATCCCGAAGGTAGATGTAGAAGTAGCGTGCCGACCGCGATCACATCGACTTTGGAACCGTTTCCCACGCGCATCGTCACCTCGTCCTTGGCTAGTGCTCGCTTATTCCGTAGTACCTGTTTCGAGTTGCAAATATTAGCAATGTAACCATGTATCAAATACCTGTGTGCTCTGCGAGCTCTAGTAAGGTACACATCAATAACATGTATATCACATATACCTTTGTTCACCTTGCCATCCTTCTTATCCGCCAAATACTTGGGGCAGTTCCGCTTCCAGTGACCAGTTTGCTTGCAGTAAAAGCACTCAGTTTCAGGTTTGGGTCCAGACTTGGGTTTCTTCTCTTGAGCAGCAACTTGCTTGCTGTTCTTTTTGAAGTTCCCCTTCTTCTTCCCTTTGCCCTTTTTCTTGAAACTAGTGGTCTTGTTGACCATCAACACTTGATGCTCCTTCTTGATTTCTACCTCCGCAGCTTTTAGCATTGCGAAGAGCTCGGGAATTGTCTTGTTCATCCCTTGCATATTATAGTTCATCACGAAGCTCTTGTAGCTTGGTGGTAGTGATTGGAGAATTCTTTCAATGACACTATCATCCGGAAGATTAACTCCCAGTTGAATCAAGTGATTATTATACCCAGACATTTTGAGTATATGCTCACTGACAGAACTATTCTCCTCCATCTTACAGCTATAGAACTTATTGGAGACTTCATATCTCTCAATCCGGGCATTTGCTTGAAATATTAACTTCAACTCCTGGAACATCTCATATGCTCCATGACGCTCAAAACGTCGTTGAAGACCCGGTTCTAAGCCGTAAATCATGGCACAATCGAACTATAGAGTAGTCATAAGCTTTGCTCGCCAGACGTTCACAACTTCGGCGTTGCTCTGCAAGAAGTTCGGCACCAGCGGTGCTTCCAGTACATAATTCTTCTGTGCAGCAATGAGGATAATCCTGAAGTTACGGACCCAGTCCGTGTAATTGCTACCATCATCTTTCAACTTTGCTTTCTCAAGGAACACATTAAAATTCAACGGAACAACAGCACGAGCCATGTATCTACAACAAACATAGATAATCAAAATACTATCAGGTACTAAGTTCATGATAAATTTAAGTTCAATTAATCATATTACTTAAGAACTCCCACTTAGACAGACATCTCTCTAGTCATCTAAGTGATCACGTGATCCAAATCAACTAAACCATAACCGATCATCACGTGAGATGGAGTAGTTTTCAATGGTGAACATCACTATGTTGATCATATCTACTATATGATTCATGCTCGACCTTTCGGTCTCCGTGTTCCGAGGCCATATCTGCATATGCTAGGCTCGTCAAGTTTAACTCGAGTATTCGCGTGTGCAAAACTGGCTTGCACCCGTTGTAGATGGACGAGAGCTTATCACACCCGATCATCACGTGGTGTCCGGGCACGACGAACTTTGGCAACGGTTCATACTCAGGGAGAACACTTCTTGATAATTTTTAGTGAGAGATCATCTTAAAATGCTATCGTCAATCAAAGCAAGATAAGATGCATAAAGGATAAACATCACATGCAATCAATATAAGTGATATGATATGGCCATCATCATCTTGTGCTTGTGATCTCCATCTCCGAAGCACCTTCATGATCACCATCGTCATCGGCGCGACACCTTGATCTCCATCGTAGCATCGTTGTCGTTACGCCATCTATTGCTTCTACGACTATTGCTACCGGTTAGTGATAAAGTAAAGCAATTACAGTGCGTTTGCATTTCATACAATAAAGCGACAACCATATGGCTCTCGCCGATTGCCGATAACTTCGGTTACAAAACATGATCATCTCATACAATAAAATATAGCATCACGTCTTGACCATATCACATCACAACATGCCCTGCAAAAACAAGTTAGACGTCCTCTACTTTGTTGTTGCAAGTTTTACGTGGCTGCTACGGGCTGAGCAAGAACCGTTCTTACCTACGCATCAAAACCACAATGATAGTTTGTCAAGTTGGTGCTGTTTTAACCTTCGCAAGGACCTGGCGTAGCCACACTCGGTTCAACTAAAGTGAGAGAGACAGACACCCGCCGGTCACATTTAAGCACGAGTGCCATAACGGTGAAACCAGTCTCGCGTAGAAGCGTCTGCGTAATGTCGGTCCGGGCCGCTTCATCTCACAATACCGCCAACCAAAGTATGACATGCTGGTAAGCGTATGACTTGTATCGCCCACAACTCACTTGTGTTCTACTCGTGCATATGACATCTACGCATAAAACCAGGCTCGATACCCTTGTTGGGGAACGTAGTAATTTCAAAAAATTCCCTACGCACACGCAAGGATCATGGTGATGCCATAGCAACGAGAGGGAGAGTATTGTCCACGCACTCGTGAGACCGTGGCGAAGCGTTATGACAACGCGGTTGATGTAGTCGACGCGTCTTCACGATCCGACCGATCCAAGTACCGAACGCACGGCACCTCCGAGTTCAGCACACGTTCAGCTCGATGATGATCCCGGACTCCGATCCGGCAAAGTGTCGGGGATGAGTTCCACAAGACGACGGCGTGGCAGGACGATGATGATGTTCTATCGACGCAGGCTTCGCCTAAACTCCGCGACGATATGACCGAGGTGGAATATGGTGGAGGGGCACCGCACACGGCTAAGGAACGATCACGAAGATCAACTTGTGTGTCTATGGGGTGCCCCCTGCCTCGTGATATAAAGGAGCAAGGGGTGCGGCCGCCCTAGGAGGAGGCGCTGCGGAGGAGTCCTACTCCCACCGAGTAGGACTCCCCTTCCTAGTTGGACTAGGACTTGGGGGAAGGAGGAGAGGGGAAAAGGAAAGGGGGGCGCCGCCTCCTTGTCCTATTCGGACTTGGGGGAGGCGGCCGCTGCCCCTTGGCCCCTTCTCCTCTTTCTCCACTAGGCCCACTAAGGCCCATTAGGTCACCGGGGGGTTCCGGTAACCTCCCGGTACTCCGGTAAAATGCCGATTTCACCCGGAACACTTCCGGTGTCCAAACATAGGCTTCCAATATATCAATCTTTATGTCTCGGCCATTTCGAGACTCCTCGTCATGTCTGTGATCACATCCGGGACTCCGAACAAACTTCGGTACATCCAAACTTATAAACTCATAATAAAACTGTCATCGTAACGTTAAGCGTGCGGACCCTACGGGTTTGAGAACTATGTAGACATGACCTAGAACTATTCTCGTTCAATAACCAATAGCGGAACCTGGATGCCCATATTGGCTCCTACATATTCTATGAAGATCTTTATCGGTCAAACCGCATAACAACATACGTTGTTCCCTTTGTCATCGGTATGTTACTTGCCCGAGATTTGATCGTCGGTATCCAATACCTAGTTCAATCTCAAGCATCGGCAAAGTCTCTTTACTGCTACGTAATGCATCATTCCGTAACTAACTCATTAGCTACATTGCTTGCAAGGCTTATAGTGATGTGCATTACCGAGAAGGCCCAGAGATACCTCTCCGACAATCGGAGTGACAAAACCTAATCTCGAAATACGCCAACCCAACATGTACCTTTGGAGACACCTGTAGTACTCCTTTATAATCACCCGATTACGTTGTGACGCTTTGGTAGCACCAAAGTGTTCCTCCGTAAACGGGAGTTGCATAATCTCATAGTTACAGGAACATGTATAAGTCATGAAGAAAGCAATAGCAATATACTAAACGATCAAGTGCTAGGCTAACGAGAATGGGTCATGTCAATCACATCATTCTCCTAATGATGTGATCCCATTAATCAAATAACAACACATGTCTATGGTTAGGAAACATAACCATCTTTGATTAATGAGCTAGTCAAGTAGAGGCATACTAGTGACTATATGTTTGTCTATGTATTCACACATGTATCATGTTTCCGGTTAATACAATTCTAGCATGAATAATAAACATTTATCATGATATGAGGAAATAAATAATAACTTTATTATTGCCTCTAGGGCATATTTCCTTCAGACACCTACTGGAATATCTTTGCAAATGGTTGATAAATCAACTGCTATACCTGTCGGTATTTGTGAGGATGTGCCTGTTGTGGTTGCGAGCGTTACTATTTTAACGGACTTTGTTTTTCTTGATATTCCCGAGGACGATAGTATGTCTATTATTCTTGGAAGACCCTTTTTGAATACTACAGGGGCTGTTATTGATTGCAACAAAGGCAATGTCACTTTTCATGTTAATGGTAATGAGCACACGGTACACTCTCCGAGGAAACAACCTCAAGTCCACAATATCAATTCTATTGGAAAAATTCCATCTATTATTATTGGAGGTTTTGAATTTCCTCTTCCTACTGTCGAAAAGAGATATGCTATTCTTATTATTGGGGATGTGCATATCCCCGTTGAGGTAACATAGTGTTATTCGAAATTTCTCTGGCTCCATGTTATTCGGAATGAGTTTGTTAACAAGACTTGATCAACCTTGTTAGTGGATTCCTTTTGATGAGCATGAGATGGATGAAGTTAGAAAGCACAACCTTCTGTACCCTCTCTCTACTTTCTGTTATTTAGTTGAAATAAAGTAAAATTAGTATATATTTTTTTGTCTGTTTTTTGAATTATCCGTGCAATATAAAAATACCCCGAAAATAAAAGTTCTCCAAATGCCCTGAAATTGAAATATGATTTTTTTCTGTAATATTTGAGAATATTTGGCACTGAGAACACAGTAGGGGGAGCAATCACCTGGGCACGAGGGTCTAGGGCGCGCCCCCCTGCCTCGTGGGCCCACAGTGGCTCCCCTCCACTTATTCCTGCACCCACACACTTCTTCTTCCTCCCAAAAAATCACTGTCTAGCTCAAGCACGATTTTCGATCTCCTTGCTCAAAGCACCTCTCAGAAAACTGTTTGGGGGGATTGTTCCTTGGTGTGTGACTCCTCCATTGGTCCAATTATTTTTGTTCTAGTGCTTTATTCATTGCAAATTTGTGCTGCCTAGGTGACCATGTTCTTGAGCTTGCATGTTAAATTTATATGGTTCCAAGTAATTCTAATGCATGATATAGTCTCTAGGCACTTGTAGGAGTAGTTGCTATCAATTTTGTTGAGCTTGGTTCACTTTTATTTGAAGTTACTAAAAATTTCAGAAATTTTTAGAAAATGATAAAGAGATTTTTGAGGGGCTCATCGAGCCAAAGCTCGAAGGAAAAACAAAGTGAAGAAGAAGAGAGGCCCAAATATAATCTGCCTCGTACCGCGGAGGTTCGGCCGTGTGAATGGCCTTGTGATGATTTCTTGAGAGCAGCCGGGATTTATGATGATTTTTATGAATTGGCTGAGAATGCAGGCCTCACCGACTTCCTCCGCGACCAACACGAACAGAATCTCTTACTCACCAATACCTTTGTGCAAAATTTTCATTTCCATTCTAGGAGGTCACCACCTACGGTGGATATTCATTTATATGATGAGTATAAGGAGATGACCCTTCGTGAATTCTGTAGAGTTTGCAAGTTACCTTTTCCGGGTATCATAGAGGAACCACGTAGTAACGATGTGGAGGGGTTTATTGATACAATTGTTGTAGGGGGAACGTGGAAGGTTTCTGACGCACGAATCACTAGCATACATTTTCCTGTTCTACGTTACTTTGCTATATTTGCTAGTAGATGCATAATTGGTCGCAGAAATTGTGGAAACTTGAGTGTCCCTGATATTATTATTTTGTTCCATGCCTTATTTCGTGATGATACATTTAGTATGGGCGCCATTGTAGCAAGGCGGTTAAATCTTAACCGTACTAAGGGCCCCATCTTGGGAGGCATCTTCGCCTCGCGCCTCGCTGGATACTATAACATACCTATTAGGCACTATGAGAAAGAAGAAAAATTATTGCCTAATGTTTATTTAGATTATAAGATTATGGTAGCACATGATTTTATTGTTAAGAATAGGGAAAGGGCGCTTAAATATAAACTGTTATTTGATAAAAATCTCCCTGAGACTATTACCTTGCCTGCTCCTTCCTTGTTTGATTTGTCTGCAGGCAAGTATCTCGTTCCGTTGGCGGCCATCCACGCCTACCGGAACCCTACATCAGCCACAGAGCCAGAGCCGGAACCACAATTTGATCCTCCATGACAGTCTAATTACCAGTGGGATCCGATTGCAATTGCCAACCAGTGGCAATTCGAGGCTTCTTCTCAGTACGACCCCAACTACAACTATGGATATCCGCCAGGCCAGCCGTGGCAATAAACCAACTTAGGCCAAAAGCCTAAGCTTGGGGGAGTACGTATTTCTCACCGACATTACATTTATGTTCACACACTCATTGCTAGGTGTCGGTGCTCATACTTTTTCATTGTATTATCCATGCTAGTTTATTTTTCTTTTTATGCCTTCTTCTTGTGTGGTTGAAAAACCTTAAGAAAAACAAAAAAATTTAGTTGTAGCTTTTAGCTAGTTTACTTTCTTGTCGTAGTAGTAGTAATTAAAAAGAAAACCCAAAAAGATTTCATGTTCTTCTTTTGCTTGTTGGGAGCTTTCCCATGTAAATAGTTCTATTTCTTTTCTTTTCTTTGGGGGTCGATAGGAGAAGACCATGATTAAATTGTTAAAGTGGCTCTTATATGCATTATTGTTAATTTAACCAAGAGCCCATATTGCCTTGTATTCTCCTGTTTATTGAATGCTTGCAGATTTTAGCTTAGTCCAATGCACATGCACTATTGTTATTATTCACATCGTTCGGTCGTGCAAGTGAAAGGCAATAATGACGATATATGATGAATTGATTGAGATGAGAGAAGCTGGTATGAACTCGACCTCTCTTGTTTTTGTAAATATGATTAGTTCATCGTTCTTGATTCAGCCTATTATGAATAAACATGTTTGCAATGAAAATTGGAGATTATAGTTGCTTATGCCATGCTTAATTAGCTAGGAGTTTATAATGGTTTACCTTGCGTGCCAACATGCTATTAAAATGGTTGTGATGTGGTATGATAGGGCGGTATCCTCCTTTGAATGATTCAAGTGACTTGACTTGGCACATGTTCACGCATGTAGTTGAAACAAATCAACATAGCCTTCATGATATTTATGTTCATGGTGGATTATATCCTACTCAAGCTTGCACTCAATGTTTATTAATTTGAATGCATGTACATGACTGTTGTTGCTCTCTAGTTGGTCGCTTCCCAGTCTTTTGCTAGCCTTCACTTGTACTAAGCGGGAATACTGCTTGTGCATCTAATCCCTTAAACCCCGAAGTTATTCCACATGAGTCCACTATACCTTCCTATATGCGGTATCTACCTGCCGTTCCAAGTAAATTTGTATGTGCCAAACTCTAAACCTTCAAATGAAATTCTGATTTGTATGCTCGAATAGCTCATGTATCAACTAGGGTTGTCCGTATCTTCCATGTTAGGCGGGTTATTCTCAAGAAGAGTGGACTCCGCTCCTCACTCACGAGAAAATGGCTGGTCATCGGGATGCCCATTCCCATGCTTAATGCAAACCAAATCAAAAATAATTGCAAACAAAACTTCCCCTGGGACTGTTGCTTGTTGGAGGCACTCGTTGCTTCGAGCAAGCCATGGATTGATGCTTGTTGGTGGAGGGGGAGTATAAACTTTACCATTCTATTTGGGAACTGCCTATAATGTGTGTAGCATGGAAGATATCGCCATCTCTTGGTTGTTATGTTGACAATGAAAGTATGCCGCTCAAAATATTATTTATCTCTGTTTCAAAATCAAGCTCTGGCACCTCTACAAATCCCTGCTTCCCTCTGCGAAGGGCCTATCTATTTACTTTTATGTTGAGTCATCACCCTCTTATTAAAAAGCACAGCTGGAGCATCGCTATCATTTGCATTCATTACAGTTAATTTATATTGGGTATGGCTATGATTGGATCTCTTTTACCATGAATTACAATGTCTAGTCGGTTCTTGATCTTTAAAGGTGCTCTGCATTTATGTTTTGCAGTCTCAGAAAGGGCTAGCGAGATACCATCTTGTTATATCATATTATGATTGTTTTGAGAAAGTGTTGTCATCCGAGATTTATTATTATTGCTCCCTAGTTGATTATGCCATTGATATGAGTAAACATGAGATTCATAATCTTTGCTGAAAACTAGAATGTTGGCTTTACATATTTACAACAACAAGAGCAAACAGAGTTTGTAAAAGTTTTTCTTTATCACTTTCAGTTTGTCAACTGAATTGCTTGAGGACAAGCAAAGGTTTAAGCTTGGGGGAGTTGATACGTCTCCGTCATATCTACTTTTCCAAACACTTTTGCCCTTGTTTTGGACTCTAACTTGCATGATTTGAATGGAACTAACCTGGACTGACGCTGTTCTCAGCAGAGTTGCCATGGTGTTATTTATGTGCAGAAACAAAAGTTCTCGGAATGACCTGAAACTTCACGGAGATTATTTTTGGAAAATATAAAAAATATTGGTGAAAGAATCAAGGCCAGGGGGCCCACACCCTGGGCACGAGGGTGGGGGCGCGCCCCCTTGCCTCATGGGCCCCCTGGAGCTCCACCGACCTCAACTCCAACTCCATATATTCGTGTTCGGGGAGAAAAAAATCAAAAAGAAAGATTCATCGCGTTTTATGATACGGAGCCACCGCCAAGCCCTAAACTCTCTCGAGAGGGCTGATCTGGAGTCCGTTCGGGGCTCCGGAGAGGGGAATCTGTCCCCGTCGTCATCATCAACCATCCTCCATCACCAATTTCATGATGCTCACCGCCATGCATGAGTAATTCCATCGTAGGCTTGCTGGACGGTGATGGGTTGGATGAGATTTATCATGTAATCGAGTTAGTTTTGTTAGGGTTTGATCCCTACTATCCACTATGTTACGAGATTGATGTTGTTATGACTTTGCTATGCTTAATGCTTGTCACTAGGGCCCGAGTGCCATGATTTCAGATCTGAACCTATTATGTTTTCATGAATATATGTGAGTTCTTGATCCTATCTTGCAAGTCTATAGTCACCTACTATGTGTTATGATCCGGCAACCACAAGTGACAATAATCGGGACCACTCGGTGATGACCTTAGTTTGAGGAGTTCATGTATTCACTATGTGTTAATGCTTTGGTCCGTACTCTATTAAAAGGAGGCCTTAATATCCCTTAGTTTCCATTAGGACCCGCTTCCACGGGAGGGTAGGACAAAAGATGTCATGCAAGTTCTTTTCCATAAGCACGTATGACTATATTCCGAATACATGCCTACATTACATTGATGAATTGGAGCTAGTTCTGTGTCACCCTATGTTACGATTGTTACATGATGAACCGTGATCCGCATAATTCTCCATCTTGATCCCAATGCCTACGAGCTTTTCACATATTGTTCTCCACTTATTTACTTTTACATTGCTACATTACAATCACTACAAAACCCAAAAATATCACTTTTGCTCTTTATTCTTTATTGCTTCCATACTACTTTGCTACTAAATACTGTGCTGCACATATTAAGTTATCCAGGTGTGGTTGAATTGAGAACTCAACTGCTAATACTTGAGAATATTCTTTGGCTCCCCTTGTGTCGAATCAATAAATTTGGGTTGAAAACTCTACCCTCAAAAACTGTTGTGATCCCCTATACTTGTGGGTTATCACGCGCCTTACAGGTAAACTTGCGAAGATGTTTGATGTTCCAGGAGTTGCTCACTGGAATACCATCTTCGGTCTCCAGGCGGACTGCGCCAGGCCTGGTGACTCGTATTACCCGATAAGGGCCTTCCCACTTTGGCGTCAACTTGTTGGAATTCTTGGCCGACTGAACATGCCGAAGAACAAGGTCGCCCTCCTCAAAGCTTCGGGCATGAACCTTGCGGCTATGATAGCGGCGCAAGGCTTGCTGGTAGTGTGCTGCTCGCACAGCCGCCTGAAGACGGTCTTCCTCAAGGAGCGTTGAATCATCTTGCCGCAACTGCTCTTGCTCAAGCTCATCATAAGCGAGCACTCCAGGTGACCCGTACGTGAGTTCCATGGGGAGAACTGCTTCTGCCCCTTAAACGAGGGAGGAAGGTGTCTGGCCGGTGGCTCGATTTGGCGTCGTTCTGATCGACCAAAGAACCGCCGGCAACTCATCAATCCAGCGCCTTCCACTCTTGTGCAGCCTGTCAAAAGTCTTTGTCCTCGGGCCTCGTAGTACTTCAGCATTTGCCCTCTCCACCTGGCCGTTGCTCCGTGGGTGTGCCACGGAAGAGAAACAAACCTTGCTATCGAGGTCTTGGATGTACTGCATGAAGGTGCGGCTTGTAAACTACGTGCCATTGTCGGTGATGACTTTGTTTGGTACACCGAAACGGCAGACTAGCCCCTTGAAGAACTTGACGACCGACTGTGTTGTCACCTTCCTCACTGCTTCCACTTCCGGCCACTTTGGGAACTTGTCGATTGCAACGTACAAGTACTCAAAGTCCCCGATAGCGTGGGGGAAGGGGCCCAGTATGTCGGGCCCCCAGACCGAAAATGGCCAGGAGAGAGGGATTGTTTGAAGGGCTTGAGCTGGTTGATGAAGCTTCTTCTAATGGAACTGACACGCTTCACACTTGGTTACTAGTGCCGTTGCATCCTGGAGGGCAGTGGGCTAGAAGAAACCTTGCCGGAATGCCTTGCCAGCAAGGGCCCTCGACCCTATGTGGGAGCCACATACGCCTCCGTGTATCTCTGCCAACAGCCCCAGTCCCTCCTCCCGGGGGATGCATTTCAATTTCACACCGTTCGGCCTTTTTTCTGTACAGAACGTTGTCAACAAACTGATATATGGCAGACCAAGGGGCTACTTTCTCCGCTTCTTCCTGCTCCTTAGGAAGCTCCCCTGTTTGGAGGAATCGAACGGTATGCTGCGTCCATGCCGGAGCCTGAGGCTCAACGGCAAGGACCAAAGGCATCTCCTCTGCCATGGGAATGGCTGTCTCTACGGCCAGGGCTTGATGTCCTGCCGGAGTCTGTCACTGTCCCACGGCAGGCTCAGTGTCCATGGCAACATCCTTGCTGGCGGCTCCTGGGAGCTCGGCGAGAAAGTACTTGTCGGGGCCTGATTTCCTCCGCTTGTTCTGCTCTGTCGATGGTTCAACGGATGGTTGAGTTAACCGAAGCACAAAAGTACCTTGTTCCACAGGTAGTTTGAGGGCAGCGCGCTTCGACAGGTAGTCGGCGACGTCATTCTCCACTCAGGGAACGTGCTCCGCTTTTATACCGTCAAAACGCTCCTCCAGCTTCCTCACCTCATCTACGTAGGCCTCCATCAACGGGCTTTGATAATCTTTGTTAACTTGCTTAACGACAAGCTGTGAATCACCCCTGACGATGAGCTTCTTTATCCCGAGGTCTGCCGTGATCCTGAGACCGGCAAGCAACCCCTCGTATTCAGCAGTGTTGTATGTTGACATCTCCCTGGGAAAGTGCATCTGGATTACATACTTGAGGTGCTCTCCGGTGGGTGCAACGAGCATCACACCAAAGACCGCGCTTTGTAATGAAAGCCCTGGCCAAAGTACATAATCCAGTTGCGGCTTGTTTCCTTGCCCGGGAGAGTGGTTTCCTGGATCTCTTCGTCAGGCGTTGGGGTCCATTCTACAATGAACTCCGCCAAGACTCTACTCTGGATTGTCGAAGTACTTTCAAACTTCAAACCAAAGCTCGACAGTTCCAAAGCCCATTCCACAATCCTCCCTATTGCGTCTGGGTTATGCAATATCCGTTGCAGCGGGAGGCGGGTGAAGACGGTGATTTCGTGTGCTTGGAAGTAATGACGCAGCTTCCTCGAGGCCATAAGGAGGCCGAAGAGCAATTTTTGCACACCGGAGTACCTTGACCTAGCCCCTTGCAAGAGCGAGCTGACAAAGTAAACCGGGTGCTGCATCATCTTCTTCTTCTGCACTACTTCATTTGATTGCACAGGACCTGTCCCGCCGGTGTCAGACTCTGTCGGGGGCCTTGCCTCGCTGGCACCAGGCTCTACGGGGGGAAGCTATGGCTCACCATCCGCCAGTCCTGCCGTCGCCACTGTCTCTTCGTCGACCTCCCTCTGCGCCACTAGCGCGGCGTTGACCACTTGGTTTGTTGCCGCTAGGTATAGCAGCAACGGCTCTTGTGGTTTAGGCGCAACCAGTATTGGTGTAGAGGAGAGGTATTTCTTCAAATCCTGCAGTGCTACTTCGGCTTCTAGGGTCCATTCCATTGGGCCCGCATTTTTCAAGATTTTGAAAAAAGGGAAGGGCATGCTCAGCAGACTTGGAGATGAATCTGCTCATGGCGGCAACGCAGCCAGTGAGCCGACGCACATCCTTGATCTGCCTAGGCGCCTCAATCTGCTCAATGGCCTTGATCTTATCTGGATTCGCCTCGATCCCGCGCTGCGACACAAAGAACCGGAGAAGTTTGCCGGACGGAACACCGAAGACACACTTCTCAGGGTTCAGCTTGAGGTTGATCTTGCGCAAATTTGCAAACGTCTCTTCTAAATCATGTACGAGTGTTGCCTTGTCCTTGGTTTTGACCACTATGTCATCCATATAAGCTTCCATATTTCTATGTAGCTGGGGCTCAAAACCAATTTGGACTGCCCTTGCAAATGTTGAGCCAACACTCTTCAACCCGAAAGGCATTCGTAAAAAGCAATACGTACCACATGGGGTGATGAATGTTGTCTTCTTTTCATCTTCTTTCGTCATGAAGATCTGGTGGTATCCTGAGTACGATAACAAGTCGCACTCAGAAGTGGAGTCAACAATCTGGTCAATGCGCCGCAACGGGAAAGGGTCCTTCGGACAAGCCCTATTGATATCTGTGTAATCGATACACAGCCTCCACTTCCCATTTGCCTTGCGCACCACCACCGGATTGGCTAACCACGTCGGATGAAGTACTCCCCTCACCAAGCCTGCCGCTTCTAACTTCCTGATCTCCTCCGTGATGAACTCCTGTCGTTCCAAAGCTTGCTTCCTGACCTTCTGCTTGACGAGTCATGCATGGGGACAGACAGCTAGATGGTGCTCAATCACCTCCCCGGGAACGCCGGGGATGTCGGATGCTTGCCATGCAAACACATCGACATTCGCCCGCAGGAAAGTGACGAGCGCGCTTTCCTATTTGCTGTCGAGGGTGGAGCTTATGGTGAAAGCCCCTCCCGTGCAATCCTCCTTGACGGACACCTTCTTGTTCTCTGGCGATGCAGCTCTGGATTTCTTGCTCTTGCCGGTGGAGTTCTCTGGCACGTCCTCGACAGGAGCACAGCACTCCGAAGAGGTGCGCTTGTCGGAGTGGGTGCGAGAGGTCTTGCCGGTGTTCTTCCCTCCCGGGGCTTCGGCGGCAGGAGCAAGTGCCTTGGCGGTGGTCGCTGCAACTGCCTCCCGGTAGAGTTGGTCAGCGCAGATCAGCGCATCCTTCTTGTCGGAGGGGACGGTGATAATGGTCATCGGCCCAGGCATCTTCGGCGTGTTATAGGTGTAATGTGACGCCGCCATGAACTTGGCTAGTGCCGGGTGGCCGAGGATCCTGTTGTATGGCAAGGGGATCTCGGCTACATCGAAAACAATCCTCTCTTTCCTGTAGTTCAACTCGCCTCCAAACATCACGGGCAGCGTGACCTTACTCTTCGGCTGGCTCCTTCCCGGGTTGACCCCTTGAAACGTGTCTGTCTCTTCGAGGTCTCCATCAGGAATCTACGGCCTTTTGATCACAACGGGCGAGATCAAGTTCAGACCGGCCCCGCCGTCAACTAGCATCTTCGTCACCTTGAGGTTGCATATCGTAGGTGAAACCAACAATGGCAAACACCCGACCGCAGTTGTGCAATCAGGGTGGTCCTCGGTGTAAAAAATTATAGGCGTGCTCGACCATTTCAGGGGCTTTTGAGCGTCGAGTGATGGCTCTGCTGCCGTGATCTCACGCGCCCATTGCTTGAGCTGGCGGTGAGAGGTGTGCAGCGAGGCGCCACCGTCGACGCACATGGCCTCCGTAGCTTTCTGGAACTCATGCTCGCCGGAATCATCGTCCTCGTCATGATCATCGTCTTCCTGCTTCTTGTCGCGGCCCCAAGCGGGCCTCTCTTGCTGGTTATCCTTGCCGCAGCGACCTCCTTGGCCGCCATGCTTCTTGCCTGATCCCTCGGCACCATCCTGACCCTTCTCCTTGTCCCGCCTCTCATACTCAGCTTTTTGCTTCTCAGCAAGTAGCTCAACTTGCCGGCAGTTCTGGAGGTCGTGGCCCTTGGTGCGGTGGATCTTGCAGTACTGCTTGTCGGAGCCCCCCAGCTTGTCGGAGGCCGCCAAGGCCCGACAAGCAGCGCACCCGGCAATTTCTTTGCCGGGGTCGTCTGCCTTAGCCTTCTTGGCAGCGCCGGTATCGTTGGATACCTTGACGGCAAGCACGGTCTTGCCCTTGCGCTTCCTGTTGCGGCGTCGGCCCTTCTTCATCGGGGCGGTGGTGTCTTCGTCTGTGGAGTCGGTTTCCGCACCGGCGTCCTTGCCGGGGTACTTCCTCCCCTCTTCAGCTTGGGCGCACCTATCAGCCAGAACATACAGTTCGGCCACATCTTTGACCTTGTTCATCGCCAGCTCTTCGCACATCTTGCGGTTGCGCACATTCTGATGGAATGCGCTAATCACGGCGGCGGGATGAACATCTGGGATGTTGTACTGCACCCGGTTGAACCTCTATATGTACTTCCGCAGGGTTTCACCTTCCTTCTGGGGGATGATATGCAAATTGCTTGCTTGGACATGAGCTTGGTGGCCTCCAGTGAAGGCGCCAACGAACTCATGACACAAATCTGACCAAGAAGAAATGGAATCCGCCGGCAAGTGCATTAACCATGACATGACATTGGGTTTAAGCGCCAACGGGAAGTAATTGGCAAGCACCTTGTCGTCACGAGCTCCAGCAGCTTGCATCGAGATGGTGTAGATGCTGTGGAACTCCGACGGGTGGGTCTTGCCGTTGCACTTCTCGCCAACATCGGGCTTGAATGTGTGGTCGGAGGGCCACAGGAACTGCCGCCGCTCACAGGTAAAGGTTGCGCAACCCACCTCATAGGGTAGGCCGCCAGAGCCTCCCGGTGCTGGGTGGTCCATGATACGTCTCCAACGTATCTATAATTTTTTATTGTTCCATGCTATATTATATTCTGTTTTGGATGTTTAATGGGCTTTATTATACAATTTTATATTATTTTTGGGACTAACCTATTAACCGGAGGCCCAGCCCAAATTCTTGTTTTTTTTGCCTATTTCAGTGTTTCAAAGGAAAAGAATATCAAACGAAGTCCAAACGGAATGAAACCTTCGGGAACGTGATTTTCGGAACAAACGTGATCCAGAGGACTTGGAGTCTACGTAAAGTAGTCAACGAGGAAGGCACGAGGCAGGGGGCGCGCCCTCCACCCTCGTGGGCCCCTCGTTGCTCCACCGACGTACTTCTTCCTCCTATATATACCTACGTACCCCCAAACCATCAGATATGGAGCAAAAACCCTATTTCCACCGCCGCAAACTTCTGTACCCGTGAGATCCCATCTTGGGGCCTTTTCCGGCGCTCCACCGGAGGGGGCATTGATCACGGAGGGCTTCTACATCAACACCATAGCCTGTCCGATGACGTGTGAGTAGTTTACCTCGGACCTTCGGGTCCATAGTTATTAGCTAGATGGCTTCTTCTCTCTCTTTGGATCTCAATCCAAAGTTCTCCATGATCTTCTTGGAGATCTATTCGATGTAATCTTCTTTTGCGGTGTGTTTGTCGAGATCCGATGAATTGTGGGTTTATGATCAAGATTATCTATGAACAATATTTGATTCTCCTCTGAATTCTTTTATGTATGATTGGTTATCTTTGCAAGTCTCTTCGAATTATTAGTTTGGTTTGGCCTACTAGATTGATCTTTCTTGCAATGGGAGAAGTGCTTAGCTTTGGGTTCAATCTTGCGGTGCTCGATCCCAGCGACAGAAAGGGAAACGACACGTATTGTATTGTTGCCATCGAGGATAAAAAAGATGGGGTTTATATAATATTGCATGAATTTATCCCTCTACATCATGTCATCTTACTTAAAGCATTACTCTATTCTTATGGGCTTAATACCCTAGATGCATGCTGGATAGCAGTCGATCTGTGGAGTAATAGTAGTAGATGCAGAATCGTTTCGGTCTACTTGTCACGGACGTGATGCCTATATAAATGATCATACCTAGATATTCTCATAACAATGCTCAATTCTATCAATTGCTCGACAGTAATTCGTTTACCCACCGTAATACTTATGCTATCTTGAGAGAAGCCACTAGTCAAAAATATGGCCCCCGGGTCTATCTTCCATCATATTAATCTCCCGACAACAAGCTATTTATGGCGCCGTTTATTTTGCTTTGCATCTTTATTTACTCTTTATCATGAAAATACCAAAAATATTATCTTATCATATCTATCAGATCTCACTCTCGTAAGTGACCGTGAAGGGATTGACAACCCATTTATCGCGTTGGTTGCGAGGTTCTTATTTGTTTGTGTAGGTGTGTGGGACTCGCGCGTGGTCTCCTCTTTGGATTGATACATTGGTTCTCAAAAACTGAGGGAAATACTTATGCTACTTTACTGCATCACCCTTTCCTCTTCAAGGGAAAACCAACGCAGTGCTCAAGAGGTAGCAAGAAGGATTTCTGGCGCCGTTGTCGGGGAGTCTACGCACAGTCAAGACATACCAAGTACCCATCACAAACTCTTACCCCTCGCATTACATTATTTGTCATTTGCCTCTCGTTTCCCTCTCCCCCACTTCACCATTGCCGTTTTATTCGCCCTCTCTTTTTCGTTCGCCTCTTTTTCGCTTGCTTCTTGTTTGCTTGTGTGTTGGATTGCTTGCTTGTCACGATGGCTCAAGACAATACTAAATTGTGTGACTTTACCAATACCAACAACAATGATTTTCTTAGCACTCCGATTGCTCCTCTTACCGATGTTGAATCTTGTGAAATTAATGCTACTTTGTTGAATCTTGTCATGAAAGATCAATTCGCCAGCCTTCCTAGTGAAGTGCCGCTACCCATCTAAATAGCTTCGTTGATTTGTGTGATATGCAAAAGAAGAAAGGTGTGGACAATGATATTGTTAAATTGAAGCTATTTCCTTTTTCGCTTAGAGATCGTGCTAAAGCTTGGTTTTCGTCTTTGCCTAAAAATAGTATTGATTCATGGAATAAGTGCAAAGATGCTTTTATCTCTAAGTATTTTCCTCCTGCTAAAATCATCTCTGTTAGAAACGATATCATGAATTTTAAGCAACTTGATCATGAACATGTTGCACAAGCTTGGGAGAGGATGAAATTAATGATATGTAGTTGCCCTATGCATGGTTTGAATCTTTGGACGATTATACAAATTTTTTATGCCGGATTGAATTTTGCTTCTAGAAATCTTTTAGATTCGGCCGCGGGAGGCACTTTTATGGAAATCACTTTAGGAGAAGGTACTAAACTCCTAGACAATATTATGGTTAATTATTCTCAATGGCACACCGAAAGATCTACTAGTAAAAAAGTGCATGCGATAGAAGAAATTAATGTTTTGAGTGGAAAGATGGATGAACTTTTGAAATTGTTTGCTAATAAGAGTGTTTCCTCTAATCCTACGTAACACCCCGGATGTAACTTTCCATATTTGTAACTCCAACTCTTGCCATTTTCGGCATTGTGATATGATATTCCCTCCGTGGTTGGGTTTTTCTTCATTTTGCATTTTGTCCATGTCATGCATTTTATATCATGTCATCATGTGCATCGCATTTGCATACGTGTTCGTCTCATGATTCCGAGCATTTTTCCCGTTGTCCGCTTTTGCAATCCGGCACTCCTATCTCCCCGGCCGGTCCCTTTTACGTTTTTCCGGTAATGCGGGTACTAAACCTTCTCGAAATGGACCGAGGTTTGTCTAGTGGCCTTGGTATACCACCCAGAGACCACCGGTCAAGTTTCGGTCATTTGGAGCTCGTTTGGTACTCCAACGGTTAACCGTGACTCTCGCAAAGGCCTCTTTTAAGTTGCAGCCCAACACCCCTCCAAAACAGCCCAATAACCCATCTAAGTCACTTCTATGCTCTCCGTTGCTCGATCACGATCGTAGGGCGAAACTACACCTCATTTGGACTCTCCTAGCTCCCTCTATGCCTATTTAAACACCTCCCGAAAATCTGGATCAATTCCCCTAACCCTAGCCCGCTCCTCTCCCGCCGCCGGACGTGTCCGATTCGGTCGGACACGTCCGCCCGCCGCCCGACCAACTGAACCGCCACGTGGCACCCGGCCGCCGCCTCGCCGCCCGGCCCGCTGAAACCCCGGCCCCTCCGAACCCGCATCGCCTCCCCGCCGCCTCGGCCCAGCGCCGCCGCCCGGGCGAGCCGCCGCCATGGCGCCCGCCCGCCTACGCCGCCCGTGGCAGGCTCGCCACCGGTCGCCCAGTCGCGCCGCCGGATCTGCCCGGCCGCTTCCGCCGCCGCCGTCGCCTTCCCGGCGCGCCTCCCTCCTCCGGTCGGCCCCGCCGCTGCCTCCTCCTCCGTGAGCTGCCAGCGCCGCCGCCGCCGTCGCCCGATCCGGCCGGCCCGATCCGATCCAGATCCATCCGATCCCGTTGACCTCTCTCCCCCTTATTTTTTTCTACTAAGTCTTTTATATCATTGTTATTTTGTGTCATTTTCTTCTTGCTATAACTCTGTAATCATAGCTCCATTTTGCGCGTATAATATTTCAAAATGTTCGCCCCGAAGAGTAGATCATTTCATCTCATTGCATAATTTTCTTTTGAGCTCATCTTGATGCCCGAAATGCTGTTGGAAGGGTGCTATGTGATGTTAGTTTCTGTTTCTTAACAGAACTTGCACTTTTGTTATTTTTGCCATGATTGATGTGTGCACCCTATGAATTTGAGTCCTACATGTGTTTTGTAATATGCCATGCCATCTTTACAGGGGTGTATGCCATGTATTTTTTTGATCTATGTGGTGACTAGCACAAGCATGCAAAGTAGGTGTCCGGATGTTGCTGTTTTCAGCCCTGTTTAGCTGATATTTTGATGCCATGTTAACTTGATGCTACCGAGATATCCATGCATATTTTGAGATACTTCAGTAAGGATGTTTTGTTAAACATGTCTTGCTATATCCATCCATCTCCTTGTTTGAAATTATGGAGTATCATAGCTTGAGTCAATCGAGCTCTACTTTTGCTATAAAATGTTTCCTGGCAGATTGTTTACAAGTTATTCAATTTTGCCAAGGTTGTTGTGGTTGATCCATGTATGCTATGTTATTGTTCTTGCCATGTATGTCTTCTATGCCATGTCTTCTTGATGTATGTATGCTTAGTTTATCATTTAAGTCTCTGTAGTGAGTGCATCGAGCTCTTAAACATGCCTACTTGTTATCAGTTTTTGACATGCCATGTTGCTGAATCTGTTAACTAAACTTTCAATATTGACATGGGTGTTACTATATTTTCTAATCCTTTTTGGCTTATGGTCAGTAAGGGACTTTTGTTCTATGCTTTGAGTAGATTCATGCCATGCCTTGTTTTGCTATTTTAAGTTCCTGTAGCATGTAGTTTTCTTGCTCTGAACATTGCAACCTGATGCTGTTTTTGCCATGTCCAGCCTGATATTTTGTGCACTTTTGCCATGCTTGTTTGAACCTGTTATGATGTGATTTAGCCGAAGCTCAGTTCTCATCTTTTGTCAAGCATCTTGTGTAGATCACTGCCATATACTTTGTTGATACGTTTGGGTGCAGTAGCTTAATTTATTGTTGCTTGCTAAGTGGCATCATGCTGTTAATGGCAGATTTGTGCCATTCTTGTTTTGCTTGTCATTTCCAAACCGTGCATCCGATTCGGTGATCTTTATATCGATTTCAACCGAAATCATCTAATCTTTCCAGTGGCATACTTGGTTTGCCAAGTTGATGCCTGGTTCATCATTTTCCTTCCGGGCCTTTTATACGCATTGCATATCACATCCCGCATATCATGCCATGTTTTGCATCATGTTGATTGTGCATTGCACCGTGATTTATTGTGGTTCCTTTGTTTGTGTTCTTGCTTTGGGTAGAGCCGGGAGGCGAGTACGTGAACGAGGAACCTGTTGAGAACGCTTACGAGGATCAAGCTTTCGACAACTCGAGAACATTGCGAGCAAGATGACCATACCCTCGAAATCACTTCTATCTTTGCTATGCTAGTTGCTCGCTCTTTTGCTATGCCTATGCTGCGATGCCTACCACTTGCTATATCATGCCACCCATATTGCCATGTCAGCCCCTAACCATCCTTTCCTAGCAAACCGTTGATTGGCTATGTTACCGCTTTGCTCGGCCCTCTTATAGCGTTGCTAGTTGCGGTGAAGCTGAAGTTTGTTCCTTGTTGGAACATGGAGATGTTGTTCCTTGTTGGAACATGTTTACTTGTTGGGGATATCACAATATATATCTGCTATAATTAATACATCTATATACTTGGTAAAGGGTGGAAGGCTCGGCCTTATGCCCGTGTTTTGTTCCACTCTTGCCACCCTAGTTTCCGTCATACCGGTGTTATGTTCCTTGATTTCGCGTTCCTTACACGGTTGGGTGATTTATGGGACCCCCTTGACAGTTCGCTTTGAATAAGACTCCTCCAAAAAGGCCCAACTTTGGTTTTACCATTTGCCACCTAAGCCTTTTCCCCGGGTTTTCGCGAGCCCGAGGGTCATCTTATTTTAAACCCCGGGCCAATGCTCCTCTCGAGTGTTGGTCCAAACTAGAGCACCGTCTTGGGACCATTCCTGGGCAACTTGGATTACGTCGGTTCCTCAGACGCTTCGCTTATCCGGTGTGCCACGAGAACGAGATATGTGCAGCTCCTATCGGGATTTGTCGGCACATTCGGGCGGCTTTTTGGTCTTGTTTTATTCTGTCGAAATGTCTTGTAGTCCGGGATTCCGAGATTGATCGGGTCTTCGGTAGAAGGAATATCCTTCGTTGACCGTGAGAGCTTATAATGGGCTAAGTTGGGACACCCTGCAGGGTAATATCTTTCAAAGCCGTGCAAGCGGTTATGAGGCAGATGGGAATTTGTTAATGTCCGGTTGTAGAAAACCCGAAGTTGACCTCAAATAAAATACACATCAACCGCGTGTGTAACCGTGATGGTCTCTTCTCGGCGGAGTCCGGGAAGTGAACACGGTGTTGGAGTTATGTCTGACGTAAGTAGTTGGGATCACTTCTTGATCGCTACTAGCTTCACGACCGTGCCTTGCTCCTCTTCTCGCTCTCTTTTGCGAAGTAGCCACCATATATGCTAGTCGCTTGCTGCAGCTCCACTATACTACTCTGTCCTTCCTATAAGCTTAAATAGTCTTGATCTCGCGGGTGTGAGATTGCTGAGTCCCCGTGACTCACGGGTACTTCCAAAACAGTTGCAGGTTCCGACGATGCCAGTGCAGGTGACTCAACCGAACTCAAGTGGGAGTTCGACGAGGAACGTGGTCGTTAATAGGTGTCTTTTCCAGATGATCAGTATTGGTGCCCAGTTGGGACAATCGGGGATCTGTAGCATTTGGGGTATCTTCTTTATTTTGGTTCCGTAGTCGGACCTTGAGTGTACTACGAATGATGGATGTTTATTTATGTCTTGTGTGAAGTGGCGATCGTAAGCCAACTATGTATCTTTTTCCTTATATATTACATGGGTTGTGTGAAGATTACCTCACTTGCGACATTGCTTTCAATGCGGTTATGCCTCTAAGTCGTGCCTCGACACGTGGGAGATATAGCCGCATCGAGGGCGATACAAGTTGGTAATCGAGCCTTCCCGACTTAGGAGCCCCTCTACTTGATTGTTTTTGGCGTTGTTGAGTCTAGAATGGAAAAATGTTTTGAGTCTTAGGATTATATATATCGAGAGTAGGATTCTTTTACTTCCCAGTCCTTAAATCGCTCTGTGAGGTATCCTGACGTAGTGTTTTGACTCTTCTCTCCTCAAATTTCACTAAAAAAAATTTAGGATCACGTGGGTATCTTGGAATCATTCCGATGGTTTTGTGATGAGAACATTGTTCTTGGTGCCTCCTGACATTTAGGGGTTGTGGCGGTGTCCGGGGAGTTGAGCTCCGAGGTGTTGTCGTCACAATTTTATCGTTGCGATTCTGGAATACCTGAGTTTTGCCGACATCGAAATCTCTTTTGTGCGCTTGTTGGTGAGATAACCACGATAGCCCAAAGATCGAGGCGAAAAGGGAGTATTGCCATGACTTGTATAACGGATGTTTTTGAAGGTCGAGGTACCACGATTTCCGAGGATTTCTTGGTTATGTGTTGACGGATGGATACAATTTGGATCTAGGTATTGTTAGTTTGGGTGATATATTTTGTGTCCCTGTATCCCCAACACCAGATTGCATAACCAGAAAGTTTCGGGAGTTTATAGGTGGGAATTCTAGTAGCTTACAGGATATCTTTCCGGCGGATGTATGATTCGAGATTGGGGTCCAACGTCTAGTGGTCCGCCCATTCACGGTCGATTCTGATGGTCGCGAGGCGTCTTAAAGAATCCTTGGCTATGCTGATTCGGGGCGTCTTGTTTGTCATTCATGACGGCCGCTATACGTCGTGCCCGTGTGGGCCCCACCACGAACACTTTGGGCGAAATCTCTATCATGTGTTTGTTCCGGCTCATTCTAGAAGCCAATCTTTGTTTTCAGTTGTGATACTCGATTTGGTTCTAAGACAGATGTTGTTTCCATATCTTTATCTAAGTGGCTTCTCACCTTAATGGACGTGTGATGATTAACTTTGGAATTCATTCGTTCATTCTTGTTCGGATGTTATTGTGAAGACTATATGTTGCAATTTCTATCCGTTGATTCTACTTATCTTTTGTCTATCAAAGGACTAACGGATGTCACCCTCTTCAGATGGCTCCGTAGCAGCGTCTGAATCCGGATCGCAATGATGGGGATCATTCAACCCTCCACCTCCACCTCCGCCTCCGGAGGCACGGCAAGCTATCATGGCAGCCACCAATGCCAATGCTCGAGATGATTTTGCAGCTCTTGCAAGAAGCGTGCTTTCGAGGGCAAGGCAATCAAGGCAATCAAGGTCAAGGCAACAATCAGCCGCACTTTGCTACTCTCACCGGTTCCTCGCTAATCGGCGAAGTCTTTCGGTTTACGTAGCCGAGGCCACGAGGCTGACGATTGGCTTGTGGACATCTGCAAGCATTTTGATTGTAGCAATGTCGACATCGAGGACTTTGTCAAGTTTGCATCGTTTCAACTCAAGGATCAAGCTGGAGTGGTACCAAAGAATACAAAGATTCCAGAGGAGGTCGTGTCATTACAGGGATGAGTTCCGCCGTGATTTCAGAGCTCACCACATTCCGAAAAGTGTTGTTGAGAGCAAGCGTGAGGAGTTCCGCAATCTCAAGCAGGGCAACATGTTTGTCTATCAATACAATATCCAGTTCGTAAGCTCGCCTGCTTTGCTAAGCAAGACGTTCCTCGATGAAAAGAGTATGATCTATCAATTCAGAGGTGGTGCGAGAGAAGATCTGCAATTAGCTCTTGTGCTTTTTGAGCCGATTAAGTATGATGATTTCTACAACATGGCCTTTGAAGCAAGAAGCTGCCCAGCTCAAATGTGAGGCTTCTAAGAAGAGAATCAGGGATGCGATTCAGTCTTCTTCTTCCTCTCAAGTGGCAGTTAAGTAGCAGAAGTTTTACCTTCCTCCTCCTCCGTTTGGCCACCTTTATCGTGAGAAGAACTCAGGTGGCCGTGGATCTTCCCACCCACCCAACCCAAGCTATCGTAACAAGACTAATTCTCAAGCTCCAAGGTCAAGTGCTCCTTACCACCGTCCGCTCGAGGGTGACTTGCAACAAATGTCAGCAGAAAGGTCACTATGCGAACAAGTGCTTCAACCAGAGGCGTCTTCCGCCTCCTCCTCTGTGAAATCTTCCAGCAATGCGGTGGTCAAGCATAATCCAAAGCATGCCAAGGTGAATATGATGAATGCAGCTCAAGCGGAGGAATCTTACGATGTGATAATGGGTAATCTTCCGATTAATGATATTCCTGCAAAAGTCTTATTTGATCTTTGGTGCATCGCATTGTTTCATGTCAAGATCGTTCTTTGCAAAGAATGATTTTTCTTGGTCTTACCTGGATAAACCTTTGGGTGTTATTTCTCCCATGAAGTCAATGAGAGCCAACTCAATAGTTCATGATGTTTCTATCAAGATGGGCGATTATAGATTTCTTTCTAAACCAATTGTCCTTGGTGACTCGGATATTGATCTTATTCTCGGGATGGATGGCTTTCTCAAAGACAAAGCTCGGCTTGATTGTGGTGCTGTGGAAATTCATTTGACTCACTCTTCTAATGATGTGATCATCTATGCCGCTTCGTGATGAAACCATTCGGTTGTTTTCTCTCAATGAGAAGGGCGAACTGAATGCCATCTCTCGATTCGGTCGTTTGTGAGTACCAAGATGTCTTTCGGAAGAGCTTCCGGTATGCCTCCTCATCGGCCCGCTTGAGTTCGTTATCGATCTTGAGCACAGCATCGAACCCGCTTGCAAGCGTCCATACAAGCTTGGACCTAATGAGCTGAAGGAATTGAAGAAGCAGCTCGATGAACAAGAGCGTCTGGGTTTGATCAGGCCGAGTTCATCTCCTTGGGGTTGTGGTGTTCTTTTTGTCCAGAAGAAGGATGGCACGGACCGACTTTGCGTCGATTACCGTCCATTGAATAAGAAGACAATCAAGAACAAGTATCCACTTCCCAACATCAATGAGCTTTTCGAGCAACTCAAAGGTGCTCTGATGTTCTCCAAGCTTGACCTTCGTATGGGTTATCATCAGATTCGCATTCGTGAACAAGATATTCCCAAGACGGCATTCGTAACAAGCTTTGGTTCTTATGAATATATCATCATGTCTTTCGGCCTCGTCAATGCTCCTCCAACATTCTCTCGGATGATGAACTTCATTTTCAACCCCTATACCAATGAATTCGTCTTGGTCTATCTTGATGATATTTTGGTCTTCTCCAAGAATAAGAAGGATCATGCCAAACATTTGCGATTGGTGCTAGACAAGCTCGAGAGTATCAATTCTATGCGAAGTTCTCCAAATGTGAATTTTGGCTTGATGAAGTGCTTTATCTTGGTCATATCATCTCCGCCATAAGGGCATCGCTGTTAATCCCGAGAAGGTGTCCGCAAATTGTGAATTGGGAACCTCCTCGGAATGTCAAGCAGCTCCATGATTTTCTTGGTCTTGCAAGCTATTGTCAAGATTCGTTGAGAACTTCTCCAAGATTGCAAAGCCTCTTTCCAACCTCCTTGAAGCATGTGAAGTATGTCCGGTCTCTGATTGTGATGTTGCTTTCAATACTCTCAAAGAGAAACTCGTCACAGCTCTGTCTTGACTCCTCCCGATGAATCCAAGCCATTCAAGTTTTCTGTGATGCTTCTCTTCAAGGTCTCGGTCTTTGTGTTAATGCAAGAGAAGAGGGTTGTGGCTTATACCTCTACTTGATTTGAAGCCCAATGAAAAGAACTACCCCACTCACGATCTTGAGTTGGCGGCAGTTGTCCATGCATTGGTTACATGGAGACATCTCTTGTTGGGAAGGAAAGTGGACATTTTCACCGATCACAAGAGTCTCAAGTACATTTTCACTCAGCCCAACCTCAACCTCGGTAGACTTCGATGGGTGAAATGATTCAAGAGTACAACCCAAGTATTGAATATACTCCGGCAAGGCCAATGTCATTGCAGATGCTTTGAGCAGGAAGGCTTATCGCAGTCTAATCCTCAAGCCCTTTCAGCCGGATCTTTGTGAAGCTTTCCGCTTGCTGAATCTTCAAGTTGTTCCTCAAGGCTTTCTTGCCAACCTCATAGTCTCTCCTACTTTGGAAGATCAGATTCGTGAGGCTCAACTCCTGGATACCATGGTGAAAAAGGTGAAACGTGGTATCGACAAGGGCATTTCCAAGTACAAGTGCTTCCACGTTGATGACAAAGACACTCTTTTCTTCGAGGACCGGATTGTGGTTCCTAAGGGTGATCTACGAAAAGTCATTATGAACGAGGCTCACATTTCGCTTCTATCCATTCATCCTGGAAGTACGAAGATGTACCATGATCTCAAGCAGTCTTATTGGTGGACTCGAATGAAGCGAGAAATTGCTCAATTCGTGAATGAGTGTGATGTCCGCAGAAGAGTGAAAGCAGAACACCAAAGACCAGCTGGTCTCCTTCAACCTCTTGCTATTCCGAATGGAAGTTTGATCATATTGAAATGGACTTCGTGTTGGATTTCCTAAGTCCAAGCGTGGAAATGATGCTATCTTCGTTGTCATTGACAAGCTTACTAAAGTGGCTCATTTTCTTCCTATCAAAGAATCTATCACAGCAGCTCGGTTGGCGAGCTTTACACCTCCAGGGATTGTCTCCTTGCACGGCATTCCAAAAGTGATCTCTTGACCGTGGCAGCATCTTTACCTCCAAGTTTTGGGATTCTTTTCGGAAGGCCATGGGCACCAACATTCGTTTCAAAGACAGCTTTCCATCCTCAAACAAGTGGCCAAGTCGAGCGAGTAAATCAAATCCTTGAAGACATGCTCGTGGCTTGTGTCATTTCTTCGGTATGAAGTGGGAAGATTGTCTTCCATATGCCGAAGTTCTCCTACAACAACAGCTTCCAAGCGAGTTCGCAAGGCCCCATTCGAAATTCTCTATGGCGTAAAGTGCCGTACTCCTCTCAATTGGTGCGAGACAGGTGAACGCCAACTTCTTGGCAATGACTTGATCACGAAGCGGAAGAAATGTGCCAAGTCATTCCTGAGAATAACAAAGCAGCGCAATCGCGCCAGAAGAGCTATTATGATGATAAGCACCGTGATGTGGCTTTTGAAATCGGAGACCATGTCTACCTCCGCATCTCTCCAATGAAAGGCACTCGTCGCTTCGGTATCAAAGGGAAGCTTGCCCCTAGATGCGTGGGTCCTTTCAAGATCATTGGAAAAAGAGGCGATCTCGCCTATCAACTTGAGCTTCCATCCAACTTTGCAAACGTGCACGATGTGTTTCACGTGTCACAGCTCCGCAAGTGCTTCAAGACTCCTGAACGCACTATCAACTTCGAAGAGATTGACCTTCAAGAAGATCTCTCTTATCATGAGCACCCCGTTGCTATTCTTGAAGAAACCGAGCGCAAGACTCGCAACAAGTCAATCAAATTCACGAAAGTGAAGTGGTCACACCATTCCGACCGAGAAGCTACACGGGAGCGCCGAGGATCACCTCCGTTCGAATATCCGGAGTTCTTTTCAGTCCTAGATCTCGGACGAGATCCTCTTGTAGTGGTGGAGTGTTGTAACACCGGATGTAACTTTCCATATTTGTAACTCCAACTCTTGCCATTTTCGGCATTGTGATATGATATTCCCTCCGTGGTTGGGTTTTTCTTCATTTTGCATTTTGTCCATGTCATGCATTTTATATCATGTCATCATGTGCATCGCATTTGCATACGTGTTCGCTCTCATGATTCCGAGCATTTTTCCCGTTGTCCGCTTTGCAATCCAGGCACTCCTATCTCCCCGGCGGTCCCTTTTACGTTTTTTCCGTGCGGGTACTAAACCTTCTCGAAATGGACCGAGGTTTGTCTAGTGGCCTTGGTATACCACCCGTAGACCACCGGTCAAGTTTCGGTCATTTGGAGCTCGTTTGGTACTCCAACGGTTAACCGCACTCTCAAAGGCCTCTTTTAAGTTGCAGCCCAACACCCTCCAAAACAGCCCAATAACCCATCTAAGTCACTTCTATGCTCTCCGTCGTTCGATCACGATCGTGTGGTAAAACTACACCTCATTTGGACTCTCCTAGCTCCTCTATGCCTATTTAAACACCTCCCGAAAATCTCGGATCAATTCCCCCTAACCCTAGCGCTCCTCTCCGCCGCGGACGTGTCCGATTCGGTCGGACACGTCCGCCCGCCGCCCGACCAGCAAGAGCCGCCACGTGGCACCCGGCCGCCCGCCTCCGCCAGCCGCCCGAGCCCGGCCCTCCGAACCACTTGATCGCCTCCCGCCGCCTCGGCCCCGCGCCCGCCCGGGCGAAAACCGCCGCCCCATGGCGCCCGCCGCCGCCGCCCGGCAGGCTTTCGCCACCGGTCGCTGTCGCGCCGCCGGATCTCGCCCGGCCGCCGCCGCCGCCGTCGCCTTCCCGGCGCCGCCTCCCTCCTCGGTCGGCCCCGGCTGCCTCCTCCTCCGGCGAGCAACCAGCGCCCGCCGCCGCCGTCGCCGATCCGGCGGCCCGATCCGATCCAGATCCATCCGATCCCGTTGACCTCTCTCCCCCTTATTTTTTTCTACCAAGTCTTTTATATCATTGTTATTTTGTGTCATTTTCTTCTTGCTATAACTCTGTCATCATAGCTCCATTTTGCGTGTATAATGTCAAAATGTTCGCTTCAAAGAGTAGACCATTTCATCTCATTGCATCATTTTCTTTTGAGCTCATCTTGATGCCCGAAATGCTGTTGGAAGGGTGTTATGTGATGTTAGTTTTTGTTTCTTAACAGAACTTGCACTTTTGTTATTTTTGCCATGATTGATGTGTGCACCCTATGAATTTGAGTCCTACATGTGTTTTGTAATATGCCATGCCATCTTTCCAGGGGTGTATGCCATGTATTTTTGTGATCTATGTGGTGACTAGCACAAGCATGCAAAGTAGGTGTCCGGATGTTGCTGTTTTCAGCCCTGTTTAGCTGATATTTTGATGCCATGTTAACTTGATGCTACCGAGAGATCCATGCATATTTTGAGATACTTCAGTAAGGATGTTTTGTTAAACATGTCTTGCTCTATCCATCCATGTCCTTGTTTGCAATTATGGAGTACCATAGCTTGAGTCAATCGAGCTCTACTTTTGCTATAAAATGTTTCCTGGCAGATTGTTTACAAGTTATTCAATTTTGCCAAGGTTGTTGTGGTTGATCCATGTATGATATGTTATTGTTCTTGCCATGTATGTCTTCTATGCCATGTCTTCTTGATGTATGTATGCTTAGTTTATCATTTAAGTCTCTGTAGTGAGTGCATCGAGCTCTTAAACATGCCTACTTGTTATCAGTTTTTGACATGCCATGTTGCTGAATCTGTTAACGAAACTTTCAATATTGACATGGGTGTTACTATATTTTCTAATCCTTTTTGGCTTATGGTCAGTAAGGGACTTTTGTTCTATGCTTTGAGTAGATTCATGCCATGCCTTGTTTTGATATTTTAAGTTCCTGCAGCATGTAGTTTTCTTGCTCTGAACATTGCAACCTGATGCTGTTTTTGCCATGTCCAGCCTGATATTTTGTGCACTTTTGCCATGCTTGTTTGAACCTGTTATGATGTGATTTAGCCGAAGCTCAGTGCTCATCTTTTGTCAAGCATCTTGTGTAGATCACTGCCATATACTTTGTTGATACGTTTGAGTGCAGTAGCTTAATTTATTGTTGCTTGCTAAGTGGCATCATGCTGTTAATGGCAGATTTGTGCCATTCTTGTTTTGCTTGTCATTTCCAAACCGTGCATCCGATTCCGGTGATCTTTATATCGATTTCAACGAAATCATCTAATCTTTCAGTGGCATACTTGGTTTGCCAAGTTGATGCCTGGTTCATCATTTTCCTTCCGGGCGCTTTTATCGCATTGCATATCACATCCCGCATATCATGCCATGTTTTGCATCATGTTGATTGTGCATTGCACCGTGATTTATTGTGGTTCCTTTGTTTGTGTTCTTGCTTTGGGTAGAGCCGGAGGCGAGTACGTGAACGAGGAACCTGTTGAGAACGCTTACGAGGATCAAGCTTTCGACAACTCTGAGAACATTGCGAGCAAGATGACCATACCCTCGAAATCACTTCTATCTTTGCTATGCTAGTTGCTCGCTCTTTGCTATGCCTATGCTGCGATGCCTACCACTTGCTATATCATGCCACCCATATTGCCATGTCAGCCCCTAACCATCCTTTCCTAGCAAACCGTTGATTGGCTATGTTACCGCTTTGCTCAGCCCTCTTATAAGCGTTGCTAGTTGCGGTGAAGCTGAAGTTTGTTCCTTGTTGGAACATGGAGATGTTGTTCCTTGTTGGAACATGTTTACTTGTTGGGGATATCACAATATATATCTGCTATAATTAATACATCTATATACTTGGTAAAGGGTGGAAGGCTCGGCCTTATGCACAGTGTTTTGTTCCACTCTTGCCACCCTAGTTTCCGTCATACCGGTGTTATGTTCCTTGATTTCGTTCCTTACACGGTTGGGTGATTTATGGGACCCCTTGACAGTTCGCTTTGAATAAGACTCCTCCAAAGCAAGGCCCAACTTTGGTTTTACCATTTGCCACCTAAGCCTTTTCCCCGGGTTTTCGCGAGCCCGAGGGTCATCTTATTTTAAACCCCGGGCCAATGCTCCTCGAGTGTTGGTCCAAACTAGAGCACCGTCAGGGACCATTCTGGGCAACTTGGATTACGTCGGTTCAGACGCCCGCTTATCCGGTGTGCCCTGAGAACGAGATATGTGCAGCTCCTATCGGGATTTGTCGGCACATTCGGGCGGCTTTGCTGGTCTTGTTTTATTGCTGTCGAAATGTCTTGTAGTCCGGGATTCGGAGACTGATCGGGCCTTCCCGGTAGAAGGAATATCCTTCGTTGACCGTGAGAGCTTATAATGGGCTAAGTTGGGACACCCCTGCAGGGTATTATCTTTCGAAAGCCGTGCCCGCGGTTATGAGGCAAATGGGAATTTGTTAATGTCCGGTTGTAGAAAACCCGAAGTTGACCTCAATTAAAATACACATCAACGCGTGTGTAACCGTGATGGTCTCTTCTCGTGAGTCCGGGAAGTGAACTGATGTTGGAGTTATGTCTGGCGTAAGTAGTTCAGGATCACTTCTTGATCGCTACTAGCTTCACGACCGTGCCTTGCTCCTCTTCTCGCTCTCTTTTGTAAGTAGCCACCATATATGCTAGTCGCTTGCTGCAGCTCCACTATACTACTCTGTCCTTCCTATAAGCTTAAATAGTCTTGATCTCGCGGGTGTGAGATTGCTGAGTCCCGTGACTCACAGATACTTCAAAACAGTTGCGAGTTCCGGCGATGCGGTGCAGGTGACTCAACCGAACTCAAGTGGGAGTTCGACGAGGAACGTGGTCGTTACTATGTGTCTTTTCACGATGATCGATGAGTGGTGCCCAGTTGGGACGATCGGGGATCTGTGTAGCATTTGGGGTATCTTCTTTATTTTGGTTCCGTAGTCGGACCTTGAGTGTACTCTGAATGATGGATGTTTATTTATGTACTGTGTGAAGTGGCGACTGTAAGCCAACTATGTATCTTTTTCCCTTATATATTACATGGGTTGTGTGAAGATTACCTCACTTGCGACATTGCTTTCAATGCGGTTATGCCTCTAAGTCGTGCCTCGACACGTGGGAGATATAGCCGCATCGAGGGCGTTACAAGTTGGTCATCGAGCCTTCCGACTTAGGAGCCCCTCTACTTGATTGTTTCTTTGGCGTTGTTGAGTCTAGAATGGAAAAATGTTTTGAGTCTTAGGATTATATATATCGGAGAGTAGGATTCTTTTTACTTCCGGTCCCTTCGTCAGCTCTGTGAGGTATCTGGCGTAGTGTTTTGACTCTTCTCTCCTCAAATTTCACTAAAAAAATTTTAGGATCACGTGGGTATCTTGGAATCGTTCCGATGGTTTTGTGGCGAGAACATTGTTCTTGGTGCCTCCCGACATTTAGGGGTTGTGGCGGTGTCCGGGGAGTTGAGCTCCGAGGTGTTGTCGTCACAATTTTATCGTTGCGATTCTGGAATACGAGTTTTGCCGACATCGAAATCTCTTTTGTGCAGTTGTTGGTGAGATAACCACGATAGCCCGATCGAGGCGAGTGGAGTATTGCCATGACTTGTATAACGGATGTTTTTGAAGGTCGAGGTACACGATTTCCGAGGATTTCTTGGTTATGTGTTGACGGATGGATACAATTTGGATCTAGGTATTGTTAGTTTGGGTGATATATTTTGTGTCCTCAGATCCCCAACACCAGATTGCATAACCAGAAAGTTTCGGGAGTTTATAGGTGGGAATTCTAGTAGCTTACGGATATCTTTCCGACGGATGTATGATTCGAGATTGGGGTCCAACGTCTAGTGGTCCGCCCATTCACGGTCGATTCTGATTGGTCGCGAGGCGTCTTAAAGAATCCTTGGCTATGCTGATTCGGGACGTCTTGTTTGTCATTCATAATGACGCTATACGTCGTGCCGTGTGGGCCCCACTTAACACTTTGGGCGTAAATCTCTATCATGTGTTTGTTCGGCTCATTCTAGAAGCCAATCTTTGTTTTCGGTTGTGATACTCGATTTGGTTCTAAGACGGATGTTGTTTCCATATCTTTATCTAAGTGGCTTCTCACCTTAATGGGCGTGTTATGATTAACTTTGGAATTCATTCGTTCATTCTTGTTGAATGTTATTGTGAAGACTATATGTTGCAATTTCTATCCGTTGATTCTACTTATCTCTTGTCTATCAAAGGACTAACGGATGTCACCCTCTCCAGGATGGCTCCGCCAACGCGTCTGAATCCGGATCGCAATGATGGGGATCAATGAACCCTCCACCTCCACCTCCGCCTCCAGGAGGCACGGCAAGCTATCATGGCAGCCACCAATGCCAATGCTCGAGATGATTTTGCAGCTCTTGCAAGAACGTACTTTCGAGGGCAAGGCAATCAAGGCAAGCAAGGTCAAGGCAACAATCAGCCGCACTTTGCTACTCTCGGTCGATTCCTCGCTAATCAGCCGAAGTCTTTCGGTTTACGTAGCCGAGGCCACAGGCAATGACGATTGGCTTGTGGACATCTGCAAGCATTTTGATTGTAGCAATGTCGGACACGAGGACTTTGTCAAGTTTGCATCGTTTCAACTCAAGGATCAAGCTGGAGTGGTAACAGCAATACAAAGATTCAAGAGTAGGTCGTGTCATTACCAGGGATGAGTTCCGCCGTGATTTCAGAGCTCACCACATTCCGAAAAGTGTTGTTGAGAGCAAGCGTGAGGAGTTCCGCAATCTCAAGCAGGGCAACATGTCTGTCTATCAATACAATATCCACTATTTTGGATATTAATGAACTTTAGATATTAATGAACCCACTATTTTGGATTTCAAGGAATTTAATTATGATAATTGCTCTTTGCTAGATTGTATTTCCTTGTTGCAATCTGTGCTAAATTCTCCTCATGCTTATAGTGAAAATAAAGCTTTTACTAAACATATCGTTGATGCTTTGATGCAATCTTATGAAGAAAAACTTGAGTTGGAAGTTTCTATGCCTAGAAAACTTTATGATGAGTGGGAACCTACTATTAAAATTAGAATTAAAGATCATGAATGCTATGCTTTGTGTGATTTGGGTGCTAGTGTTTCCACAATTCCAAAAACCTTGTGTGATTTGCTAGGATTCCGTGAATTTGATGATTGTTCTTTAAACTTGCACCTTGGAGTTCCACTATTAAGAAACCTATGGGAAGAATTAATGATGTTCTTATTATTGCAAATAGGAACTATGTGCCCGAAGATTTCATTGTTCTTGACATAGATTGCAATCCTTCGTGTACTATTATTCTTGGTAGACCTTTCCTTAGAACGATTGGTGCAATTATTGATATGAAGGAAGGGAATATTAGATTCCAATTTCCATTAAGGAAAGGTATGGAACACTTTCCTAGAAATAAAATAAAATTACCATGTGAATCTATTATGAGAGCTACTTATGGATTGCCTACCAAAGATGACAATACCTAGATCTATCCTTACTTTTATGCCTAGCTAGAGGCGTTAGACGATAGCGCTTGTTGGGAGGCAACCCAATTTTATTTTAGATTTTTTTTTGCTTTTTGCTTCTGTTTATGAAAAAATATTTGATCTAGCCTCTGGTTAGATTTGTTTTTATGTTTTAATTAGTGTTTGTGCCAAGTTAAACCTATAGGATCTTCTTGGATGATAGTTATTTGATCTTGCTGAAAATTCCAGAAACTTTCTGCTCACGAAAACAATTGTCTAAAATCACCAGAATGTGATAAAATACTTATTCCAATTGAAGTAAATCAATAAACAAATTGTATAGGTCTTCCTATTTTTGTAGAATTTTGTGAGTTCCAGAAGTTTGCGTTAGTTACATATTACTACAGACTGTTCTGTTTTTGACAGGTTCTGTTTTTCGTGTGTTGTTTGCTTATTTTGATGAATCTATGGCTAGTAAAATAGTTTATAAACCATAGAGAAGTTGGAATACAGTAGGTTTAACACCAATATAAATAAAGAATGAGTTCAATACAGTACCTTGAAGTGATGTTTTGTTTTCTTTCGCTAACGGAGCTCACGAGATTTTCTGTTGAGTTTTGTGTTGTGAAGTTTTCAAGTTTTGGGAAAAGATTTGATGGATTACGGAACAAGGAGTGGCAAGAGCCTAATCTTGGGTATGCCCATGGCACCCCAAGGTAATCTAAGGACACCAAAAAGCCAAAGCTTGGGGATGCCCCGGAAGGCATCCCCTCTTTAAATCTTAAATCCATCGGTAACTTTACTTGGAGCTATATTTTATTCACCACATGATATGTGTTTTGCTTGGAGCGTCTTGTATGATTTGAGTCTTTGCTTTTAGTTTACCACAATCATCCTTGCTGTACACACCTTTTGAGAGAGACACACATGATTCAGAATTTATTAGAATACTCTATGTGCTTCACTTATATCTATTGAGCTATATAGTTTTTGCTCTAGTGCTTCACTTATATCTTTTAGAACACGGTGGTGGATTTGTTTTATAGAAACTTTTGTTCTCTCATGCTTCACTTATATTATTTTGAGAGTCCTACAAAACAGCATGGTAATTTACTTCAATCATAAAAATTAGTCCTAATATAATAGGCATCCAAGATTAGTAAAAAAAATCTTATGAGTGTGTTGAATACTATGAGAAGTTTGATGCTTGATAATTGTTTTGAGATATGAAGATGGTGATATTAGAGTCATGCTAGTTGATTGGTTATGAATTTGAGAAATAATTGTGTTAAAGTTTTTGATTCCCGTAGCATGCATGTATGATGAACCGTTATGTGATGAAGTCGGAGCATGATTTATTTATTGATTGTCTTCCTTATGAGTGGCGGTCGGGGATGAGCGATGGTCTTTTCCTACCGATCTATCCCCCTAGGAGCATGCGCATAATACTTTGCTTTGATAACTTGTAGATTTTTGCAACAAGTATATGAGTTCGTTATGAGTAATGTTGAGTCCATGGATTATACGCACTCTCATCCTTTCACCATTGCTAGCCTCTCTAATACCGCGCAATTTTCACCGGTATCATACACCCACCATATACCTTCCTCAAAACAACCACCATACCTACCTATCCTGGCATTTCCATAGCCATTCCGAGATATATTGCCATGCAACTTGCCACCGTTTCGTTTACTATGACACGCTTCATCGTTGTCATAATTGCTTTGCGTGATCATGTAGTTGACATCGTATTTGTGGCAAAGCCACCGTTCATGATTCTTTCATACATGTCACTCTTGATTCATTGCATATCCCGGTACACCGCCGGAGGATAGTCATATTTTGTTCTAAGTATTGAGTTGTAAGTAAATAAAAGTGTGATGATCATCATTATTAGAGCATTGTCCCAAGTGAGGAAAGGATGATGGATAATATGATTCCCCCACAAGTCGGGATGAGACTCCGGACAAAAAAATAAAAAAGGGAGAAAGGCCATAAAAAAGAGAAGGCCCAAAAAAAGAGGGAAAAAAAGAGAACGGACAATGCTACTATCCTTTTTCCACACTTGTGCTTCAAAGTAGCACCATGATCTTCATGATAGAGAGTCTCCTATGATATCACTTTCATATACTAGTGGGATTTTTTTCATTATAGAACTTGGCTTGTATATTCCAATGATGGACTTCCTCAAAATGCCCTAGATCTTCATGAGCAAGCGAGTTGGATGCACACCCACTTAGTTTCTTTTGTTGAGCTTTCATATACTTATAGCTCTAGTGCATCCGTTGCATGGCAATCCCTACTCACTTGCATTAATATCTATTAATGGGCATCTCCATAGCCCGTTGATACGCCTAGTTGATGTGAGACTATCTTCTCCTTTTTTGTCTTCTCCACAACCACCATTCTATTCCACATATAGTGCTATGTCCATGGCTCACGCTCATGTATTGTGTGAAGATTGAAAAAGTTTGAGAACACCAAAAGTATGAAACAATTGCTTGGCTTATCATCGGGGTTGTGCATGATTTAAATATTTTGTATGATGAAGATAGAGCATAGCCAGACTATATGATTTTGTAGGGATAACTTTCTTTGGCCATGTTATTTTGAGAAGACATAATTGCTTAGTTAGTATGCTTGAAGTATTATTATTTTTATGTCAATATTAAACTTTTATCTTGAATCTTTCGGATCTGAATATTCATACCACAAATAAGAGAATTACATTGAAAATTATGCTAAGTAGCATTCCACATCAAAAATTCTGTTTTTATCATTTACCTACTTGAGGACGAGCAGGAATTAAGCTTGGGGATGCTTGATACGTCTCCAACGTATCTATAATTTTTTATTGTTCCATGCTATATTATATTCTGTTTTGGATGTTTAATGGGCTTTATTGTACACTTTTATATTATTTTTGGGACTAACCTATTAACCAGAGGCCCAGCCCAAATTGATGTTTTCTTGCCTATTTCAGTGTTTCGAAGGAAAAGAATATCAAACAGAGTCCAAACGGAATGAAACCTTCGGGAGCGTGATTTTCGGAACAAACGTGATCCAGAGGACTTGGAGTCTACGTAGAGCAATCAACGAGGAAGTCACAAGGCAGGGGGCGCGCCTACCCCGCCCTCCACCCTCGTGGGCCCTCGTTGCTCCACTTACGTACTTCTTTCTACTATATATACCTACGTACCCCCAAACCATCAGATACGGAGCAAAAACCCTATTCCCACCGCCGCAACCTTCTGTACCCGTGAGATCCCATCTTGGGGCCTTTTCCGGCGCTCCGCCGGAGGGGGCATTGATCATGGAGGGCTTCTACATCAACACCATAGCCTCTCCGATGATGTGTGAATAGTTTACCTCAGATCTTCGGGTCCATAGTTATTAGCTAGATAGCTTCTTCTCTCTCTTTGGATCTCAATACAAGGTTCTCCTTGATCTTCTTGGAGATCTATGAATTGTGGGTTTATGATCAAGATTATCTATGAACAATATTTGATTCTCCTCTGTATTATTTTATGTATGATTGGTTATCTTTGCAAGTATCTTCGAATTATAAGTTTGGTTTGGCCTACTAGATTGATCTTTCTTGCAATGGGAGAAGTGCTTAGCTTTGGGTTCAATCTTGCGGTGCTCGATCCCAGTGACAGAAAGGGAAACGACACGTATTGTATTGTTGCCATCGAGGATAAAAAGATGGGGTTTATATCATATTGCATGAATTCATCCCTCTACATCATGTCATCTTACTTAAAGCATTACTCTGTTCTTATGAACTTAATACTCTAGATGCATCTTTGGATAGCGGCCGATGTGTGGAGTAATAGTAGTAGATGCAGAATCGTTTCGGTCTACTTGTCACGGACGTGATGCCTATATACATGATCATACCTAGATATTCTCATAACTATGCTCAATTCTATCAATTGCTCGACAGTAATTCGTTTACCCACCGTAATACTTATGTTATCTTGAGAGAAGCCACTAGTGAAACCTATGGCCCCCGGGT
Organism: Aegilops bicornis; assembly: GCA_021605145.1. NCBI lineage: Eukaryota > Viridiplantae > Streptophyta > Magnoliopsida > Poales > Poaceae > Aegilops > Aegilops bicornis. Next base: position 614,830,472 of record CM038671.1, read on the forward strand.
CTATGTTCCATCATATTAATCTCCCGACAACAAGCTATTTCTGGCGCCGTTTATTTTACTTTACATCTTTATTTACTCTTTATCATAAAAATACCAAAAATATTATCTTATCATATCTGTGAGATCTCACTCTCGTAAGTGACCGTGAAGGGACTGACAACCCCTTTATCACATTGGTTGCGAGGTTCTTATTTGTTTGTGTAGGTGCGTGGGACTCGCGCGTGGTCTCCTACTGGATTGATACCTTGGTTCTCAAAAACTGAGGGAAATACTTACGCTACTTTACTGCATCACCCTTTCCTCTTCAAGGGAAAACCAACGCAGTGCTCAAGAGGTAGCAGTCCATAGTGGGCCCTGCCCGCCTGTCTGACTGGTGGCGTGCTTCGCGTCGGCGCTCGATGGTGGTTCGAGCGTCTTCGTGGGCTCGCTCCCGAAGAACTTGGCGCTGATCGCGGTGGGTCCGTGGGTCGGACGACGCTATGGAAATATTATCACATGCGTCGTCACGACGGATCGACACCCGTGGTGGCTAGCGTGGGGGAGGAGAGTGCACTGTGGCCACAGCACCTCCAGTCCTTTCACCACTAGCGTGCGGTGGCTCAACGGAGCGCCGGCTTGAGGGCCCCGCTGGTCGCGGCTCGTCTTTGTTGGCAACACCGACAAAGCTCTGGATGGTGGCTCTCCACTCGTCGAGCCTTTCCGCAGCAGGAGGAAAGTTGAGGAGCAACTGTGCGTGCGCTAAAGCTTCTGCTGGCATAGGTGGCGGCGAAAGCTGCGTGGACCGTGACGCGCTCCGACTTCTAACCACGTTAGAAGGAGCTCTATCACGGCCTTGCAGCTGCGCGCCATTTTTGCCAGCGCCTCGGCGTGCATGCTGGCCTTCTACGTCCCGCGAATGAGGCACATGACTCTTCCCACAGCGGCGTCCGGGGTCACCAGCGTGGTGATGCTGCTCGTCGCGGACAACCTGGGAAGAGCGCGTCGTGGGCGCCGGCGTAGGCGTCTTGGAAGTCCTCGCGCCGCTGATGGGCGGCACGACGCCGCCCTTGGAGGGCCCCGCGCCGCCAGCGGGGGGCCCGACTCCGTCTTTGGATTTGGCAGCGCGCGGCCTGTCATCTCACGCACGAACGATGCTGCTCGCCAGGCTTTGACTGCCAGAGCAATGCGGGTGTTCGCGGGCCGCGCCTTGGCTTCCGCCCGCGACCGCGTCACCACCCGCCCACACTGGTATGGGCCATTCGGCCCCCGGTGAACCGATCGTCGTGATCGTCTTCTTCTTGGGAGCCATGGCGATGAAGAACTGCTAAACCAACTACTAGACCGGATTTTGCAACTGCGCCCCCCTACCTGGCGCGCCAAAGATGTCAGGGGAAACGACACCTATGGAATCACTGGGATCCCTTCTACGGTTGGCGGGCACGGGGTTGTGCAAAGAGCGGTCCGGTAGCCAAAGACAAAGATCGTTTACCCAGGTTCGGGCCGCAAGGATGCGTAATACCCTAGTCCTGCTTTGGTGTATATTTGAGTGTTCTTGAGCTTTTGAACTAGCTGTGGTGCGTGCGTTGTCCAAAAGATCCAAATCCTTCTCCAGTACGCCTCGAGCCTTCTTTTATAGTCAAAAGGGACTGCCACAGTGGCACACAGGAGGTGGAAAAGTATACAGTGGTTAAGTCTATCCTTTGGCACCGTCGGACAAACGCATTTAATGCGCTGCCGATGTGTCCTTCTTGCTTTATCGGGGACGGCGGGGAGGCTCGTCCCAGCTGTCGCCGCCTCGCCTGGCTCCGACGCGCGTCCGAGCTGATGAGGCGTTGTAGCGCCACGCCGGTGGCTGGGTTGGCGCGGTGGCGTAGTCTTCACGAAGATCTGCATGCCACCACGCAGTGCTTGCCGAGTTGGTTCGAGATAGCGTCGCCACGCAGTGCCTGCCCGGTGGTTGGGTGGCATGGGAACGGCGGTGGAGTCTTGGCAGACGTGGGCCTGGCTGTGGCCCCGCGAGTGTCCTCGGCAAGGGCCTTGCCGGGGCCCCGGCAAGGGTCTTGCTGTGGCATCGCGGTCGTCCCCGGCAAGGATCTTGCCGGGGGTCTCGTGGATTTCCTCGGCCAGGATCTTGCCGAGGATCATCGTCTTCTGGTCCTCATCTGATCTTGTGTGCTTATGATCTTTACAAAGATCTGCATGCCACCACGGAGGTGCCTCCCGAGCCTTGGTTTCAATATGGTTGATGGTGTTGGAACCCTTGGGCTCAAGGGTGGCGCGCTTTGCTGGCGTTGGGCAAGTGGCCCCAGCAAGGCTCTTGCCGCCCCGGCAAGGGTCTTGCCGGGGGAGTCCACCTCGCCCTCTTGCTCTTTGCGTATTTGGTCTTGGCGTTGCTCTGCCCGTCTTGTGCTTCTGGTTTCTCCCTTTGCCCTGCTAAGTGTGGCCGCAGGCGCGGCTCTGACTGCCCGTGCACAAGTCGAGGGGTCAAAAGGAGAGCCCCTACTTTTGTACACCGACATTTGGGTAGTCAAAAAATTCCAAAAAATTATTGTAGTCTACAAGTTAAAGAATATGTAAAAGCAGACTCAACAGAATGCACAAGAAACAACTGAGCCAAAGCTTAGGGCCTCTTTGATTCGCATGATTTGAAAAACGTGGGAATAGGAAAAACGTAGGATTGGAATGTCATGCTCATCTCAATCCTACTGGATTTTGGGTTGTTTGATTGCATCATAAGGAAAATGAAGGATTCTTTCAAAAAGGTTTGAGTGGATGCTAGAAATCATAGGGGAAGTAGTATATAAAATCCTTAGAAAAATTTCTATAAGGTTCAATCCTATGAATCAAACAACTAACATAACAAATTCCTATGGTTTCTAATCCTCTAAAATTCATATGAAAATCCTTTGAATCCAATGAGCTCTAGAATGGGCCAATATAGCCAAAATTCATGGACTAGTGACCCTCCACTTTTTAGGGCTCTTGTTTATAGGAGTTTTGTAGAAAAAATTTCTTTGGAGCCCTTTCGTTTGTAGGAATATAATTCTATTCCTGTGTAGGATAGAAATCAATCCCTTGTATATCATAGAAAAAACACATTAGCCTAGATTTAAAGAAAAAAAATCTTATCATATTAATCAAATGACGACGTCTCTTTCCCTGTAGGATTTTATATGTATGTTATTTCACTTTTTCCTATTCCTACGAACAAAGGAGGCCTTACTAGTCTATATCATGGATTAGTGCACCAAGTTTTACCAACATACCCTTCTGGGCACAAAGGCACGTAAAAACAGTTACCCACACAAAAGCATACACTATTCCTGTTGTCTTATTTTTTTGAGGGAATGGCATCATGGCTCACTTTATTGCTATCAAATCACGTAAAAACAGTTACCCACACAAAAGCATACACTATTCCTGTTGTCTTATTTTTTTGAGGGAATGGCATCATGGCTCACTTTATTGCTATCAAATAGATGCTACATCATCCACAAGCAAGGAAATAATAAAACTAGGAGGTTCATCAACCCAAACATTGTGGTTATGATCCCCTCCCTAGCTAAACTGTGGGCAACGGAATTGGCATCCCTATTGCAAGACGGAAATTCTAATCTACTGAAAGTAGTAGTCTGAATATTAATATCCTCAAAGTATAGAGCAGCTACTGTTGAAGAAAAACCTCCTCCATGGCCTCAAGACAATCAGACTCAACAATAATCTTGTCAAAGTCCATCTCATTAGCCAAAACAAACCCCCTTCTGATACCCAATGCTTCTGTGGAAGCCGCATCAATCGCATAAGAAACTTCTTTGTTACACGCAGCAAGAGATCGTCCCATGTCTGAATAATGTATGTCTGATATCCTCACATTCCAGAGGGCACCTAGGACACTGACTTAATGATGTTATAATGTGTCTATTAGCTAACACCCGGTAACAGGGGAGGACACCAAGCAGAGTTTTCCAAGCAATTTTTTTTTACTTTTGCTCCAATATCTGTAGCCCATAGTGTTTTCCAAGTTAGAGCTTCAATTGATCCTCCTGGCCGAACCAAATGCTCGACAGCATCAATTTTTTTTCCCCGAAGAAACAGCAGGAGCTCTGCCTTTGCATTAAGAAGAAGAGAATTGACCAGTTTATAAGGAAAACTAGCCAAAAACCGATACATCGACACACACCAGCCCCGGGGCTGCGTACCTAACGAGCCGACTTCCCTGTCGCCCACAGACCAGAGTTGCCACCCCACCACACGACCCGGAGCCGCCACTCCGGCTTACAAACCACTTAAACTCACACACGTCGGCCCCGAGGCCGCACTCCACACGAGTCGACGACTCTGCCGTCCACGCGACCAGAACCGACACTCCACAGCACAGAGGTGCTCTCCGGAGCCGCCGCTCCGACTTCCCCGCCGGCCCCGAGGCCGCGCTCCACCTGAGCCGATGACGCTGCCGCAACGCGACCAGATCCGACACTCCACAACCTTGTTCTCCGGAGCCGCCGCTCCGACTTCCTCACCGGCCCCGAGGCCGCGCACACGCCTGGTCGACGATGAACCCGCAAAGCCACCTGAGCCACCGCGGCCTGACGAAGGACCAGACCTCCAAGGCGTCGCCCCCAAGAGGGAAGCGACAAGTACGCCGCCGACGCCGCTCGACCAAGGTCGAAACTTGGGTTTTCACCTGGAGAGCCCGAGACCGAGGCGACATTGTTGGTGATGGGGCTCCTCGAAGACGACTCCAAGGTGGGAACGACGTCCTTGTTCGCCGTCGACGCCGGCAACGACCGAGGTTGTGCTTGGCTTTAGCCCGAAGCTCTCCAAGTCCATCCTCACCACACCTTGACAAACCGTCTCCCGCAACATGCCGACCGTCCACGCCCAAGCCACGTGACCAAGCACGCAGCAAAGACGCCGCCGCCGCCAACCACCACCGGCTGTAGAAACCATTGCAGCCCACCACGCTCCACAAGTCGGGTCTGGGAGGAAGTACCGCCGCGAACACAGCCCCCGGCAGGACCACCCGCACCATGCAGAGGCCACAACCCGGGGTGCCCAGCAGCCCAAACCGGCACCACGCCGGCCGGGGCACACCACAACACCTTCCCAGAGGGCCGGCTCTGCCAAACAGCTCCGCCAAGCCAGGAAGGGCGGAAGCTGCAGCTCCAGATCCACCCACGGCCGCCCGAGCCGGCCCACCACCACGCTGCCGCTGGCCACATGGCCCAGACGGCCGGCCAAGCATCCCGCCGACGGCCAGGTTCTCGCCGGATCCGGCACGAAGCCCGCAACCACCACCAACCGCCGCGCCACGACTCCACAATGAGGAGGAGGGAGGACGACGCTGCCTGGGGCCGCCCGCCAGCCGGCCACACAGCGAAGAGGCCAGAGGCGAGGCTGATCCGTCGTGGCGGCTCACAAGCACGCCGAGCCGTCCAGCGCCCAGCGAAAGCAAGGAGAGCGCCGCCGGCTGCCGCGCATGGGCTTTGCCGGTGACGCCTGACGGCGGCGAGGGGGGCGGGGGCTAAGTGGAGGTGGCAGAGTTTCGCCAGTCGCCTCCTGGAGAGCGACGCGAGCGACTTTTTTTTGGACGGTGGCCCAGACTTTTGGCTCGACAGCACCAAATTGATGATTCAACTATTTCTGTTGTCTTTGATTTCTATGTACGTACTCACACAGATACCATACGCCCTAGCATGTCCAACACCACGAGCTACGCAGCTCAGAAGGCACCATCCTACTTGTTCGTGGGGGGAAAAATACAAACTTTTACCAATGAGTGATGTTCGCAAAAAAAAGGCGATGCCGTGATTTCTTTCGGTCGAATGTTGGACTCATCCAATGCTCATGTTTCAAACCAATAATGATAAAAGTGGAGTCGAAAGGAATGTGGACCTCTGCCAAGGTGTGCAGCTAACATTTGGCCACGAAAATGGAGGTACTACAAGACTAAAAATGCATCGCTTCTGTAAGATATCAAGAGGGGTCGGACAGTCCCCGTGCTGGATAATGTAGGGCATGGGGGGCTTATTTTGCTGTACTCCGGAATCTTAGAACTGGAACTGCATCTCCTTTGTGTATCCGAGCTCCTCGAGGTGCGCAGCCATCGCCTTGTTCATCGGAGGAGGGCCGCATCTCAAGATCTGGAATATAACAAAGAAAAGTCGCGTTATCTCGGAGACGCGATACAGATTGGAGTTTCCTGGAAAACGACCACTTGGCGCTTTCTTGTAAACAAAGTTGTGACCTGCAAGGAATGAACACTTGAGTTTTACTTTACCTGAATATCCTCAGCAGGTGCTGGACAGTGGGTCTTGATCATGTCCTGGGACACAAACCCAACACCACCATTCCAGACTTCAGGAGGCTGCACATGCAAACGACAGTATGAGATTCCTGTTGCAAATGCCTTTACAGTGCAATGGAAGTCGTGACTCTCGATGTAACTCTGTACCATTGGACTAGGGGTAATGAGAGCGCACAGTTGTTTTTAGCAGATAAAAGACAAATTCATAATGCGGATTTATGTCAGAACATGGTATTCATCCAATCGATTAGCACATACTATCTTCAATCATTTTAAGTAGTCCAACACTATTCAAAACCTATCTGTGTGACCGATTTTATGCAGTCAGCTCTGTCCTGCAACTATCTAGCAGCGCTACATTACCATGTGTTCAACGCTCAACAGCCTGTCCGATGTTATTGCCATGAGAATCATAACAGAAATTCTGTACTCAATAAATGGAGAAGTCCTGAATCCATTGTTCCGAACAGAATTACTGACGTGCTTCCGCATTATAAATGCAGTGTACTGATTTGATATGCACAACTAGCTAAAAGATGAGAACATAGGGTGCACCTGATTCAACACGTAGAAGATCTTGAAGCGGTCAGGATATTCTTCGGCCAGGCTGTCCAGCTCTTCCTGCACAGATTAAACAGACCTATAAAGTCAGTACCAAGCAAAATAGCACAGTACTAGTGAAGCGCATCCATCATACAAGAACATCCCTTAGCTCAAGCCCATGCTGCTTTCATGATTTGAGTAACTTTGTAATTCATGTATTCAGTTATAGATGGTTTAATATATATAATAAAAAGGAAAGCTATGGAAGTTGTATGTAAGTTTCAGTTACAGATTACTCTGTGTGACTAGTTCCCTTTTAGCGTACTACAAGTTGTGCACAAGTTCTGAATCTCCTTAGACATTCTAGATATTTCACACTAAAATATACTAAAGGAAATAAGGGAAAACAATACTTGGCATCCAAGTGTTGTATCATCAACAACTATACGGAGTAGATACATCGCTGATAAGTGATAACAACCTTATAAAGTTCTAGTAAATGGGTCATATATGCTCACAGTAACTCTGGTCTAATGGGTCAACAGTTGCAAAGTATATATGTCTTGGATATGGTTTCTGTCTCAGATGATTGCACGAAAACCAAAAAATGGTTTCTACAGAAAAAAGGATGGTGATTCCACCTTCAGAAGAATGTCTTCAGGTGTGACATTTGCATAGACTAGATGAACCTTCGTTTTGTCATTAGGGTTCTCAAGAATTGCCCTTGCAACCTGTGAGAACAGAGAAAAGATTGTTAGTGGAGACCAAAGAAACCGGTTTGTAGCATCATTGACTGTAATATAGAACTTTGAACTTCTTTTTACTTGGAACATCGGAGTAATGCCAGATCCACCAGCCAGCATTCCGAAAGCTCTCACTTGTCCTACTTGGTACTTGAAACGACCCTAGATCAGAGAACAAATCATGTTAAACTTATAATTAGATGGCAAATAAGCATGACATTGTGAATGTGGACTATAAATAACAACACATATGCTAGCTAGACCAGAGCAAAAGGAAACTTTCAGGCGCAAGCACCTATTTCTTATGAACCTAACACAGGTTGTTCATGATAAAAAAGAGTGTTACCTTAGGTCCCTTCACAGACATATAATCACCAACTTTCATTTCACGGAAGTGATGCGACATTCTTCCTTGAGGGTACATCTGAATTTTGGGGAAAAGGAAATATTAAAAAAAGAAAAGGTGAAGAAACTACCGCTGAACACACAATCATGTGGAGCAAGAAGATAAGATTGTTAACCAATATTATTGTAGTATAAAGAAAAGAACACATACCTTTATAACAAGCTGAAAATTTCCGAGATCAGAATCCAATGTAGTAGGTGTGTAAGGCTTGATTACTTCTTCACCGGTAGCATCTTGACCTCTGAATAAAAGGAGGGAACATTAACATGATTTAAATTTTAAAAGAAGTACATTATAAAAGCAAACTTCAGAGCTCAGAAGCAGCACATAATTCAAACCTGCAACTGATATGTTGACCAATTGGAAGGCCTAACACAGAGGTAGGGGTTGGAAGAGCAAATCGGAATTTGGCAACATTATGGCTTATTTTTGTCTTTTCCACAAGTTTAAACTTCCTGAAGTTCTCAGGATCCAAGCAGCCTGATGGGGGCAAAAAGAGCACCAAGAATGACATTAAGCTACAGCATATTACCCTCCAACAGCAGAAAGAATGCTCGAGCAATTCTTTTATTTGGTTGATGAAACAAAGAATGAAAGAAGTAATGAATGCTAGAATGAGGTGTGAAATTCAACATGCAATTACTTAAAGATTCTACAGAGCCACCCATGACAAACAAAACAAAAAAAGATGTTGCAGAATAGCAGGCGCCAAGTTATTAAACTCTCATCAGTAGCACATCTAACTTCATAATCTCACAACAAGTGTAACAGGTTTAGCCACTAGGCAGGTAAAATGGATTCCTTTGCTTAGATCCTGTAGCCAGGCAACAATTATTTTCAAGTACTAGTGAATACTGATGATAACATGGTAAGTCTAAATCAACCAAGACAAATGGGGAAAATCTGCTGGCAGCACAGCTCCGCTGCGCTTAGGCCTCCTGAAATGGAGCCGGCAGTAAAAATAACCGTGGCACTCTGCCACTGGGGTTCACTGAAGTACGGCTCATATCTTCCAGTCGTTCAGCAGACTTGTCTAAACACGAACAATACTTGTCCGGTTCAGTTCAGTTAGGAAAACAACAATTCATTGGTTTATCATATCCATATAGCGAGCGGCATCGACACAGTAAACGGCCACTGCCCGGACCAAGCCCAGCAGGAAGCAGGCAGTGTCTGTCGCCACGAAACAGCACCAGCTCACAAACCAATTCAGCAATTTTCGCAGTACAATGGCCGGATTCGCGGCTCCACGGCCTCTCAGCGAGAACTAACTTCAAGCTGTTGGGACTCCGGCCCACCAGAACACCAGATCGCATGCGAAATCACAGGCGTATCATGTGAGCATGCGTCTATGTGCCGAAATATGCACAGCACAGCCATACGCAGACACATACGTACCCTTGGGCCTCTTGGATCGGCGGAGGAGGAGCGCGCCGCCCACGGCGACGGCTACGACCGCGACGGCGACGGCCACCATGGTCTCGACGCTCCGCCCCTGCAGGAAATCCATGGCCCCCTTCCTCCCGCGCGGCTGTCTGTCTGTCTCCCTCGCGACGCTGTCCCTCGGGGCGGGGGTTGGTTGGGTGCCTCGGGTTGCGGTGTTTGGTGCGGGATTTAGCTGGGTTTGGAATTAGAAGACGGGGTAGGGCGCGGGGTTGGCTGCGGGAGCGGGGGTAGGTGGGGTGCGGTGGTGGTGACCGGTAAGACGGAAACCACCGGTGGTGACTGGCGAGACCTGTGGGCGCGGCGCGGCGCGGTGCGGTGGCGGAGATCGCGAGGTCGTATTCGCCCTTTTGCCCTCGCCACAGTTCAAAACTTCAAAACACAGACAGAAGAGTCTGAATTTCAGATGCTCTTCTCGTCTCGGTGACTACACTGCAAAAGCACCTTCAGAGTTCAGAAACTGTGAATACACTGCAAAAACACATTCAGAAACGCAAGCAGAGTCTGAATTTCAGATGCGTCTCGGTGAGTACACTGCAAAGGTACCTTTTTTTTTAATCACAACTGACTTTATTCCCTAAATAATAGCCATGTCGTTTACAATTTTGGGAAGAATAAACTCGGGAGTATCAGAATCCCAGAATTAAGAATGTCCAGCAGAGTCTGAATTTCAGATGCGTCTCGGTGAGCACACTGCAAAAGTAGCTTGAGAAATCCTAGTAGTACCAAACACGTGAGACACGAGCGCCTGATCCGAAGCCTGGTCTGAATAAAAGGCGATCTCCTGCGTGTCATTAGAGAAATCACGAACTGAAGCTAAGCCAATAGAGAAACTCATTTTGAGGGTTGTAAACTGAACTGTAATGGTAATGCATGGTGGGGGTTGGGAGAGTAATTTCGTGCTCGCATCAATCGCTGTCTGGGTATGGGACGCTGGGCCCAGCTCTGTGATCCACCGGAATGACTCCCTCATCCCAACGTGGATTGATTGGTAGATAGATCGATAGATGCCCTGGTCAGTTTTTCAATTGGCATCGGCGGGCTTGGTCACTTGTTTGGACTAAAGTACTCTATTTTCTTTCTACCACCACTTGTGCCTGCGTCTCCATTTCCAGCGGTCGGATCGGACCATTGGCTCGGCTGATTGGTGTATGATTAGACTTGGTCGTGTCTGGACTCTGGAGGCCGAGCAGCAGCCGCACACTTTCCACCATCTTTTTTTTGAAATTTTCTTTCCACCATCTTGAAAGGGAGAAATTGAAACGAATATCGGCGATGTTCGTGGGATCAGGCGAATTGCGGCTGGAACGGCCTTCTGGGGCTGGTGGCCGCCTCTCAGCAGTCAGCATCCCCTGAAATTCTGAACAACGGTGCAGGCATGGCGGCTGAGCTTAAACAGAACCTGGACAGGCAGCAAAACACGCGCACAACCGGCCTACTGAGGGTGGCCATCCAAAATGCTTGACTAGCGTAAGAATCTCCTGCCCTGGTTTTTTTTTTGTATAAACCCCCTGACCTCTCCGATGGAGGCCGTGTCAGACCTCCTCAAGTGTAAGACGAAGCACATAGACAAGTTTTCAGCAGGCGCAGGCAACCGTGCGTGACAAAAAGGGATGTGGAACACGACATGATTTCACAGCTTAGAGCATGACCTTTACTTGCACCAGTGAAGCCAATCCGAAAATCTGACAAGGTAAAGTAGAAGAAGAAATTCGAATGCACCGACCGACGACAGAAAATCAACTGATCCTCCGTTGAAAATGCTCAGCAAATCAATTGCTTCCCAGCGCCTCCGAAGATCTGCTACTGCCTCTACTTTTGTCTACCCGTTGATTTCTTCCATGGCACAGGGAGGGAGCATGCAGTTTTCTACTCCCTCCGTTCCTAAATTTTTGCCTTTTTAGAGATTTCAATTGAACTATCACATACGGATGTGTATAGACATATTTTAGAGTGTAGATTCACTCATTTTGCTCCGTATGTAGTCATTTGTTGAAGTCTTTAGAAAGACAAATACTCCCTCCGTCCCATAATGTAAGACGTTTTTTAACACTACACTAGTGTCAAAAAATGTCTTACATTATAGGACGGAGGGAGTATTTAGGAACGAAGGGAGTAATTTTCAGTCGATTCAGGAGCACGGATCGAGAGCGAGAGCGAGAAAAGTGGCGCGAGGAGCCCACATTGCCGACAAGAGCGAGACACAGGCTTGAGGGGTGCAGTTGTGAGGGCGGGGGGTCGCCAGTGACCGGGAAGAAGACGGAGTTTAGGGCTCATTCGGTTTGAAGGAAACTAAAAACGTAGGAATTAGGATTAGTATAGGAATTTGATAGGATGACACTTGCCATCCTAAGGAATTGACTTGCTGCGTTCCTACGCGTAAAATGAACTTTGAGTGGATGTGTAGTTTCCTCTAAAATCACAGCAAATGAGTAGTATTCCTTCAAAATTTTATGTACGCATTTCCTACAAACCGGATACATCTATAGAAAATTTTCCTCTAGGATCCTTGTTCCTACGCTTTTCCTATGAAAATCCTCCAAACCGAATGAGGGGATGGCTGGGGACGGTGGCGGAGGAAGTGGCTCGAGGAGGGCGAGGGATGGATGCCGGCCGCTGACGGCATCAGGCTGTTTGCCAGCTGGTCACTGTGGCGTTGAATTCAGATTGGAGGGAGGACGACTGGGGAAAAACCGAAAGAGTGACTGAAGCCAGATTTTTTTTCAGGTGACTGTTGTAAAGGACTGAAAATAGTCTGCCTGGCACTTTTGAACAATGACCACTTCTGATAGTAAGAAAAAGTTATCATGCCTTATCATATAGGAGAATGCCAGAGGAACAAAAACTGTTATAATTACTTACTCTAATCCAAAACCACAGGCAAAACGTAAAACGACATCTAAAAACTCTGCATAAGAGGGCCTAGGGATACCTAAATACAGTTCCTGAGACTTGGCAAGCACAGGTGATCCTTGGGAAAATAAATGGGTTCCACGAGCCTAGAAGAGGCACAAAAATGCCAAAACTATCAGATGCAGACTCACAGGTATACAAGTCGTCAACAAAGAGCATTCAAGTATCCATGATCATGCCACAAACCAAGTTCAGTCTGTTGCTGGGTCCATGAATACTGACCATTACTGAAGAAGCAAGAAGTGAACACAAACTACCTAAACCAGGGCGGACCAAAAGAATGCCATGATCAGAAGGATAAAATTTCTCATCTGTGAAAGTATATCAGTTTCCCCTGAACAGAACCTTGAGTGATAACAAATTTATCGTCTGCCAGCGTGAAATATACACGGTGCAAACTTTTGAACTGAAAGCCAATACCAATATTCAATCCTACTATGCGAGTTAAAAGGATCTACGATGTAGCAGTTTCGATCAGAAAAATGCAGCGAAATACATGTGAGGGAGCTTTATCTCAATACCGGACCATAAGAAGGAACCAGTTGAACACCAACATTAACCAGCTACAAGATTTTAACATGTCTTGGCTTGAATCTTGATTTGAATACTCACAACATTGATGATGGTAATCAATGCTACCGGCATTTTGGCTCGAATAGCTTCAGCTAGAACTGAAAATATACAAGTTGATCTAGATAGGAAAACATTAACTGAAAAATGATTTCCTATTAGCTACTCCCTCCGTTCCTAAGTATACAAATCTTTTTAGAGATTCCACAATGCGGACTACATACGGAGCAAAATGAGTGAATCTACTCTCTAAAATATGTCTATATACATCCGTATGTAGTCCTTATTGAAATCTCTAAAAAGACTTATATTTAGGAACAGAGGGAGTAGAATTCTTTCAGAGTGCAAAAGCAGCAACTACTGCACACTGGTATTGTTTATAATGCTGAAACAGTAATTCACGAACACCCTATGCAAATGAGAGCCAAAGAAAAGGGGCAAACATGGTAATGAACGAAACATGCCTTAGGATGCGTTTCGACGATATGACAATAATAAAAAGGGAAAAAAATGAATTGTACAGTTACAACATACAGGCATTCCATGAGAAATACTGTAATTTTTATCTTTGGCTCCTAATGAGATATTCTTCTGATTATGATGAAACTGAAGTGACTGAAATAATGTTTAGGTTGGGAAGTGACAACCTATGACTCAAGTGACAAGTTGCCAAACAAACAAATAAAGAAAACAATAAGATTGAAAACAGGTCAAGAAAAAAAAAAGAACAATCATGTCAGTCTGTTACCTTTATTACTAGGCAATGGAATGACATGGTAAAAGAAGCACACTACCATACTGCATCATTTTTTAGAGAAAACAATGAATGAACAAAGCCAAATTAACCGGGATGAGGACACATGAGGATTGTGTCTCTACAACTTGTCAGTATGGCACAAGTATATAACATGAGAAACAAAAGATACATTAAGCATATGAATTCTAGAAGTTTACTTCCTTATATTGAGGATCATATTTAATCTAAACTTCAGCTAACCTATAATTTTTCAAACCCCACTGAAGCCAAGCGAATTTCAAAGTGGCCATCTTAATATTCAACAGAGTACATTGGAGTACCAAATTAGGACTCTCTGGATGAAGATCAAAGAAGATTGCAACCTCAACTAGTACTTCACCCAAATACAATGAAAGATCAGTTATCATCCATGTCCTGCAGGAGTAAAAAAAAATACCCTGGGACAACAAGAATCAAGCAAGGAAACATTTCATTTTTTTTAGGTTGGCAAGTGACAACCTATGACTTAAGTGACAAGTTGCCAAACAAACAAATAAAGAAAGTAACAAGATAGAGAACAGGTCAAGAAAAAAATCAACGATCATGTCAATTTGTTACTCCCTCTGTTCACTTTTATAAGACCTTGAAGACATTTCAGACAATGTGTAAAATAACCCATTTTGAGTTGTCTGAAACGACTTACAAAAGTGAACGGAGGGAGTACCTTTATTACGAGGCAATGGAACATGGTAAAAGAAGCACACTACCATACTGAATCATTCTTTCAGAGAAAATAATGAATGAACAAAGCAAAATTAACCGGGATGCGGACACATGAGGATTATGTCTCTACAACTCGTCAATACGGCAACAAAAGATACATTTGAGCATATAAACTCTAGAAGTTTTATTCCTTGTACTGAGGAACATATTTAGTTTAAACTTCAGCTAAGCAATAATTTTTCAAACCCACAGAAGCCAAGCGAATTACAAAGTGGTCATCTTATAATATTTAAAAGAGTATATTGGAGTACCAGATTAGGATTCACTGGATCAAGATGAAAGAAGAATGCAACCTCAACTAGTACTTCACCCAAATAGAATGAAAGATCAGTTATCATCCATGTCCTGAAGGAGTTAAAATTTTACCCCGGGACAGCAAGAATCAAGAAAGGAAACATTTCATCTAGGCAAATAAACACAAACTACTGTCAGGAGGAAGATGCAAACACAGTGGCATCAAAGAAACTTATCCCAGCAGCATCAAAGGAATATACTATCCAAAAAGTAAACCAAGAGAGACCAAACAGACATTTAAAAAGCACCGGGCAAGAACAGCAACCAACCTAGGATTCAGAATCTCGTAAAAAACATCGAATGAACAAGCATCGATATGTATTTATGTTCAAACATCCTCTGCATGGTAAGTTGGTAACACATAATCTATAGCCTATCATCTGATATTTTGATATAACTATTTGTATGATCTCTTTATTCTCTCTCGCTATACTTATACTTATTACCAAGGAGGGAGGCAACCTGTATTTCAGCTACTGTTTATTACTACTAGTATAAAGAAGGAACTATCTGACCCTTCATCCTGTGTTTGCCTACTTCTTGATCCGGCGCACCTTCTTTGCGCCCCAGACCTCCATGCGGCCCTTGGGGCATCCGCAGGGCGCGCGGAAGATGAGGACGGTGCGGCCATTGGGCGGCGCCATCTTGCGGAGCTCGGCCTCGAGCTCGCGGTGCGCGTCGCCGAGATCGACGGGGCGCGCGCCCGCGGCGGCAAGCAGCGCCGATCGCGCGGCGGGGGTGGGGCGGCCGCGCACGCACTCCTCCGTCTCGAGCTGGATGTCGAACTCGACGGCCTTCTTGAGGCCCCTGCAGCGCGGCTTGCCGCACTTGCGCGCGTGGTGGCCCAGCAGCGCCCAGCCGAGCGCGGCCCCGGCCACGGCCGCGGCGGCCCCCGCGAGCGGCGCGGCCGAGAGGCAGGACGCGGCCGGGTGGAGCAGCGCGCGGGCCTCGAGGAAAATAAGCTTGACGTGCGGGGCCACGAGGAAGCCCAGCGCGGCGACGACGGCGAGGAGCACGAGCGCGTCCACCGCGGCCATCGGCGAGTGGTCGCAGAGGGCGGTGAGGTGGCGCCTGGAGGAGGAGGAGGGGGGCAAGCGCTTGGATCGGGCGCCGCATGAGGAGTCCGCCGCCCTGCGGTGGTGCTCGAAGGCGCGCAGGAACTCGATGAGGCTGCGGCACTCCGCCATGGCAGGCTCGCGGCGCGCTCCGGGACGGGACGGCACGGCCCGGCGGGTAAATTCGCCCGTTTCGGCCTGCCGGTCTGGTGCGGTGCGGTGCCTCGGTGCGCGAGTTTTGGGAGGGAGGGAGGCGGGGTGGGGTGGGGGCGTCGGGATCTGGTATGTCTGTGGGGAGCGAACCTGCTTGGGACTTGCCGATCGGATCGGTGGGGCTGGGGACTCGGCACGCACCATCCCGATCGGGGCTGGCTCGGCTCGGTCGACGTGCCGCGGCGGCAACTCGTCTTTCCGTTTCGTTCACGCCGCCAGTACGCCACCAAAAGCCGTTACTGGCGCACGCCGGTGCTGTGCCGCACCGCACCGTCAGGATGTCAACGCGGCGGCCGCACACGTTGCGGTCGCCGGACGGTCGTGTCACCGGGAGGGCCGCTGGTCGTGCGGCCGGCTCTAGTCGCAGTAGCGCCGTACGCCACCAGCCGCTCTATCTCTATCTATCTACGCCAGGCCAGTGTGCGTTTCTGGACCAAAAGCTTCCGTGCACACAATTAAGTGCACAGCGTTATCAGGAGAGGAAAAGAAAAGGAAAAAAAGGGTTCGTGCGTGGTGACGCACGTCTCTGCCACTGCCACCACGGAGAATGCCGGCAATAAAGCACGGGCAGCGACTCCCGTGGCATACACGGTGCTCCGCTTTCCCAAACTTTTCCTTGCCGTTCCGTCCTGGTGCATTCTGTTCAGGGAATGTCCCGTCTGACCAGCGTGCCGTACGCCAGTCTGCGCCTGCGCGGGCAGCAGACTGCGATCGGTGTGCCGCGCACTGGCCAAGCCGCCGAGGAGGGCTTGGTCTTGCTGTGATGTTGCACGGCCACGTACGTTGCCAGCTGCTTTGTCAAACAACGACGACGTCGTGCTGGTGTTTTTTGTGGGGGAGAAAACTTGTTGCGTGTGATCGATGGGCTCTGGCTGGCTCTGGGTAATGGCATATGGAAGCATGGTCAAGCCAGTGCGTGGAGACGACAATGTCATTCGTCAACACCGTGACAGCTGAAAATCTTCCGTCTGAGACTCTTTAAATTGACCAAGTTTTCCTCGGTATCACATGGGAGAAGGCTGCCATTGATTTAGCGATCGATTGCCTATATTGTTTTATCATTGTGCTTCCATCCTTGACGGTGTGATTGGTTGCCGAAATTTGGACCCTTTTATAATCACCTAGCCATGCTACTGATGTGAATACTCCATGGATCAACAATAACGATCCATATACAAGAACAACACTACAAATGCTGAAAGACAGATTCCCACGGTTGTTCTCTTTCAGTAGGCAAGAGCAGATTTCTGTCCAGAAAATCAAAATTTTGGAAGATGCATCTGAACACTTCTTCACTCCATTATCAACCCAGGCTCATCAACAATTCCAAGAACTATCTGCCCTCTTGCAGGCTACCCAATTGAATGATACTCTGGACACCTGGTGCCTTCCATGGAACAAGAGTCATAATGTTTTTTCAGCTATCAAAATGTACTACCACATACAAGGCCAAGAAGTAGCATCTCCACTATTTAAGAAGATCTGGAAAAGTGCTGCCATGTTAAGATATAAGATATTTCTTTTGTCACTGCTGCATGATAGAGTGAATGTCAGAAATCTTCTTGCCAGAAAGCACTTTCATCTGCCAAACTACAATTGTGAACTCTGTAACTGTTCTTGTGAAGAAACCTGTCTCCATCTCATCTGGGACTGTCCTTTTGCTCTGCAATGCTGGGATTCAATTGTTCCTTCCAAAGTCAGAGGTATAAATGTTTTTGATGAGATCAACTTGTTGTCAATCCATCTGCCCAAGCAGTTTGCAATGAGCATCATCACCATGGGTTGCTGGCACATTTGGATGCAGAGAAACTCCACAAAACCCATCAGTTCATGGATGGAGAAAGCTACTCAAAGATGATTTGAAGTTGCTGATTCTGAGAACCAAAGAGAAACACAGGGAAGCTTTTAGTGGTTGGATTACAGATAATCTAAATTAAATTGATCATGGACTTTCCTAGAGCTGGTATTGGTTAGATGGCTCCGGTTGTATTTTCTTTACTTGTTTGTAAATAACTATGTTATACTTTGAATGAAAATTACCGTAGAAAAATTGTTCTACGGTTTTCGGTTAAAAAAAACACTACAAATGCTTTTGGACAACATGATATGCACACGCGATAGCCCAGTCAGCATACACAACACCACCACACACACACACATGATAGCCCAAATGAATACCTTCACCCAAAGGGGCCTAAACCTGTATACATTTCTGTGTCATCCATTTGCACCTCGGTAGTTCTACGCTCCATACATATACTTATACTTATTTTCATAATTATATCAACGACAACTACAATAGTTGAGAAACTATTTTTTGACCATTAGTTACTTCCTTCCTCCATCTAGGTTTATTATTCATCCTATAATATTATAGGTCAAATTTCAATAATTAGTTGATTAATTAAAAAACATATGTACGAAAATGTACCATCTATTTTTTTCGAATATGAATCCAAAATATATTTCTCATGACATATATCTTAGAGTCGGTTACACCACTGATGCCTAAAGTCGGCGAGAAAAGTCATTTTGGTGCCAAAACTTGTGGCAAATATCGAACTTGGCTCGGGCATCCATGTACGATGAAAATTGCATTCGTATACGAACACGGTGATAACTAGGCGTGCTAGCATGGTGTGGGACCCGCTGTTAGCGACTAGACGGCGGGGAGGAGGGTGCATGGCCTATTTTGCTTTGCGGAAAAAACACTTAAAGTTATTGTTTTCTTACAAAAAGGCCCTCGGAGAGAAATTAAGGTTGTTGAATCCATCACTATTGTTGTCATGTAAGGGTTCATAAATTTTATATGCATAAGTCTAGCCAACATAAATTAAGATTAATAAATTTTTTCCAATAAAAATAGTGTTGGCTCGATGATTCAAACCTACAACCTAAGGATATACAATGGCCACATATACCACTCCTGACATCTCATGTTAAAATGGATAATTTCCATTTATAAAATAATGCACTCGTGTGGCCAAAACGGACCGTACTACGACCCATTTTCAACATGTTAGCATTTTTCGTTTCTAAAAATTTGAAAAAAATATGTAAATTGTATTTGCATGTAATAAATAATGTACATATAACTAAAATATAAATTTAAAAAATATCATAAAATATCTAATAAATTAACAAAAGTACATAAAGTATATTATTAAAAAATATAATTTTAATTAAAAGGGGTTCACATATTCAATAAGGTTTTAAAGTAATTTTGGAAAGGTTCGTGTATTTAAATAAATTTCAGGTAAGTTTAAGATTCTCCACCTTTTAAATAAATATTGATGTGTCCATACAAAAGTGCTCATGCTATAAGATTTTTATGTTATTTTAAAAAGTTTATATAGTATATAAAAGTTTGTGTGCTTTCTAAAAAGAATACTAGCCTAGTACGCCCTCAGATGGCAAATCCTCGCATTAATACTATCTGAATTGTACAAACATTTTTTATAATTCACTAATATTTTAAATTGTATGAATATGTTTTAAAATAACACGTGAATTCTTTTTAAATGACATGACCATTTTAAAATTATGCTTTGTTATACAGTCGTAAAGTGTAATTATACTTTAGAAACATGAGACCTCGTTGGATGGTGTGGTATCCGTTGCCGCTCTATAACCTTTCGTCATAGGTTCGAAATCACAGACTAGTTTTCATGTTTATTCTACAATTTATGATTATCTCTGCGAGGGCCTTTTGCAAGAAAAATAATAATTTTAGAGGGTATACGCAAAAACCAGCCCACACGCCTTCGTCCCTGCCGACCAATCTTTGGCAGTTGGTCCGCACCACGTTGGCATGCCTAGTCAACATCATGTTCGTACATAAACGTAATTTTGCATATACATGCACACCCGATTCAAGTTGTGGCACTAGTTGAATATATGCCTCATGTTCTGGCATAAAAGTGACTTTTCTCTTCAAGTTTAAACACCAAATACCAATGGTGTAGTTGGCTCTATAACTTATAATTTGCTGACTAAATATATGGTCAAAACTTAAAGTAAAATACAGGGGAGGGGGGGGGGGGTATATAACCAGACATAGGGAAGTAACAGCCTTGAATCTTGACTGATCACATAATGTAAGACCGTGCAAAATACAACTTTGGACTTGCATGTGGTAGTGTGTTTGGTCTCGTAATGTCCGTTTGTCTCGTACGTATGGTCGGTACACATGCTTGTGCAGTTCCAAATGGAAGAGACAAAAAGGTGGACACGGCCAAACAATTTCCCTGCCTATTCCGCTTCAGATTTCGTAGGGAAACCGACTCCCCTATGGAATGAGTCTGAAAGCGGTAAACTTGACTAGAACCTGCCATCAAGATTGACAGTGAAGTTCCCGCCAAAAAAAAAGATTGATAGTGAAGTTGACGAATGTTACACGGCTATAGCCCATAGCTGTTGACCGATCGTCCGCGTGGTTAGAAACTGAAGATTCTCTTTCACAACAGTAAGCCACAGTTGGACACGCTATGCCGACGCGTTTGCCACCTTTTACAAGGGACTTCATTACAGCATGTACGTCATTATTAAATATATTTTTCTTTGGCTCGTAAATTATTTTTGACTGATGAAGAGATGGTCATCGAGGTAGGAATTGAAGCGACGACTGAACTGAAGTTTCCATCCTATCAACCTGGCACAACATCCTCCTCTTTTATATATACTCTCTGTAGCTGCACAGTGAAAGAAAATAAGAGACTGCTAACCACTTCATTACGGATCGCTCTCTAGCTTGTGTAGGCATCGACGAGGCCAAGTCGCAACTGCTCCGGCCCGGCCCCGATCGATCGATCCCTTAGTTGCCAACAAACAAAGGAGTTCCATCCAACGCGAAAGCATGCTTAGCATAAGCAACAAACGGAAGCGGTGCAACTTGGCCATCATGACAGTCCTTGCACACCGCCTTGATGGCCAGCCGCACCTTGATTTGCTTGCAAGGTGGCGAAATTAGACCCGAAAAGCCGTCCTGACCCGTCCCCGCCAACCCATGTGGTTAGCCAAATCCATAGCCGTTTGGCCATACCGGAGCACACAGTACGCCGCGACCTCGGTTGATTCGGCGGTACTGTTCATGTGCATGTGAGGTCACATGCATGAGCGTGGACAAATGAAGCGTTAATCAAAGGCTATGGCTGTGTGACCTCATGCAGGTCCAAGCAATTAGTATTGCAGGTTTGACCCTTGCGAGAGCACGCTGGCCACGCGTTGGACGGCCCGTGCGGTTCATGGCCCAACTGTTGCGGATTTCTATGGTAAGGCTGGTCATAGTGGGGAGTAATTTATACTAGTGTCATGCTTATGACGTTAGTCTAAATTATTATCTTTATTGTGCAAATTACATAATCATAGTGTCATAGATGAGTTCATTTAAGCTTGTAGACTCATCCTTTTTCAGGAAGCGCTATGTTACAGTAACATATTACGTTACTCTAAACCCCTCTCTTCTCATTAACTATTTGCTACATAAGTAAAAAAGAAATTAAAATGTGCTATGTTACTATCTAAGTTAGTCCCATTATGACTAGCCTAACGCGCGGGGAGATTTGGTCCGGGGTGATGCCCCAGAAGTTGACGTGCATATGCGGGCGGAACGGAACGGTTGGGCACGGCCGCACTCAGCTGCGACTGGATCATGCAATCGGCTTCAGTGCTTCACCAATCACCATGGATGGATCTGGTCGAGCTCGACCGCTGGCGCTGGGGCTAGAGTCTGACGGAGTCTGGACTCTGGATGAACCAGCGAGCACGGCAAGTTGCGATGTTCGCCTTGATGATGATTACAAGACAGACGCGCGCGCACCATCGGGTAGGGGGGAAATACGTGCGTTCCTACGAGTGCGCACCGTAGCATACGTCTTGAGTTGTGTGGCATTCATATGATTCCTGAGTTGGACGAGCAACTAGTTAACGAGCGCTTCTTCGGAAACCTCGTAACGATCAGCGGTACTTGGTGCGCTTTTAGCCATTCGCCACGTGTCACGCTTTGGGCGCTCTTTTCGGATTTTGTTTTTTTATTTTTTCACACGCGTTTTTGGCTTTTTAAATGGTTTTTTTCCGGGTTTTTTGACGTTTTGGTTTTCCATCGGTCTACCTCAGTTTTTGAATCAAAAAATTTGAACGCAAAATAACACGTTTTCCTTTTTTTCCCCGAGAGTCACGGTTTTGCTTTCGCGAGAGTCACGGCCGTGCATATCGGAAAAGAAAAAAAAACGTGTTTTTTGTTTTTTTTCTTTCGTGAGAGTCACGGTTTTGCTTCCGTGAGAGGCACGGGTGTGCTTTCGCGAGAGTCACGGCCGTGCCTCTCGGAAAGGAAAAAAATGCGTTTTTCTGTTTTTTTTCTTTCTTTCGCGAGAGTTACGGTTTTGCTTCCGCGAGAGGCACGGTTGTGCTTTCGCGAGAGTCACAACCGTGCCTTTCGGAAAAGGAAAAAACGCGTTTACTGTTTTTTTCCTTTCTTGAGAGTCACAGTTTTGCTTCCGGAAGAGACACGGTTGTGCTTTCACGAGAGTCACAGCCGTGCCTCCTCGAAAGCGAAAAAATACGTGTTTTCTTTTTTTTTCTTCCGCGAGAGTCACGGTTTTGCTCCACGAGAGGCACGGTTGTGATTTTGTGAGAGGCACGGGCGTGCCTCTTTCGAAAAGGGAAAAAACCCGTCCTCCCGGTTCGGTTTTTTCGTCCTGTTTTTTGTCCGTTTTTTTCGTGAAAAAAGGTTCGTCAAAATCTATCAACATGGAATCTAGTTTTGAAGATCTCGACGCGAGAAATCCGACGGTAAAAGCGGTTCGAGATTTGGACGCATGATTTGAAAGATAAAATATTTTGAACAAACGGATCTACAAAAAAAAAACCCCAAGGTTGCGACAAAAGACGCGCTGTATATGCGCGACTTGCCGCAACCAGAGAAATTGAAGTGATCTTTGCAACAAATACTCTTCAATTAGTGATTTCAGACCCATGCCACTGAGATGGAACCGCGTCTGAAAAGCAGATCTTATGGTAACCGGACCGACAGTGGCAGAAACGGCCACGCATGGAGAGTTTTTTGTTTTTGAGTCAAACGCATTGAGATTTGAAGGCGGAAGAAGCATATAGCGCGCGCGATAGTTATGTTTTTTAGTCAAACTTTAACATATACTTTCTCTGTTCCCTAATACTTCCTCCATTCCCAAATATTTGTTTTTTTAGAGATATCAAATGGACTACCACATACGGATGTATATAGACATATTTTAGAGTGTATATTCACTCATTTTGCTCCGTATGTAGTCACTTGTTGTAATCTCTAGAAAGACAAATATTTAGGAACGAAGGGAGTATTTGTCTTTCTAGCCATCTCAAATGGACTATAATATACGGATGTATGTAGACATGTTTTAAATTATAGATTTACTCATTTTGCTCTGTATGTAGTCATTTGTTGAAATCTCTAGAAAGACAATTACTCCCTCCGTCCGGAAATACTTGTCTTCATAATGAATGTATTGGATGTATTTTAGTTTTAGATACACCCATTTGTATCCATTTCTACGACAAGTATTTCCGGACGGAGGAAGTATTTAGAAACGGAGGGAGTAGATTCTTCATATGCTTCTTCCGCCTTCAAATCTTAGCTTGTCAAATGGGCCGGCCCAGTTTGAGAGCGCACGATGCGTTCGTTCATTAGTTTTGGTTTTCTTTTTCGTTTGTCCCTGTCGATTTTTTTCCAATTTATGTTTTTTTGTTTGGTTTACTGTTTTTGTGTCTAAAATTGGCCTTCGGGTGTTTTTCTCTTTGTTTTTTGGTATTTTAGAAAATAATAACAGGTTCGTGCTTCAATAAAGTTTTATGTGTATTTATAAATATTCTACATATATTACAAAAAGTATTTTGTACATTATAAAAATGTTTAGTTTATATAAAAAAGTGCTTACCATATGTTAAAAACAGGTTCATCATAAATTAATAAAAGTTAACTGTACATATAGAAAATGGTCAGCGTATATATAGTTTTTTTGCGGGAGGTCAGCGTATATTAAAAAACAGTTCATCCTACATTACGGAATGTTCATTTTGTATTGAAAAATGTTCATCATATATTAAAATAAAAATTTGTATAAAAGTTATTTAGTGTGCATTAAAAATGTTCAGTATATATTACAGAATTGTTCACCATGTATTAAAAAACAAAAAGGAGGAAGAGAAAACCAAACAAAAAAACGGAAGGAAAAGCTGATCATGTCACGCCTAATTTGTTACGGCTTTTCTCTCTCTCGTTTTTGTCGCTCTCTTTTATGGTTGATCAAGGTGTGGTCGGCAATACAAAATAGTTTGATCGTGTTTGCTTCAAATGGTAACTATGTAAAGTGTTGCTATGCATAGGATTTTGGGGGCACTTCTCTGTTTTATTGGTTCTAGGGATAGTTCGGTGTAAGGACTTCTACATAGTTCCGTTAATCTTCTAAAAATACGTGGTTTAGTTAATGAAATAAGGGAGGAATCCCTTATTTTTTTAGAAATGGTGACTATATGCAGGCTCGTCCAGGAAATTAGAAATATGCATGTAGTCAAATTTTCCCTTTGTGCCATATGGTTATGTTTAAAATTTAAATTCAAAATAAATGACACCAATTGATTATGAACTTGGCATGCATGAGCACTTTAACACGAGAACTTGGTCTGTGGCTAGATCCAACTCTTTGGCTCCATCAGAAATTGCGAAGGATCCTCCCTAGTCCCTTTCCTTTTCCGATGGTGATAATCGGCGTTTGATGTAGCTAATGCATTCGCCGAGGTGGCCATTGGTGGCTCACATTCCGCCGAGGGGGGGGGGGGGTTGATGATTTTTTTTAACCTTTGAACTGTTAGAGACACGACACATGATAAGAATGGCAAAGAACGAAATCTATCATAGGGTACATAAGATTTTAACATCAAAAACCCCTCTAATGCGAAGGGGGAAAAACCATGGGCGCCAGCCGACGAAAATTCACTATATTGGAAGAGGTTACAAAAGCTGGAGATTTACAACTGATTAATTTATCCCGTACAACGGCTTACAATAGTTATATATAATAGTTGTTGTTGGAAATATGCCCTAGAGGCAATAATAAATTAGTTATTATTATTATATTTCCTTGTTCATGATAATCGTTTATTATCCATGCTATAATTGTATTGATAGGAAACTCAAATACATGTGTGGATACATAGACAACACCATGTCCCTAGCAAGCCTCTATTGGCTAGCTCGTTGATCGATAGATGGTTACGGTTTCCTAACCATGAACATTGGATGTCATTGATAACGGGATCGCATCATTAGTAGAATGATGTGATGGACAAGACCCAATCCTAAGCCTAGCACAAAGATCGTAGTTCGTATGCTAAAGCTTTTCTAATGTCAAGTATCTTTTCCTTAGACCATGAGATTGTGCAACTCCCGGATACCGTAGGGAATGCTTTGGGTGTACCAAACGTCACAACGTGAATCGGGTGGCTATAAAGGTGCATTACGGTATCTCCGAAAGTATCATTGGGTTGGCACGAATCGAGACTGGGATTTGTCACTCCGTGTAAGCGGAGAGGTATCTCTGGGCCCACTCGGTAGGACATCATCATAATGTGCACGATGTGACCAAGGGGTTGATCACGGGATGATGTGTTACGGAGCGAGTAAAGAGACTTGCTGGAAGCGAGATTGAACAAGGTATCGGGATACCGACGATCGAATCTCGGGCAAGTACAATACCGCTAGACAAAGGGAATTGTATACGGGATCGATTGAGTCCTTGACATCGTGGTTCATCCGATGAGATCATCGTGGAACATGTGGGAGCCAACATGGGTATCCAGATCCATTGTTGGTTATTGACCGGAGAATGTCTCGGTCATGTCTACATGTCTCCGAACCCGTAGGGTCTACACACTTAAGGTTCGATGACGCTAGGGTTATAAAGGAAGTTTGTATGTGGTTACCGAATGTTGTTCGAAGTCCCGGATGAGATCCCGGACGTCACGAGGAGTTCCGGAATGGTCCGGAGGTAAAGATTTATATATGGGAAGTCCTATTTTGGTCGCCGGAAAGGTTTCGCACTTTATCGGTATTGTACCGGGAGTGCCGAAAGGGGTCCGGGGGTCCACCGGGGGGGTCCACCTGCCCCGGGGGGCCACATGGGCTGTAGGGGGTGCGCCTTGGCCTATATGGGCCAAGGGCACCAGCCCCAAGAGGCCCATGTTGGAAATATGCCCTAGAGGCAATAATAAATTAGTTATTATTATTATATTTCCTTGTTCATGATAATCGTTTATTATCCATGCTATAATTGTATTGATAGGAAACTCAAATACATGTGTGGATACATAGACAACACCATGTCCCTAGCAAGCCTCTATTGGCTAGCTCGTTGATCAATAGATGGTTACGATTTCACGACCATGGACATTGGATGTCGTTGATAACGGGATCACATCATTAGGAGAATGATGTGATGGACAAGACCCAATCCTAAGGCTAGCACAAAGATCGTAGTTCGTATGCTAAAGCTTTTCTAATGTCAAGTATCATTTCCTTAGACCATGAGATTGTGCAACTCCCGGATACCGTAGGGAATGCTTTGGGTGTACCAAACGTCACAACGTAATCGGGTGGCTATAAAGGTGCATTACGGTATCTCCGAAAGTGTCTATTGGGTTGGCACGAATCGAGATGGGATTAGTCACTCCGTAAACGGAGAGGTATCTCTGGGCCCACTCGGTAGGACATCATCACAATGTGCACAATGTGACCAAGGGGTTGATCACGGATGATGTGTTACGGAACGAGTAAAGAGACTTGCCGGAAGCGAGATTGAACAAGGTATCGGGATACCGACGATCGAATCTCGGGCAAGTACAATACCGCTAGACAAAGGGAATTGTATACAGGATTGACCGAGTCCTTGACATCGTGGTTCATCCGATGAGATCATCGTGGAACATGTGGGAGCCAACATGGGTATCCAGATCCCGCTGTTGGTTATTGACCGGAGAACGTCTCGGTCATGTTCGCTTGTCTCCCGAACCCGTAGGGTCTACACACTTAAGGTTCGATGGCGACGCTAGGGTTATATAGGAAGCTTGTATGTGGTTACGAATGTTGTTCGGAGTCCCGGATGAGATCACGGACGTCACGAGGAGTTCCGGAATGGTCCGGAGGTAAAGAATTATATATAGGAAGTGCTTGTTTCGCCATCGGGACAAGTTTCGGTGATATCGGTATTGTACGGACCACGGAGGGGTCCCGGGGCCCATCGGGTGGGGCCACCTGCCCTGGGGCCACATGGGCCCTAGGTGGTGCGCCTAGGCCTGCATGGGCCAAGGGGAACCAGCCCCAAGAGGCCCATGCGCATGAAACACTTGGAGAGGAAGAGTCCATAGAGGGAAGGCACCTCCGAGGGTGCCTTGGGGAGGATGGACTCCTTCCCCTCTTGGCCGCACCCTCCCTTGGAGGGAGGGGCAGGCTGCGCCCTCCCCTCCTTGGCACCTATATAAAGGGGGAGGGAAGGGGCAGCAGCACCTGAGCCCCGGGCGCCTCTCTCTCCCTCTCCAACACCTCCTTCTCCTCCGTAGTGCTTGGCGAAGCCTGCAGGATTGCAACGCCTCCACCACCACCACGCTGTTGTGCTGCTGTTGGATGGAGTCTTCCTCAACCTCTCCCTCTCTCCTCGCTGGATCAAGGCGTGGGAGACGCCACCGGCTGTCACGTGTGTTGAACGCGGAGGTGCCGTCTGCTCGGCACTAGGATCATCGGTGATCTGAATCACGGCGAGTACGACTCCATCAACCCCGTTCACTTGAACGCTTCCGCTTAGCGATCTACAAGGGTATGTAGATGCACTCTCCTTCCCCTCGTTGCTAGTCTCTCCATAGATAGATCTTGGTGATACGTAGGAAAATTTTGAATTTCGCCACGTTCCCCAACAAAGTGGCATCATGAGCTAGGTCTATTGCGTAGATTCTTTGCACGAGTAGAACACAAAGTAGTTGTGGGCGTTGATTTTGTTCAATATGCTTGCCGTTACTAGTCTTATCTTGATTCGACGGTATTGTGGGATGAAGCGGCCGGACCAACCTTACACGTGCACGCTACGTGAGACCGGTTCCACCGCTGACATGCACTAGTTGCATAAGGTGGCTGGCGGGTGTCTGTCTCTCCCACTTTAGTCGGAACGGATTCGATGAAAAGGGTCCTTATGAAGGGTAAATAGCAATTGGCATATCACGTTGTGGTTTTATGAGGTAAGAAACGTTCTTGCTAGAAACCCAAAGCAGCCACGTAAAACATGCAAACAACAATTAGAGGACGTCTAACTTGTTTTTGCGAGGGTATGCTATGTGATGTGATATGGCCAAGAAGAATGTGATGAATGATATGTGATGTATGAGATTGATCATGTTCTTGTAATAGGATTCACGACTTGCATGTCGATGAGTATGACAACCGGCAGGAGCCATAGGAGTTGTCTTTATTTATTGTATGACCTGCGTGTCATTGAACAACGCCATGTAATTACTTTACTTTATTGCTAACGGTAGCCATAGTAGTAGAAGTAATAAGTTGGCGAGACAACTTCATGGAGACACGATGATGGAGATCATGATGATGGAGATCATGGTGTCATGCGGTGACAATGATGATCATGGAGCCCGAAGATGGAGATCAAGAGGAGCTATATGATATTGGCCATATCATGTCACTACTATATAATTGCATGTGATGTTTATTATGTTTATGCATCTTGTTTACTTAGAACGACGGTAGTAAATAAGATGATCCCTTACACAAATTTCAAGAAGTGTTCTCCCCGACCGTGCACCGTTGCTACGGTTCGTCGTTTCTAAGCACCACGTGATGATCGGGTGTGATGGATTCTTACGTTCACATACAACGGGTGTAAGACAGATGATTTACACAGCAAAAACACTTGGGGTTAACTTGACGAGCCTAGCATGTACGCAGACATGGCCTCGGAACACAGAGACCGAAAGGTCGAGCATGAGTCGTATAGTAGATACAATCAACATGAAGATGTTCACCGATGATGACTAGTCCGTCTCACGTGATGATCGGACACGGCCTAGTTGACTCGGATCATGTAATCACTTAGATGACGGAGGGATGTCTATTCGAGTGGGAGTTCATGAGATGAACTTAATTATCTGAACATAGTCAAAAGATCTTTGCAAATTATGTAAATGGCTCGCGCTTTAGTTCCTTGTTTAGATATGTTCCTAGAGAAAATATAGTTGAAAGTTGTGATGGCGATTATGCGGACGTAAGAAAGCTTATGTCCTTAATGCACCGCTCGGTGTGCTCAACCCCAAGCGTCGCCTGTGGATGTTGCGAACATCGGACATACACGCTTTTGATAACTACATGATAGTTCGGTTAAATGGTTTAAGTAGAGGCACCAAATACGTTTTGAAACGTCATGGAACATATGAGATGTTTCGAGGGCTGAAATTGGGATTTCGGGCTCGTGCCCACGTCAAGAGGTATAAGACCTCCGACGATTTTCTTAGCCTGCAAACTAAGGGAGAAAAGCTCAATCGTTGAGCTTGTGCTCAGATTGTCCGAGTACAACAATCACTTGAATCGAGTGGGAGTTGATCTTCCATATGAGATAGTGATGTTTCTCCAAAGTCATTACCACCAAGCTGCTAGAGCTTCGTGATGAACTATAACATATCGAGGATAGATATGATGATCCTTGAAGTGTTCGCGATGTTTGACACCGCGAAAGTAGAAATCAAGAAGGAGCATCAATTGTTGATGGTTGGTGAAACCACTAGTTTCAAGAAGGGCAAGGGCAAGAAGGGACACTTCATGAAGCGGCAAATAAGTTCTTGCTCCAAAGGAAGAAACCCAAGGTCGAACCCAAACCCGAGACTAAGTGCTTACGTAATAAGGGGAACAACCATCGGAGCAGAATTACCCTAGATACTTGGTAGATAAGAAGGTTTGGCAAGGTCGATAGAAGTATATTGGATATACATTATGTTAATGTGTACTTTACTAGTACTCCTAGTAGCACCAGAATTATTAGATACGGTTCGGTTGCTAAGTGTTAGTAACTTCGAAATAAAAGCTACGGAATAAACGGAGACTAGCTAAAGGTGGTGACGATATGTGTTGGAAGTGTTTCCAAGGTTGATGTAATCAAGCATCGCACGCGCTCCCTCTACCATCGAGATTGATGTTAAACCTAAATAATTGTTATTTGGTGTTTACGTTGAGCATAGACATGATTGGATCATGTCTATCGCAATATCTGATTATTCATTTAAGGAGAATAATGGTTACTCTATTTATTTGAATAATACCTTCAATGGTCTTGCACCTAAATGAATGGTCTATTGAATCTCGATCGTAGTGATACGCATTTTCATGCCAAAAGATATAAGATAGTAATGATAGTACCACTTACTTGTGGCCTTTGCCATGTAAGTCATAAAAGCGCATGAAGAAGCTCCATGTTGATGGATCTTTGGACTCACCTGCTTTTTGAAAAGTTTGAGACATGCTGAACCATGTCTATTGGTGTATACGCATGAAGAAGCTCCATGTTGATGGATCTTTGGACTCACTGTTTTTTTAAAAGTTTGAGACATGCGAACCATTTCTATTGGTGTATACGCATGAAGAAACTCCATGCAGATGGATCGTTTGCACTTGCATGATTTTGAATCACTTGAGATATGCAAATCATACCACATGGGCAAGATGACCGAAAAGCCTCGGTTTCAAAGAAGATGGAACAAGATAGCAACTTGTTGGAGGTAACACATTTTGATGTGTGCAGTCCAATGAGTGCCGAGGCATCTTGATGAATATCGTTATGTTCTTACTTCACAGATGATTTGAGTAGATGTTGAGTATATTTACTTGATGAAACACAAGTCTGAATTATTGAAAGGTTCAAGTAATTTCAGAGTGAAGTTGAAGATCTTCGTGACAAGAGGATAAAATGTACGTGATGTGATCATAGAGATGAATATCCGAGTTATGAAGTTTGGTACACAATTAAGACATTGTGCAAATTGTTTCACAATTAATACCGCTGGAACACCATAGTGTGATGGTGTGTCCGAACATCATAGTTGCACCCTATTGGATATGGTGCGTACCATGATGTCTCTTATCGAATTACCACTATCGTTCATGGGTTAGGCATTAGAGACAACCGCACTCACTTTAATAGGGTACCACGTAATTCCGTTGAGATGACACCGTAAGAACTATGGTTTAGAGAAACTAAGCTGTCATTTCTTAAAAATTTGGGGCTCGGACGCTTATGTGGAAAAGTTTCGGGTTGATAAGCTCGAACCCAAAGCGGATAAAATACATCTTCATAGGACACCCAAAACAGTTGGGTAAACCTCCTAATTCAGATCCGAAAGCAATAGGGATTGTTTCTTGAATCGGGTCCTTTCTCGAGGAAAAGTTTGTCTCGAAAAGTTGAGTGGGAGGATGGTGGAGACTTGATGAGGTTATTGAACCGTCACTTCAACTAGTGTGTAGTAGGGCACGGAAGTTGTTCCGTGGCACCTACACCAATTGAAGTAGAAGCTTATGATATTGATCATGAAGCTTGGATCAAGTCACCACCGAACCTCGTGAGGACGACAAGAACGCGTCTTGCATCGAGTGGTACGGTGATCCTGTCTTGAAGGTCATGTTGCTAGACAACAATGAACCTACGAGCTATGGAGAAGCGATGGTGGGCCCAAATTCCGACAAATGGTTAGAAGCCATGAAATCGAGATAGGATCCATGTATCATAACAAAGCATGGACTTTGATGGACTTGCCCGATGATCGGCAAGCCATTGAGATAAATGGATCTTTAAGAAGAAGACGGACATGGACGGTAATGTCACCGTCTATGAAGCTCGACTTGTGGCGAAGAGTTTTTCACAAGTTCAAGGAGTTGACTACGATGAGATTTTCTCATCCGTAGCGATGCTTGAGTCTGTCGGAATCATGTTAGCATAAGCTGCATTTATGAAATCTGGCAGATGGATGTCAAAATGAGTTTCCTTACTAGTTTTCGTAAGGAAAGGTTGTATGTGATACAATCGAAAGTTTTGTCGATCCTAAGGATGCTAAAAGTTATCTTGGCTCAATGATCCTTTCTAAGGACCGGAGTAAGCATCTCGGAGTTGGAATGTGCGCTTTGATGAGATGATCAAAGATTTTGGGTTTATACAAAGTTTATGAGAAACTTGTATTTCCAAAGAAGTGAGTGGGAGCACTATAGAATTTCGATGAGTATATGTTGTTGACATATTGATGATCGAAATGATGTAGAATTTCGAAAAGCATAAAGGGTTATTTGAAAGATGATTTTCAATAGAAAACCTGGATTAGGCTACTTGAACAATAAGCATCAAGATCTATAAGATAGATCAAAATGTTTAATAATACTTTCAAATGAGCACATACCTTGACATAATCTTGAAAGTGTTCAAGATGGATCGGTCAAAGAAGGAGTTCTTGCCTGAGTTGTAAGGTATGAAGTTAAGAGTTAAAAGCTCGACCATGGCGGAAAAAGAGAGAAAGGGCGAAGGTCGTCCCTATGCTTCGGACATAGGCTCTATAGTATGCTATCTTTGTGTACCGCACGGAAGTGTGCCTTGCCACGAGTCGATCGAGGTACAAGAATGATCCAGAATGGATCATTGGACATGATCAAAATTGTCCTTGGAGTAAATAAGGACATGTTTCTCGATTATGGAGGTGATAAAGAGTTCGGCGTAAAAGGGTTACGTCGATGCAAGCTTTAACACCTATCCGAATGACTCTAAGTAGCTCACAGGATACGTATAGTGGAACAACCATTTGGAATAGCTCCAAGTGGGGTGTGGAAGCGACATTTACAATATGACACAGAAATTTGCAAAGCACACACGGATCTGAAAGGTTCGGACACATTGACTAAAACCCGTTGACTAAAACCTCTCTCACAAGCAAAACATGATCAAACCTCAGAACTCATTGAGCCTAAATCACATGATGATGTGAACTAGTTTATAGAGACTAGTAAACTCTTTGGGTGTTGGTCACATGGCGATGTGAGCTATCAGTGTTAATCACATGACGATGTGAACTAGATTATTGACTCTAGTGCAAGTGGGAGACTGTTGGAAATATGCCCTAGAGGCAATAATAAATTAGTTATTATTATTATATTTCCTTGTTCATGATAATCGTTTATTATCCATGCTATAATTTTATTGATAGGAAACTCAAATACATGTGTGGATACATAGACAACACCATGTCCCTAGCAAGCCTCTATTGGCTAGCTCGTTGATCAATAGATGGTTACGATTTCACGACCATGGACATTGGATGTCATTGATAACGGGATCACATCATTAGGAGAATGATGTGATGGACAAGACCCAATCCTAAGGCTAGCACAAAGATCGTAGTTCGTATGCTAAAGCTTTTCTAATGTCAAGTATCATTTCCTTAGACCATGAGATTGTGCAACTCCCGGATACCGTAGGAATGCTTTGGGTGTACCAAAGCGTCCACAACGTAATGGCGGTGGCTATAAAGGTGCATTACGGTATCTCCGAAGTGTACATTGGGTTGGCACGAATCGAGATCGGGATTAGTCACTCCGTAAACGGAGAGGTATCTCTGGGCCCACTCGGTAGGACATCATCACAATGTGCACAATGTGACCAAGGGGTTGATCACGGGATTATGTGTTACGGAACGCGTAAAGAGACTTGCCGGAAGCGAGATAGAACAATGTATCGGGATACCGACTATCGAATCTCGGGAAAGTACAATAACGCTAGACAAAGGGAATTGTATACGGGATTGACTGAGTCCTTGACATCGTGGTTCATCCGATGAGATCATCGTGGAACATGTGGAGCCAACATGGGTATCCAGATCCGCTGTTGGTTATTGACCGGAGAACGTCTCGGTCATGTGCCGCTTGTCTCCGAACCCGTAGGGTCTACACATAAGGTTCGATGGCGCTTAGGGTTATATAGGAAGCTTGTATGTGGTTACCGAATGTTGTTCGGAGTCCCGGATGAGATCCTGGGCGTCACGAGGAGTTCCGGAATGGTCCGGAGGTAAAGAATTATATATAGGAAGTGCTGTTTGACCATCGGGACAAGTTTCGGTGATATCGGTATTGTCTGGGGACCACCGGAGGGGTCCGAGGGCCCATCGGGTGGGGCCACCTGCCCCGGGGCCACATGGGCCCTAGGTGGTGCGCCTAGGCCTGCATGGGCCAAGGGAACCAGCCCCAAGAGGCCCATGCGCATGAAACACTTGGAGAGGAAGAGTCCATAGAGGGAAGGCACCTCAGGTGCCTTGGGAGGATGGACTCCTTCCCCTCTTGGCCGCACCCTCCCTTGGAGGAGGGGCAAGGCTGCGCCCTCCCCTCCTTGGCACCTATATAAAGGGGGAGGGAAGGGGCAGCAGCACCTGAGCCCCGGCGCCTCTCTCTCCCTCTCCAACACCTCCTTCTCCTCCGTAGTGCTTGGCGAAGCCTGCAGGATTGCAACGCCTCCACCACCACCACGCCGTTGTGCTGCTGTTGGATGGAGTCTTCCTCAACCTCTCCCTCTCTCCTCGCTGGATCAAGGCGTGGGAGACGCCACCGGCTGTACGTGTGTTGAACGCGGAGGTGCCGTCTGCTCGGCACTAGGATCATCGGTGATCTGAATCACGGTAGCACGACTCCATCAACCCCGTTCACTTGAACGCTTCCGCTTAGCGATCTACAAGGGTATGTAGATGCACTCTCCTTCCCCTCGTTGCTAGTCTCTCCATAGATAGATCTTGGTGATACGTAGGAAAATTTTGAATTTATGCTACGTTCCCCAACAGCCCATGCACCAAGGAAACTTGGGGAGGGAAGAGTCCTCAAGGGGGAAGGCACCTCCGAGGTGCCTTGGGGAGGATGGACTCCTCCCCCCCCTCTTGGCGGCAGCCCTTCCGTGGAGGGAGGGGGGAGGCGGCCCCGGCCCCCGCGCCCGTGCCCCGATATAGAGTGGAGGGAGGAGGGCATCCACACCCGAGCCTCGGCGCCTCCCTCCCTCCCGTGACACCTCCTCCTCTCCGTAGGTGCTTGGCGAAGCCTGCAGGATTGCCACGCTCCTCCACCACCACCACGCCCGTTGTGCTGCTGTTGGATGGAGTCTTCCTCAACCTCTCCCTCTCTCCTTGCTGGATCAAGGCATAGGAGACGCCACCGGCTGTCACGTGTGTTGAACGCGGAGGTGTCGTCCGCTCGGCACTCGGATCTCCGGTGATTTGGATCACGACGAGTACGACTCCTTCAACCCCGTTCTCTTGAACGCTTCCGCTTAGCGATCTACAAGGGTATGTAGATGCACTCTCCTTCCCTCGTTGCTAGTTTCTCCATAGACAGATCTTGGTGACACGTAGGAAAATTTTGAATTTCGCCACGTTCCCCAACAAAGTGGCATCATGAGCTAGGTCTATTGCGTAGATTCTTTGCACGAGTAGAACACAAAGTAGTTGTGGGCGTTGATTTTGTTCAATATGCTTACCGTTACTAGTCCAATCTTGTTTCGACGGTATTGTGGGATGAAGCGGCCGGACCGACCTTACACGCATTTCACGTGAGACAGAGTTCCACCGACTGACATGCACTTGGTGCATAAGGTGGCTAGCGGGTGCCAGTCTCTCCCACTTTAGTCGGAACGGATTCGATGAAAAGGGTCCTTATGAAGGGTAAATAGCAATTGACATATCACGTTGTGGTTTTGCGTAGGTAAGAAACGTTCTTGCTAGAGACCCATAGCAGCCACGTAAAACATGCAAACAATAATTAGAGGACGTCTAACTTGTTTTTGCAGGGTATGCTATGTGATGTGATATGGCCAAGTAGAATGTGATGAATGATATGTGATGTATGAGATTGATCATGTTCTTGTAATAGGATTCACGACTTGCATGTCGATGAGTATGACAACGGCAGAGCCATATGAGTTGTCTTTATTTATTGTATGACCTGCGTGTCATTAAACAATGCCATGTAATTACTTTACTTTATTGCTAACCGGTAGCCATAGTAGTAGAAGTAATAAGTTGACGAGACAACTTCATGGAGACATGATGATGGAGATCATGATGATGGAGATCATGGTGTCATGCCGGTGACAATAATGATCATGGAGCCCCGAAGATGGAGATCAAAAGGAGCAATATGATATTGGCCATATCATGTCACTACTATATAATTGCATGTGATGTTTATTATGTTTATGCATCTTGTTTACTTAGAACGACGGTAGTAAATAAGATGATCCCTTACACAAATTTCAAGAAGTGTTCTCCTCGATTTGTGCACCGTTGCTACTGGTTCGCTTCTAAGCACCACGTGATGGTCGGGTGTGATGGATTCTTACGTTCACATACAACGGGTGTAAGACAGATTTACACAGCAAAAACACTTGGGGTTAACTTGACGAGCCTAGCATGTACGAGACATGGCCTCGGGAACACAGAGACCGAAAGGTCGAGCATGAGTCGTATAGTAGATACGATCAACATGAAGATGTTCACCGATGATGACTAGTCCGTCTCACGTAATGATCGGACCGCGACTTAGTTGACTCGGATCATGTAATCACTTAGATGACCGGAGGGATGTCTATCTGAGTGGGAGTTCATAAGATGAACTTAATTATCTTGAACATAGTCAAAAGACCTTTTGCAAATTATGTCATAAGCTCGCGCTTTAGTTCCACTTTGTTTAGATATGTTCCTAGAGAAAATATAGTTGAAAGTTGATGATGGCGATTATGCGGATGATAAATAGCTTATGTCCTTAATGCACCGCTCGGTGTCTTTGAACCCCAAACGTCGTCTGTGGATGTTGCGAACATCGGACATACACGTTTCGATAACTCCGTGATAGTTCAGTTAAACGGTTTAGAGTTGAGGCACCAAAGACATTTTCGAAACGTCGCGGAACATATGAGATGTTTCGAGGGCTGAAATTGGGATTTCAAGCTCGTGCCCACGTCAAAAGGTATAAGACCTCCGACAATCTTCTTAGCCTACAAACTAAGGGAGAAAAGCTCAATCGTTGAGCTTGTGCTCAGATTGTCTGAGTGCAACAATCACTTGAATCGAGTGGGAGTTGATCTTCCAGATGAGAAAGTGATGTTTCTCCAAAGTCATTACCACCAAGCTGCTAGAGCTTCGTGATGAACTATAACATATCAGGGATAGATATAATGATCCTTGAAGTGTTCGCGATGTTTGACACCAAAGTAGAAATCAAGAAGGAGCATCAATTGTTGATGGTTGATGAAACCACTAGTTTCAAGAAGGGCAAGGGCAAGAAGGGATACTTCATGAAACGGCAAATCAAATTTCTTTGCTCGGTGAAGAAACCCAAGGTTGAACCCAAACCCGAGACTAAGTGCTTCTGTAATAAGGGGAACAGCCACTGGAGCGGAACCACCCTAGATACTTGGTAGATAAGAAGGCTGTCAAGGTCAATAGAAGTATATTGGATATACATTATGTTAATGTGTACTTTACTAGTACTCCTAGTAGCACCAGGGTATTAGATACCGGTTCGGTTGCTAAGTGTTAGTAACTCGAAATAAAAGCTACGGAATAAAAGGAGACTAGCTAAAGGTGAGCTGACGATATGTGTTGGAATTGTTTCCAAGGTTGATATGATCAAACATCGCACGCTCCCTCTACCATCAAGATTAGTATTAAACCAGAATAATTATCATATTGGTGTTTGCGTTGAGCATAGACATGATTGGATTATGTCTATACTTGTCTGATTATTCATTTAAGGAGAATAATGGTTACTCTATTTATTTGAATAATACCTTCAATGGTCTTGCACCTAAAGGAATGGTTTATTGAATCTCGATCGTAGTAATACACATTTTCATGCCAAAAGTGTAAGATAGTAATGATAGTACCACTTACTTGTGGCGCTGCCATATAAGTCATATTGGTGTAAAACGCATGAAGAAGCTCCATGTTGATGGATCTTTGGACTCACTCGTTTTTGAAAAGTTTGAGACATGCAAACCATGTCTGTTGGTGTATACGCATGATGAAACTCCATGCAGATGGATCGTTTGGACTCGCATGATTTTGAATCACTTGAGATATGCAAATCATACCACATGGGCAAGATGAGTGAAAAGCCTCGGTTTCAAAGAAGATGGAACAAGATAGCAACTTGTTGGAAGTAACACATTTTGATGTGTGCAGTCCAATGAGTCTTGAGGCATGCGATGAATATCGTTATGTTCTTACTTCACAGATGATTTGAGTAGATGTTGAGTATGTTTACTTGATGAAACACAAGTCTGAATTATTGAAAGGTTCAAGTAATTTCAGAGTGAAGTTGAAGATCTTCGTGACAAGAGGATAAAATGTCCGTGATGTGATCATAGAGATGAATATCTGAGTTGCGAAGTTTGGTACACAATTAAGACATTGTGCAAATTGTTTCACAATTAATACCGCACGGAACACCATAGTGTGATGGTGTGTCCGAACATCATAGTAGCACCCTATTGGATATGGTGCGTGCCATGATGTCTCTTATCAAATTACCACTATCATTCATGGGTTAGGCATTAGAGACAACCGCACTCACTTTAATAGGGCACCACGTTACTCCGTTGAGATGACACCGTATGAACTATGGTTTAGAGAAACCTAAGCTGTCATTTCTTAAAGGTTTGGGGCTCACGGCGCTTATGTGAAAAAGTTTCAGGTTGATAAGCTCGAACCCAAAGCGGATAAAATGCATCTTCATAGGACACCCAAATCGGTTGGGTATACCTCCTAATTCAAATCCAAAAGCAATAGGGATTGTTTCTTGAATCGGGTCCTTTCTCGAGGAAAAGTTCGTCTCGAAAAGTTGAGTGGGAGGATGGTGGAGACTAGATGAGGTTATTGAACCGTCACTTCAACAAGTGTGTAGCAGGGCACAGGAAGTTGTTCCTGTGGCACCTACACCAATTGAAGTCGAAGCTTATGATAGTGATCATGAAGTTTTGGATCAAGTCACTACCGTACCTCGTAGGGTGACAAGGATGCGTACTGCTTCAGAGTGGTACGGTGATCCTGTCTTGAAGGTCATGTTGCTAGACAACAATGAACCTACGAGCTATGGAGAAGCGATGGTGGGCCCAAATTCCGACAAATGGTTAAAGGCCATGAAATCCGAGATAGTATCCATATATCAGAACAAAGCATGGACTTTGGTGGACTTGCCCGATGATCGGCAAGCCATTGAGATGAATGGATCTTTAAGAAGAATACGGACGTGGACGGTAATGTCACCGTCTATAAAGCTCGACTTGTGGCCAAAAGTTTTTCACAAGTTCAAGGAGTTGACTACGATGAGATTTTCTCATCCGTAGCGATGCTTAAGTC
Organism: Aegilops bicornis; assembly: GCA_021605145.1. Taxonomy (NCBI): domain Eukaryota; kingdom Viridiplantae; phylum Streptophyta; class Magnoliopsida; order Poales; family Poaceae; genus Aegilops; species Aegilops bicornis. The sequence goes on from CM038671.1 coordinate 614,869,920, forward strand.
CGTCGGAATCATGTTAGCATTAGCTGCATTTATGAAATCTGGCAGATGGATGTCAAGACGAGTTTCCTTACCGGTTTACGTAAGGAAAGGTTGTATGTGATACAATCGGAAAAGTTTTGTCGATCCTAAGGATGCTAAAAGGTATGCTAGCTCCAAATGATCCTTCTAAGGACTGGAGTAAGCATCTCGGAGTTGGAATGTGCGCTTTGATGAGATGATCAAAGATTTTGGGTTTATACAAAGTTTATGAGAAACTTGTATTTCCAAAGAAGTGAGTAGGAGCACTATAGAATTTCTGATGAGTATATGTTGTTGACATATTGATGATCAGAAATGATGTAGAACTTCTGGAAAGCATATAGGGTTATTTGAAAGATGTTTTTCAATAGAAAGCCTGGATTAGGCTACTTGAACAATAAGCATCAAGATCTATAAGATAGATCAAAATGTTCAATAAATACTTTCAAATGAGCATGTACCTTGACATGATCTTGAAGGTGTTCAAGATGGATCAGTCAAAGAAGGAGTTCTTAGCTGAATTATAAGGTATGAAGTTAAGACTTAAAGCTCGACCACGGCAGAACAGAGAGAGAAAGGGCGAAGATCGTCCCCTATGCCTTAGACATAGGCTCTACAAGTATGCTATGTTTGTGTACCGCACCGGAAGTGTGCCTTGCCATGAGTCGATCCAAGGGGTACAAGAATGATCCAGGAATAGATCATTGGACAGCGGTCAAAATTGTCCTTGGAGTAAATAAGGACATGTTTCTCGATTATGGAGGTGATAAAGAGTTCGGCGTAAAGAGTTACGTCGATGCAAGCTTTAACACCTATCCGAATGACTCTAAGTAGCAAACAGGATACGTATAGTGGAACAACCATTTGGAATAGCTTCAAGTGGAGCGTGGAAGCAGCATTTATAATATGACATGGAAATTTGCAAAGCACACATGGATCTGAAAGGTTTAGACCCGTTGACTAAAACCCGTTGACTAAAACCTCTCTCACAAGCAAAACATGATCAAACCTCAGATATCATTGAGTCTAAATCACATAATGATGTGAACTAGTTTACAGACACTAGTAAACACTTTGGGTGTTGGTCACATGGCGATGTGACCTATCAGTGTTAATCACATGACGATGTGAACTAGATTATTGACTCTAGTGCAAGTGGGAGACTATTGGAAATATGCCCTAGAGGCAATAATAAATTAGTTATTATTATTATATTTCCTTGTTCATGATAATCGTTTATTATCCATGCTATAATTGTATTGATAGGAAACTCAAATACATGTGTGGATACATAGACAACACCATGTCCCTAGCAAGCCTCTATTGGCTAGCTCGTTGATCGATAGATGGTTACGGTTTCCTAACCATGGACATTGGATGTCATTGATAACGGGATCGCATCATTAGTAGAATGATGTGATGGACAAGACCCAATCCTAAGCCTAGCACAAAGATCGTAGTTCGTATGCTAAAGCTTTTCTAATGTCAAGTATCTTTTCCTTATACCATGAGATTGTGCAACTCCGGATACCGTAGGAATGCTTTGGGTGTACCAAACGTCACAACGAATCGGGTGGCTATAAAGGTTCATTACGGTATCTCCGAAAGTATCACATTGGTTTGGCACGAATCGAGATCTGGATTTGTCACTCCGTGTAAACGGAGAGGTATCTCTGGGCCCACTCGGTAGGACATCATCATAATGTGCACGATGTGACCAAGGGGTTGATCACGGGATGATGTGTTACGGAACGAGTAAAGAGACTTGCTGGAAACGAGATTGAACAAGGTATCGGGATACCGACGATCGAATCTCGGGCAAGTACAATACCGCTAGACAAAGGGAATTGTATACGGGATCGATTGAGTCCTTGACATCGTGGTTCATCCGATGAGATCATCGTGGAACATGTGGGAGCCAACATGGGTATCCAGATCCCGCTGTTGGTTATTGACCGGAGAATGTCTCGGTCATGTCTACATGTCTCCCGAACCCGTAGGGTCTACACTTAAGGTTCGATGGCGACGCTAGGGTTATAAAGGAAGTTTGTATGTGGTTACCGAATGTTGTTCGGAGTCCGGATGAGATCCCGGACGTCACGAGGAGTTAGGAATGGTCCGGAGGTAAAGATTTATATATGGGAAGTCCTATTTTGGTCGCGGAAAGGTTTCAGCACTTTATCGGTATTGTACCGAGAGTGCCGAAGGGGTCCGGGGTCCACCGGGGTCCACCTGCCCGGGGCCACATGGGCTGTGGGGGTGCGCCTTGGCCTATATGGGCCAAGGGCACCAGCCCCAAGAGGCCCATGCACCAAGGAAACTTGGGGAGGAAGAGTCCTCAAGGGGAAGGCACCTCAGGGTGCCTTGGGAGGATGGACTCCTCCCCCTCTTGGCCGCACCCCTTCCTTGGAGGAAGGGGCAGGCTGCGCCTCCCCCTCTCCCTTGCCCCTATATATAGTGGAGGGAGGGAGGGCATCCACACCGAGCCTGGCGCCTCCCTCCCTCCCGTGACACCTCCTCCTCTCCGTAGGTGCTTGGCGAAGCCTGCAGGATTGCCACGCCTCCACCACCACCACGCTGTTGTGCTGCTGTTGGATGGAGTCTTCCTCAACCTCTCCCTCTCTCCTTGCTGGATCAAGGCATGGGAGACGCCACCGGCTGTCACGTGTGTTGAACGCGGAGGTGCCGTCCGTTCGGCACTCGGATCTCCGGTGATTTGGATCACGACGAGCACGACTCCTTCAACCCCGTTCTCTTGAACGCTTCCGCTTAGCGATCTACAAGGGTATGTAGATGCATTCTCCTTCCCTCGTTGCTAGTTTCTCCATAGATAGATCTTGGTGACACGTAGGAAAATTTTGAATTTCTGCTACGTTCCCCAACAGTTGTGTCCTAGGTCAATACTGATCCGTTCCAAGCCTCCTGGGGAGGGCCTTCGCTCCGCTCCACTCATTAGAAGTTATCTTTTATACTTATATATGAATTTGGATCACAACATAACATGGACCTATTGAAATCTTGGAAAAGGGATGATATCATTGCTAATGGTCCACCACTATGGCTACCAATGGTTATCACCAGTGCATCAAAGAAGATGAAAGGGAGAAAGGCAAAATAAGAGGAGGTGCAATATACATTGAACAAGATCTTAATAATTTGTACTAGAACAAAAAAGAAGAGAAATGAGAAAAAACGTTACTCGTGGGATTTTAGATACACCTTGTAATTATTCCACTGCTTTAGACAATTGCAGCCATTTGGATCGTCGTACCACGAAAAATGAAACTAAGATCAAACGAAATCTCAAATGTTTCAACATGACACAAAAAAGCTAAAATAAGATGATTTAGCACTAGTTGGGTTGCGATTCAGACACTGGTTGAGTTTCTAGAGGAAGTTGCCACTTGCCAGTGAAATAACCACCTTCACGGCTCTCCACTTGCAGCCGTGGAAGTTCACGCAATGTATTTTAGGGCCTATCCCCCGTTGCCTACTACTCAATCCTGATGAACAGACACCAGAATCAGTTGTTAAATCGATGGAGATGAGATTCATGGTGATCAGCTTGGATGAGCAATGAGCTTGTTGAGAGATTTAGGGAGAGAAACCCGTGAAGGGTTCAGGCAAGAGGACCATGGCTAGGAATTTCAGGAGAGAGGAATGCTTTTGAGAATGTGGTAGAGAATGTAATTAGATCATATAATTTACGAGGCCATTTTTTCTCAGAACATTTTTTTGAGGTAAAATAACACACCTTTATTTCATATAGCAATATCAAAAGGTATGCCATGGTTGTGAGGAGGATTGGATAGCCAAATATGACGTCCAGGATCAAAGGTAGTCGCCACACAGACGAGTCTATAAGCCCCCTCATTACAAGTGTGTTGCTCATGGCCAAATTCATAGGCCTAAAAACATCAAGCGAGTAAGGATCTTCTTTAGAATCATGCAATTGTCTCCTAGCTGCTCCATGGTGCAAAGATCTTGAATCACTCTCGGCTAGTCAAAAAGTAATTCTCACCTTGCTCAACAAAAAATCCTACGGAAGGACGAGTAAGGGTTTGGGTCTGTCACTCCTTCATACACAAACTGCACATGCACCAATATAGGAACCCTACGCTTCACGGCAAACCACTCTATAGCTCCCTTGTTTTATGGACTTGGCAACAGTTCCATCGATATTCTTGGCCACTCCAGCCTCAGGTAGGATAGGCCCCACAATAAGATTTTGAGCAAGACCATATACCTCGTGCAGAAGGAAAAAAGGCCCAGACCAACTCCCATCTGCCTGACCTATCAAATCGGGCTAGATCCAGGGATCTCCTATTTGATGCCCGTTGTGTCAAATAGGTTGACACTCCTTGCATCAAATTGGAGGATGGCTGGGCATCCTGGTGGGCTGTCCCATTGCATACAGAACGGGAGAGAGATGTGCACAATGGTGAATGGTAGTGGCTAGCCACTGGAGTTGTTGAGCTTTGGTGTCTATTAGGCAGCGGGGTGATATAAGAACTATTAATAGCGACAAAGCTAAAACATTATTTTTAAATTCTATTGTGTTGTTTTCAAAGTGAAATATTTTCTGAAACTTGAACATTTCCAAAACTGTGAACATTTTTCAAAAACTTGGTCATTTTTAGGAAATCTCGAACATTTTTAAATTTTTTTTGGAACTCCAAACAATATCTGACAACGCGAACATTTATTTTCAAATTGTGATCATTTTTTAAAAGTGCGAGCACGTTTTGAAATTTTCAAAGATTTTCTATATAACCTGAATAAATTTTGAATATTTTTTGAAAATTGTGAATTTACTAAAAACTAAAAAGGAGAAACGGAAATAAAAATGGGGAAAATCGATTTTGAAAAAAAAAACAAAAAGGAATGAAAAACCAGTGAAGAAAAAACCCCCTAAAAACAGTGGAAAGAAAAATAGATCCTAGCTACTTGGGCTGGCCCATCTCCGGTTTGCTCGCTGCTCCCCTGTGCGAAGCAGGGCCAATGTGCCGCAGTTAATGGCATATAGGTACTCTCTATCTCATCCGGTTTGTGGATGTCAGTCCCGCACGATCCAGTTTGTATCCCACAAATTGTGGATTTTGATTGAGTAAAGCTTGGTTTTGACTCAAAAAAAAAAGGTACTCTCTATCTAAAAAAAAAGCGGCATATAAGGTTTACCCTAGATCCGCACGTCCATGCTTATGGCTCTGCTTATCTCCGTTGAAAGGAACGCACACGAGCGATCCAGATTTAGCTTCTAATCGGCCGATCCCTCTGCTCCCATATCAATTCGTACATCCCTGCCTTTCAGATCTGTTGATATATGTTGACACCGCACTACTGTTCATTCTTAACTTCATTAGCTATCGGCCGACTTGTGCCATGTTGAACTCTACACCCGTGGTTGCACAGTTTGCAGTCCTTGTTGAACTGTTGATCACAATCACAGTTGAGAAGGTGCTTCAAGCACGCAACGGAATTAACGCGGAGGTCGACGTTGGCTGCATGATAAATGGGGACCGGCGCCTGAAAATTTATTTTGAATAGGTCGATTTTTTATGCCATTAGATTAAGATCCAATAGTTGTTCTTCTTTCTTTTTCCTTCATTCAGCTCCTTCCTTCTTCAACTGTTTGTCCTCCCATAAAATCAACTTACTCAAATAAAATTAACTCGAGTACATATAGCTATTGTGTCACTATTGAGGAGCACAGAAATACTTAAAATAGCTAGCAAAAGAAGCAAAGGTAGAATTCTCCCCGCTCGGTTTTGTTCATTTGGTGTCATTGAGTACAAATTGACATACACAGATGTCCATACTCTATCAAAAGAATGAAAAACATGAACATACGGGCACACGCATATAATATACTCCCTATGTCCCAAAATGTAAGATCATTTTTGACACTATCGAAAAGTGCTTAGAATGCTTCTTTCCTTGCTCTTGAGAGTTAGCAGAAACATGTTTAACCCGTTGGACTCGCCACCAACAAGTATCTTCCGGACTTCAAGCGCTATCTAGACTAGAGAAGAGCCATTGCTAATCTCCCTATACACGGAGGTTCTGCGGATCGACTTCACCCCCGCCCGGGGCTCCTGGGCGGCTCATGGCGGCCGTTGGCGCTGGATCCAGGGTAGTCGTTGACCTCGATGTCCATCCGCGCCACCACTTCGCCGGCGACGCTTTGCTCCTCGGCGGCCGCGGTCACCACGCCCTGTATGAACAGCAAAAGCCGCGTTAGTGTCACACACCTCAAGCTGAATATACATATTCTAGATGCATGCACTCAGTTTGCAACTTGCTGGCAAACACCATACCGGGAGCGGGAATGTTCTTGTTGCACGGGTGAGGTCTGAGGTGGACCTTTCGATCGTGTGGGTGGGTGCAATGCAACTATACAAATACAAATACATATAGTACAGCAAATGGCTTATGGGGAGTGGCCACGCATGTGGGTTGCACTGCGGCCGGCCATCTAGCCGTGCATGCATCATGCATGTGACTGGAGGTGGGATCAGTGCACTGGCAACCGGCCGACACAGCTTCGGGAATGCTCTTCCGAGCGTCCAAAGGTCACATGCAATTTTGTCAAACTGTGGGTGCCGCGTCAGTGCTCTATGGTGGACACCAGCTACAGAGAGCACTTGACTTAAACTCTGAGTGTGAGTGCGCTAGCTCCCTCCCTAGTCAAATGGTTAATATGTAGAAAGAATTATCAATTATGTTTCCTGCTAGTTAGTGCCGTCACGGCACAATGTATGCGCTAGCTTCGAGCCTCTCAACGGCTGAACGGACAACGGAACAGGCAAGCCACCATGACGGCTCCGGTCACTGGCGGAAGCAGCCAGAGCGAGGTACGTATGGCTGTATACAATTACAAGTAACATTCGGCATCTATCACCAAGCCACAACTAATTTAATCCGTATAAGGAACAGATATGTACATCTACAAGAACGGCAAAAGCATCTAGCAGAGGGAGAGATTGACCAGAACAGGCGCCGCCTCCAGAGTCAGACTAGAAGCTGAGGAGGCTTGATGATTTCCCAAGGCCACGCTTCCTACATCCAAGAGCAAGACACGAAATTAAGATGCATGCACAGACACATGCCAAGAAAGAAGATGAACTGATATTAAGTAAGGTCCATGCATGGATGCATGAATGCAAGGGGATGAGGTCAATCACTTACTCGACACGGGCACGGAGGAGACCAGCGGAAGAAGAAGATGGCACGACAGCAGCAGCAGGAGAGCAAGGACGGGCTTCGTCTTCCTGCACTCCATCGCCCTCTTCACCACAACGAGAACGAAGAGGGAGCCCCGTGCGTGCTATGGTCCACCCCCAAGCTCCGCCTCTCTTCCGTCGAGCGTCTGGGCTCTCTCGCTGGTCGCCTTCCACACAAGTATACACCGCACTTGGCTACAATCCAGCTGCTGCGCGCGACAATGGTGCCTTGGGTGGTGGCCTGGTGGGTGTGAGGGGGATTTTATACCAAAAATGCTACACTTACGGACTGGTTACAGAATCATCTTACGGACCCCTACCACTAACCAATCTCTCCTCCCCTTGAATTCAACTGTGGGCCCTATTTCTGATTTCCCGTCCAACCAAAAACTACCACATGTGTCCGTAACTTAAATTCTGTAAGATGTAGTCTGTAGGTGTAGCAAACCTCATTTTATACGGCGGGGAGGGCCGCTCCTTCGTCCCTCCCTCTCGCGGCAAATTTGATAAATTTAACCTATAAACGAAATCAAATCATAGAGTGAACTATTCGTAAAACTATTTCACGAAATTTGATCTTTTGTGTGACGACAAGCGGCGCCACACTACATTCGCAACGCGAGATATAAGCGCTACACGGCCGCCTTGTGTTCGAAAATTACTAAGTCGATTAATAGCATGAGAAGCGCCACACTATCTGATGTAGCGCCTAGCTCACAGGCGTTGCACTAGTGCAGCGCCTTAGCTCGGCGTTACTAGTGCAGCGGTAGCCAGCGCCACGGGTCAGCGTGAAATAGTTTCACGGACAGTTCATTCTGTGATTTGATTTCGTCTATAGGTCAAATTTGTCAAATTTACCCCCTCTCGCTCAAAAGTCTAACTTCACGCGCCATGTTGAGCTTTTGTCTCTGCGTGCGCACTACACTGCTTGTGATGCTGTGCTGGGCCTTCTCGCTTCTCTGGATTTTTCCGGCTGGACCCGTCCGCGTCCGCGTAGTGCTGTCATCCGTCCGAGCTGGGTGACACTGACCTGCGGCGGAGTGCGAGGTGTCGCGTGCGCAGGCCCGGTGCGTCGACGAGTGCGCATTGTGTCCGGCAGAGTGGGAGCGATATATGCGCGTGCGGAGGCTGAACATCATGCGTGCTCCCGTATGATTGGGCTATGGTGGTCAACGACGCAGCAGAGTGCGTCCGGGGTCAGAGAACTCAGCTGCGGTGGATGCTCGGTAGATCGGGCGTCGGCAGTCCGCACCACACATGCTTGGATCCAGGGGAAATATCAGTAGCTAGCAGAGGTATCTGCCCCTCGTGCATTTTTTTGTCAGTAGTCCGGCATTCCTAGATTTTTTTAATCTTTTTTTGCGGGGGGACCTAGATTTATTTTTGAGTGTACGGCATGGGCGAACCTCTACCTCGCTCGACGCTAGTCCACTGAATCGTTCTTTTTCTGGGTTTTTCGTTTTTATTTCTTTTTTACTTTTGTTTATCTTTCAAATATTCTAATTATATATATTACAAACATAACCTTTACTTATATTTTGAATTTTTTTAATATTTCTGAAAATGTTATTCAATATTTTTTTTGAAATTTTTTAATATATATAGAAAAAATGTTTCCAATGTATAAAAATAAGGGGCGTGCTATGCGCCCGCCTCACGACCCATTGGATTTGGTGCATGGAGCAGTCTGAGTGCGCCTTCACCATTATAACAGATGTCTTTTTTTTGCGGGATAAACTTTCAATTTATTCATCTTTAATCATGATAGTACAGTGAATAATAGAAATAATAAAAATTACATCCAGATCCGTAGACCACCTAGCGACGACTACAAGCACTGAAGCGAGCTGAAGGCGCGTCATTGTCATCGCCCTCCTCATGAGCCGGGCAAACTTGTTGTAGTAGATAGTCGGGGAAGTCGTCGTGCTAAGGCTCCATAGAACCAACGCACCAGAACAGCAAATGTCGCCGATGAAGAGTGCAGATAGGAAGGATCCAACCTGAAGACACGCGAACAAAGACGAACGACGAACAGATCCACCAAAGACACACCTCCACACGCCCACCGACGATGCTAGACGCATCACCGGAACGGGGGCTAGGCGGGAGACCTTCATTCCATCTTTAGGGAGGTGCCACAGTCTCGTCTTCCTGAGTAGGACACAAATCCTAACAAACCTAAAAAAAAGATCTAAAAACGGAGCCCTCCCATCGGCAAGAGTCGGGATCCGCTCCGCCCCATGGCCCTAAGGCCACGCGAGATGGGGTGGACCGGCGCCGGCGGAAGGCAGAGGAACCCTACCTTTTTTGGTAGGCGGCAGCTGGCTAGTGCGTCTCACGCATCACAATATCGTGTATTTGTAACAGATGGTCTTGTTGCATAACTACTTCTGCAACATAGTTCTTGTTGCAGATTTTTTTTGCAACGATGCTTTTGTTGAAAAGAAATGCATTTTTTTGCAACTGAGGTCTTGTAGCAGAAAATTTCCGTAACAAAGGTTTTGCTGCCAAACATAGATCCCGCTGTAGACCATTGCAACACCACATATATTTTAGAGACATAGTCCTCGTTGCAGAAAGCACGTCCGACTAAGGACGACATGCGAGCTTTTACTTGGACACGTGGAGGCGGTCATTGCAATCCCCGGGACAATGGTAAACGTTTCCCATTGTTTTTTATTTATTGTGTTGATGATTACCAACCGGGCGCTGCTATGCTTGAGTGGTCAAGCGTCACCCTGTAGCATTGCAACATATGTCGTGTTCTAGAAATTTTCTGCAGCACAGATCATGTTGCAGAAAATTTTACAACATAGATCAAGTTGCAGATTTTCTTGCAACAAAGGCCTTGTTATAGTTTCTTTTCCTTACAACAGAGGTCTTGTCGTAAAAAAAAATCATGACAGAAGTCAGGAAATTTGCAGAAGTTTTTGACAACGAAGGTCTTGTTGCAGAATTATTCCGCAACAGAGGTCTTGTTGCAGAAATTTATTGTCTTTTCATAACCGATGCCCATGCGAACCGAGTCACTGTCCCTGGGTGAGACGACAGCGATAGATCGTGATGTTTCTGGGGAAGGAAACGTGGACAACAGGTGGGGCCAAATGGACATGTGGTAGACGATTGAGGCGGTTGACGTTTGGGAGTAATCCGACGGTGGATGCTAATAATTTCCCATAAAAATATAAGTTTTCTAAAATTTTAAATATTTATTTTTAAAAAAATAAACTTATATATAATTTTTCTAATGTATACAAAAAAAATGTGCATGGAAAAGAGTAGACATAAATATATGTTTTAAAAATGCTAATCATCTCTTTAATTTTTCCCCTGATGTATAAACAAATGTAGAAAGTGTAGTAAAATAATTCAACATAAAACCATAAATTTCTAAATATATTTACCGTGTACAAGAAAATGTTAATCATTGTATTTAGAAAATGTTAAACATGCATTAAAAATTTGTTCCTGATGTATACCAAAAAAGTACAATGTGTACAAAAAAAGTAGTCATCAAACTCAAATATTTGATAAGAATGTTAGTCCTCTTTTTTTCAAAAAAATGTTAAACATGTAGAAAAACATGTTCCTGATGTATACGAAAAAATGTAGAGCGTGTTTTAAAAATTTTGAACATGAAAAAAAGTTAATCATGTATAAAAATGTTAATCATATAATAAGAAAATGCTAGACATGTATTAAAAGTGTTCCACCTATATACCTGAAATGTACAATGTATATGAAAATAGTAGTCATCAAACATTAAATTTTGAAAATTGTTAGTTATGTATTAAAATAATGTTAAACATGCGCAAAAAATGTTCCTAGTATACACGTAAAATTCACAAATGTGTATGAAAAATGTAGACTTGTGTTGAAGAAAAAACAATGACAAATAGTGAAAACCAAAGAAGCGAAAGAAAGAAACAAAAGAATCCCCTCAGAGACGAAGAAAATTTTTAAACCAAAAGAAAATTGTGAAACCCATGAGAAAACAAAGAAAAAAAACCGAAGACAAATGATGAAATCTAATGAAACTAAGAAAGAACAATAAACAAAGAAAATATTAAATAACAAATCAAAGAAAGAAACAAAAGAAACCCGGAGAGAAAATGGAAACAAGAAAATTGGAGAAAACTGTGCAAAGAAATTAAAACCAAGGAAAACACATAAGAAAACCAAAAAAGGAAAGAAAAAGAAAACAAGAAAACAAGAAAAATGATGAAAAATAAAAACCACAAAGAAAATGCAACCAATATAAAAAAAAGCGAAGCCAAAACCAGAGAAAAAATCCACACAGAAAAAATAGAAGAAAACCAAGAACTAAACCCAATGAATGAAACTCGGCGAACCCGAACAAAGCACAGCGAATGGAAAAAACAGAGGAAATGGGCCGGCACAGTAGCTATACTGCAGAGACAAAGCTTGAGGTGAGACGGAAGGAGCACCCGCACTAAGAGAGATATAGCCCAGGCATTCGTAGAGGGGGTATTACTAAAATTGGCCATATGGCCCGTCTCTTGCAGGCTGGCCTACATGCACGTAATTATGGCCCGACATGGGCCTGGCAAGGCACATGATAAAAGGGCCGGGTCACGGAACAAGGTGGATCCCCAAGGCCAGGCCTTAAGAACCGACACGGCACGACCCTTTTAGTTGTGGGGCCTTTTTTTAAGACAAATTTCGTTTCCCCTCTAGTTAGGGTTTTCTCTTCCTCCCGGCGGCGCGCGCCCGACGTGGAGATCGCGATCCCCACCGCTTCCCTACCACCGATCGTCGACGCCCACGGGTGGCTGGCGCTGTGGCAGATTGAAGGTCGGTCTTGGGAACATCCCGCCCGTGGAATCCGCAGTTTCTCGGGCAAGAGATACGATGGAGGGCTCGACGTCGGCTTCTGGAGCGGCGATGAGCAACATGGAATCAATGATGAAGGAGCTAGGGTTGAAGGAGGATGACTTGGTGGACATAGTTGTGGAGGACAGTGATATACCGGAGGAAGCTGCTCGTTGGATGGCAATTGCTCGTGTGCACATTGATAGGCCATATAGTTAGTATTGGTTCTTCCGCAACATGAGGGTTGCCTGGGATCTTGCTCAGGAAGTTAAATTTTGTCCCTTGGAGGATAACCTATACACCCTGCAGTTTTCTTGTCTCGGGGATTGGGAGCGAGTAATGGAAGACGGGCCATGGACCTTCAAAGGCAAGGCGGTCGTCATCGAGCCATATGATGGAATCACCAGACCGTCATCGATTAGCTTGAACAAAATTGAGATGTGGATTCAGATCCACGACCTTCCGGAACTATTTTTTGGTCTGATCAAATCCCTTGTTGGCACAGTCGGAGACTTCATCTATGCTGAACCCAAATCCCAAGATTTCGAGGGTAATTTTTTTAGGGTGCGTGTCAAGGTGGATGTCACAAAACCTCTCAGGAACGCTGTTTCTTTGGTGATTAAGAAGAAGAGGGAGATCTTCAGGGTCAAATATGAGCGACTGCCCGATTGGTGCGCCGTCTGTGGCATGTTAGGTCACTTGTATAAAGAATGTGGCAACGGGATTCATCCTCCGTCTGTAGTAGTTTTCAAAAATCTTCGAGCTGATTGGTTCAAGGGGCCAGGGCGAGGACCTGGAGCCGACAGTGCATCAGGTGGTGGTAGAGGCAGAGGCAGAGCTGGCCGTGGAGCAGGCCGTGGTGCCAATCAAAGGGGTGCAGGCCAGCATGAAAGCACATAATATATGGGACGGGATGACCCCAGTCTTAACGATGATATAGACATGGTAGGGGCTGAAGGCAATAGAAAGCGTGGAGCAGCACAAGTCAGCTTGGGGGCGCCAGTTGTGCCAGAATATTCTGCAAAAAATAGTTCGGGTCAAGCTCCTCTGGCTTTACCCCCTGCGGTGGTACTGTTGGGGAACGTAGTAATTTCAAAAAAAATTCCTACGCACACGCAAGATCATGGTGATGGTATAGCAACGAGAGGGGAGAGTGTTGTCCACGTACCCTCATAGACCGTAAGCGGAAGCGTTATGACAACGCGCTTGATGTAGTCGTACGTCTTCACGATCCGACCGATCCAAGTACCGAACGTACGGCACCTCCGAGTTCAGCACACGTTCAGCTCGATGGCGATCCCGGACTCCGATCCGGCAAAGTGTCGGGATGAGTTCCACAAGACGACGTGGCAGGACGATGATGATGCTCTACCGGCGCAGGGCTTCGCCTAAACTCCGCGACGATATGACCGAGGTGGAATATGGTGGAGGGGGGCACCGCACACGGCTAAGGAACGATTCATAGATCAACTTGTGTGTCATGGGGTGCCCCCTGCCCCCGTATATAAAGGAGCAAGGGGGGAGGAGGCCGGCCCTAGAAGGGGGCGCGCCAAGTGTGGAGTCCTACTAGGACTCCCTAGTCCTAGTAGGATTCCACCTCCCTTGTTGGAGTAGGAGAAGGGGAAAGAGGGGGAGAGGAATAAGGAAAAGGGGGATGCGCCTTGTCCAATTCGGACCAGAGGGGGGGGCGAGGCCTCCTTCCTTTGGACTCTCTCCTCTATTCACGTTTGGCCCAATAAGGCCCATATACTCCCCGGCGAATTCCCGTAACTCTCCGGTACTCCGAAAAATACCCGAATCACTCGGAACCTTTCCGAACTCCGTATATAGTCGTCCAATATATCGATCTTTACGTCTCGACCATTTTGAGACTCCTCGTCATGTCCCCGATCTCATCTGGGACTCCGAACTTCTTCGGTACATCAAAACTCATAAACTCATAATATAAGCATCGCCGAAACCTTAAGCGTGCGGACCCTACGGGTTCGAGAACTATGTAGACATGACCTAGAACTATTCTTGGTCAATAATCAATAAGCGGAACCTGGATGCTCATATTGGCTCCTACATATTCTACGAAGATCTTTATCGGTCAAACCGCATAACGACATCGTTGTTCCCTTTGTCATCGGTATGTTACTTGCCCGAGATTCGATCGTCGGTATCCAATACCTAGTTCAATCTAGCATTCTTGGCAAGTCTCTTTACTCGTTTAAGTAATACATCATCTCGCAACTAACTTATTAGTTGCAATGCTTGCAAGGCTTATGTGATGTGTATTACCGAGAGGGCCCAGAGATACCTCTCCGACAATCGGAGTGACAAAACCTAATCTCGAAATACGCCAACCCAACATGTACCTTTGGAGACACCTGTAGTACTCCTTTATAATCACCCGATTACGTTGTGACGTTTGGTAGCACCAAAGTGTTCCTCCGGTAAACGGAGTTGCATAATCTCATAGTTACAGGAACATGTATAGGTCATGAAGAAAGCAATAGCAATATACTAAGCGATCAAGTGCTAGGCTAATGAATGGGTCATGTCAATCACATCATTCTCCTAATGATGTGATCCCATTAATCAAATAACAACACATGTCTATGATTAGGAAACATAACCATCTTTGATTAATGAGCTAGTCAAGTAGAGGCATACTAGTGATTATGTGTTTGTCTATGTATTCACGCATGTATCATGTTTCCGGTTAATACAATTCTAGCATGAATAACAAACATTTATCATGATATGAGGAAATAAATAATAACTTTATTATTGCCTCTAGGGCATATTTCCTTCAGTCTCCCACTTGCACTAGAGTCAATAATCTAGATTACACAAGAATGATTCTAACACCCATGGAGTCTTGGTGCTGATCATGTTTTGCTCGTGGAAGAGGCTTAGTCAACGGTGCGCAACATTCAGATCCGTATGTATCTTGCAAATCTCTATGTCTCCCACCGGACTTGGTCCCGGATGGAATTGAAGCGTCTTTTGATATGCTTGGTCCTCTTGTGAAATCTGGATTCCTTTGCCAAGGCAATTGCACCAAGATTGTCACAGAAGATCTTCATTGGTCCCGATGCACTAGGTATGACACCTAGATCGGAAATGAACTCTTTCATCCAGACTCCTTCATTTGCTGCTACCGAAGCAGCTATGTACTCCGCTTCACATGTAGATCCCGCCACGACGCTTTGTTTAGACCTGCACCAACCGGCTCCACCGTTTAATAAAAACACGTATCCGGTTTGCGATTTAGAATCGTCCAGATCGGTGTCAAAGCTTGCATCGACGTAACCATTTACGACTAGCTCTTTGTCACCTCCATATACGAGAAACATATCCTTAGTCCTTTTCGTGTATTTCAGGATGTTCTTGACCGCTGTCCGATGATCCACTCTGGATTACTTTGGTACCTTCCTGCCAAGCTTATTGCTAAGCATACGTCAGTGTGGTACACAGCATTGCATACATGATAGAGCCTATGGCTGAAGCATAGGGAACATCTTTCATTTTCTCTCTATCTTCTGCATTGTGGTCGGGCATTGAGTCCGACTCAATTTCACACCTTGTAACATAGGTAAAAATCCTTTCTTTGCCTCGATCCATTTTGAACTTTTTCAAAACTTTATCAAGGTATGTGCTTTGTGAAAGTCCAATCAAGCGTCTTGATCTATCTCTATAGATCTTGATGCCCAATATGTAAGCAGCTTCACCGAGGTCTTTCATTAATTTTTTTTATTCAAGTATCCTTTTATGCTATCCAGAAATTCTATATCATTTCCAATTAATAATATGTCGTCCACATATAATATCAGAAATGCTATGAGCTCCCACTCACTTTCTTGTAAATACAGGCTTCTCCAAAAGTCTCAGTATAAAACCATATGCTTTGATCACACTATCAAAGCGTTTATTCCAACTCCGAGAGGCTTGCACGGCACCATAAATTGATCATTGGAGCTTGCACACTTTGTTAGCACCTTTTGGATCAACAAAACCTTACAGTTGCATCATATACAACTCTTCTTCTAGAAATCCATTCAAGAATGCAGTTTTTACATCCATTTGCCAAATTTCATAATCATAAAATGCAGCAATTGCTAACATGATTGAGACAGACTTAAGCATCGCCACGGGTGAGAAAGTCTCATCGTAGTCAACCCTTGAACTTGTCGAAAACCTTTCGCAACAAGTCGAGCTTTATAGACAATTACATTACCATCAGCGTCAGTCTTCTTCTTAAAGATCCATTTATTCTCAATGGCTTGCCGATCATCGGGCAAGTCAACCAAAGTCCATACTTTGTTCTCATACATGGATCCCATCTCAGATTTCATGGCTTCCACCATTTTGCGGAATCTGGGCTCACCATCGCTTCTTCATAGTTTGTAGGTTCACCATGGTCAAGTAACATGACTTCGAGAATAGGATTACCGTACCACTCACAGTGCGGATCTTACTCTAGTTGACCTCGTGAGTTCAAGAGAAACTTGATCTGAAGTTTCATGATCAATATCATTAGCTTCCTCACTAATTGGTGCGGTTGTCACAGAACCGGTTCTTGTGATGAACTACTTTCCAACAGGGGAGCAGATATGCTTATCTCATCAAGTTCTACTTTTCTCCCACTCACTTCTTTCGAGAGAAACTCCTTTTCTAGAAAGGATCCGAATTTAGCAACGAAAATCTTGCCTTCAGATCTGTGATAGAAGGTGTACCCAATAGTCTCTTTTGGGTATCCTATGAAGACACATTTCTCCGATTTAGGTTCGAGCTTATCTGGTTGAAGATTCTTCACATAAGCATCGCAGCCCCAAACTTTAAGATACGACAACTTTGGTTTCTTGCCAAACCATAGTTCATAAGGTGTCGTTTCAACGGATTTTGATGGTGCCCTATTTAACGTGAATGCGGCCGTCTCTAAAGCATAACCCCAAAACGATAGCGGTAAATCAGTAAGAGACATCATAGATCGCACCATATCTAGTAAAGTACGATTATGACGTTCGGACACACCATTTCGTTGTGGTGTTCCGGGTGGCGTGAGTTGCGAAACTATTCCGCATTGTTTCAAATGTAAACCAAACTCGTAACTCAAATATTCTCCTCCACGATCAGATCGTAGAAATTTTATTTTCTTGTTACGATGATTTTGCACTTCACTCTGAAATTCTTTGAACTTTTCAAATGTTTCAGACTTATGTTTCATCAAGTAGATATACCCATATTTGCTCAAATCATCTGTGAAGGTGAGAAAATAACGATACCCGCCGCGTGCCTCAACATTCATTGGACCACAAACATCAGTATGTATGATTTCCAACAAATCAGTTGCTCGCTCCATAGTTCCGGAGAACAGCGTTTTTAGTCATCTTGCCCATGAGGCATGGTTCTTAAGTACCAAGTGATTCATAATCAAGTGATTCCAAAAGCCCATCAAGATGGAGTTTCTTCATGCGTTTTACACCGATATGACCCAAACGGCGGTGCCACAAATAAGTTGCACTATCATTATCAACTCTGTATCTTTTGGTTTCAACACTATGAATATGTGTATTACTACTATCGAGATTCAATAAAATAGACCACTCTTCAAGGGTGCATGACCATAAAAGATATTATTCATATAAATAGAACAACCATTATTCTCTCGACTTAAATGAATAACCGTCTCGCATCAAACAAGATCCAGATATAATATTCATGCTTAACGCGGCACCAAATAACAATTATTTAGGTCTAAAACTAATCCCGATGGTAGATGTAGAGGTAGCGTGCCGACCGCGATCACATCGACTTTGGAACCATTTCCCACGCGCATCGTCACCTCGCCCTTAGCCAATCTTCGGCTTAATCCGTAGTTCTGCTTCGAGTTGCAAATATTAGCAATGTAACCGGTATCAAATACCCAGGTACTACTACGAGTATTAGTAAGGTACACATCAATAACATGTATATCACATATACCTTTGTTCACTTTGCCATCCTTCTAATCCGCCAAATACTTGGGGCAGTTCCGCTTCGGTGTCGATCGCTTGCGGTAGAAGCACTCGATCCTCGGGCTTAGGTCCAGACTTGGGTTTCTTCTCTTGAGCAGCAACTTGTTTGCTGTTCTTCTTGAAGTTACCCTTCTTCTTCCCTTTGCCCTTTTTCTTGAAACTGGTGGTCTTGTTAACCATCAACACTTATGCTCCTTTTTGATTTCTACCTCCGCGGCTTTTAGCATTGCGGAGAGCTCGGGAATAGACTTGTCCATCCCTTGCATATTATAGTTCATCACGAAGCTCTTGTAGCTTGGTGGCGTGATTGAAGAATTACATCAATGACACTATCATCGTGAAGATTAACTCCCAGTTGAATCAAGTGATTATTATACCCAGACATTTTGAGTATGTGTTCACTGACAGAACTATTCTCCTCCATTTTGCAGCTATAGAACTTATTGGAGACTTCATATCTCTCAATCCGGGCATTTGCTTGAAATATTAACTTCAACTCTCATATGCTCCATGACGTTCAAAACGTCGTTGAAGGCCCGTTCTAAGCCGTAAAGCATGGCACAATGAACTATCGAGTAGTCATCAACTTTGCTCGCTAGACGTTCTTAACGCCGTCGGTTACATCATCGGCCAACTGGCACCCAGCGGTGCTTCCGGGGCGTAATTCTTACGTGCAGCAATGAGGATAATCCTCAAAGTTACGGACCCGATCCGTAATTGCTACCATCATCTTTCAACTTTGCTTTCTCAAGGAACGCATTAAAATTCAACGGAACAACAAAGACGAGCCATCTATCTACAGTAAACATAGACAAGCAAAATACTATCAGGTACTAAGTTCATGATAAATTTAAGTTCAATTAATCATATTACTTAAGAACTCCCACTTAGATAGACTTCTCTCTAGTCATCTAAGTGATTACGTGATCCAAATCAACTAAACCATGTCCGATCATCACGTGAGATGGAGTAGTTTCAATGGTGAACATCACTATGTTGATCATATCTACTATATGATTCACGTTCGACCTTCGGTCTCCGTGTTCGAGGCCATATCTGTATATGCTAGGCTCGTCAAGTTTGACCTGAGTATTCCGCGTGTGCAACTGTTTTGCACCCGTTGTATTTGAACGTAGAGCCTATCACACCCGATCATCACGTGGTGTCTCAGCACGAAGAACTTTCGCAACGGTGCATACTCAGGGAGAACACTTCTTGATATTTAATGAAAGATCATCTTATAATGCTACCGTCAATCAAAGCAAGATAAGATGCATAAAGGATAAACATCACATGCAATCAATATAAGTGATATGATATGGCCATCATCATCTTGTGCTTGTGATCTCCATCTCCGAAGCACCGTCGTGATCACCATCGTCACCGGCCCGACACCTTGATCTCCATCGTAGCATCGTTGTCGTCTCGCCAACTATTGCTTCTCGACTATCGCTACCGCTTAGTGATAAAGTAAAGCAATTACATGGCGTTGCATTTCATACAATAAAGCGACAACCATATGGCTCTCGCCGATTGCCGATAACTTCGGTTACAAAACATGATCATCTCATACAATAAAATATAGCATCACGTCTTGACCATATCACATCACAACATGCCCTGCAAAAACAAGTTAGACGTCCTCTACTTTGTTGTTGCAAGTTTTACGTGGCTGCTACGGGCTGAGCAAGAACAGTTCTTACCTACGCATCAAAACCACAACGATAGTTTGTCAAGTTGGTGCTGTTTTAACCTTCGCAAGGACCGGGCGTAGCCACACTCGGTTCAACTAAAGTGAGAGAGACAGACACCCGCCAGTCACCTTTAAGCAACGAGTGCTCGCGGCGGTGAAACCAGTCTCAGCGTAAGCGTATCGTAATGTCGGTCCGGCCGCTTCATCTCACAATACCGCCCGAACCAAAGTATGACATGCTGGTAAGTAGTATGACTTGTATCGCCCACAACTCACTTGTGTTCTACTCGTGCATATAACATCAACGCATAAAACCAGGCTCGGATGCCACTGTTGGGGAACGTAGTAATTTCAAAAAAAATTCCTACGCACACGCAAGATCATGGTGATGGTATAGCAACGAGAGGGGAGAGTGTTGTCCACATACCCTCGTAAACCGTAAGCGGAAGCGTTATGACAACGCGGTTGATGTAGTCGTACGTCTTCACGATCCGACCGATCCTAGTACCGAACGTACGGCACCTCCGAGTTCAGAACACGTTCAGCTCGATGACGATCCCCGGACTCCGATCCAGCAAAGTGTCGGGGATGAGTTTCGTCAGCACGATGGCGTGGTGACGATGATGATGCTCTACCGGCGCAGGCTTCGCCTAAACTCCGCGACGATATGACCGAGGTGGAATATGGTGGAGGGGGGCACCACACACGGCTAAGGAACGATCCATAGATCAACGTGTTTGTCATGGGGTGCCCCCTGGCCCCATATATAAAGGAGCAAGGGGGGAGGAGGCCGGCCCTAGAAGGGGGCGCGCCAAGTGTGGAGTCCTACTAGGACTCCCTAGTCCTAGTAGGATTCCACCTCCCTTGTTGGAGTAGGAGAAGGGGAAAGAGGGGGAGAGGAATAAGGAAAAGGGGCTGCGCCCCTAGTCCAATTCGGACCAGAGGGGGGCGCAGGCCTCCTTCCTTTTGGCCTCTCTCCTCTATTCCCGTATGGCCCAATAAGGCCCATATACTCCCCGGCGAATTCCCGTAACTCTCCGGTACTCCGAAAAATACCCGAATCACTCGGAAACTTTCCGAACTCCGAATATAGTCCTCCAATATATCGATCTTTACGTCTCGACCATTTCGAGACTCCTCGTCATGTCCCTGATCTCATCTGGGACTCCGAACTCCTTCGGTACATCAAAACTCATAAACTCATAATATAACTCTCATCGAAACCTTAAGCGTGCGGACCCTACGGGTTCGAGAACTATGTAGACATGACCTAGAACTATTCTTGGTCAATAACCAATAGCGGAACCTGGATGCTCATATTGGCTCCTACATATTCTATGAAGATCTTTATCGGTCAAACCGCATAACGACATACGTTGTTCCCTTTGTCATCGGTATGTTACTTGCCCGAGATTCGATCGTCGGTATCCAATACCTAGTTCAATCTCGTTACTGGCAAGTCTCTTTACTCGTTTCGTAATACATCATCTCGCAACTAACTTATTAGTTGCAATGCTTGCAAGGCTTATGTGATGTGTATTACCGAGAGGGCCCAGAGATACCTCTCCGACAATCGGAGTGACAAAACCTAATCTCGAATACGCCAACCCAACATGTACCTTTGGAGACACCTGTAGTACTCCTTTATAATCACCCGATTACGTTGTGACGTTTGGTAGCACCCAAAGTGTTCCTCCGTAAACGGAGTTGCATAATCTCATAGTTACAGGAACATGTATAGGTCATGAAGAAAGCAATAGCAATATACTAAGCGATCAAGTGCTAGGCTAACGGAATGGGTCATGTCAATCACATCATTCTCCTAATGATGTGATCCCATTAATCAAATAACAACACATGTCTATGGTTAGGAAACATAACCATCTTTGATTAATGAGCTATTCAAGTAGAGGCATACTAGTGACTATGTGTTTGTCTATGTATTCACACATGTATCATGTTTCCGGTTAATACAATTCTAGCATGAATAATAAACATTTATCATGATATGAGGAAATAAATAATAACTTTATTATTTCCTCTAGGGCATATTTCCTTCAGGTACCCCCTAGCCCAACCTCTAAGCAAGAACCAAAGAGGACGAAAGCTAATGTTTTGATGTTTGAACAAGGAAACCTGAATGCAACAAGCAGCAACAACACTTCTGATGCGCGTTTGCCGGGCTCCCTTGAGGAGTCGCGCCGAGCGCAATGAGTCTTCTATGCTGGAACTGTTGCGGGGCTGGCAAACCCGCGACAGTTCGCGAGCTTCGTGATCTCACGAGGCAACTTGCCCCCTCTATCGCATGTATCGTCGAAACTCAATTAGAGGGCTCTCGAGTAGAGAATCTAGCATGCACTTTAGGTTTCAATAAAAGTTTTGCTATTAGTAGTCGTGGAAGGAGTGGAGGACTATGTATTTTTTGGAATGATGAAATAAAGCTTGAAGTTGTCGGTTACTCTGATTACCACATTGATGCAATTGTTGATGCAATGGTTGATCATAGGACAAGAGTTACTTTTTATGCACGGGAGGCACAAGTCAATGAACGATACAAAACCTGGGATATGCTGAGGGGTATCGTTGGAACGAGTGATTTGCCTTGGCTAGTCGTGGGGGATTTCAATGAGGTCCTCCATGTGCACGAGCACGACGGCGTCGGCAGGAGGAGTCAGGCACAGATGGATCTGTTCCGAGATGCTTTGGATATGTGTGGCCTCTCAGATATAGGATACATTGGGAGCAGCTGGACTTTCGAAAAGAAGGTCACCGGAGGAACTTTTACTAGAGTCAGGCTAGACAGAGGCGTTGCAAATCCTGCCTGGTCAATCGCTTATTCGGGAGCTTCGTTGGAGCACAAAACTGCAGCTACATCTGATCACGTACCTGTTTACGTACGTTACAGCGAGGTGCATGCATGCAGCTCTGGGCCAAGGCCTTTTAAATACGAAACATGCTGGGAGAGGGACCCAGCGCTGCCGGCTGTGGTCGAGACCGCATGGACAGCGACGGGGGCTGCATCGGTCCAAGAGCTAAAGGATAAAATGCAAGGGCTGGCAGGGGATCTATCGAGGTGGGATCGCACTCATTTTGGCAATATTCGGCAGGAGATCTCTCAGTTAAGGAGACAGCTACAGGAGTTACGCGACTCCCAAGATAGATCAGGTCCCAATCATTTGGAGATTAAAATTGTCGATCGCCTCACGGAGTTGTACCACAGAGAAGAAATGCTATGGAGACAAAGGGGAAGATTGGAGTGGCTTTCCCATGGGGACAAAAACACGAATTTTTTCCATCTTAGAGCTAGTAGAAGGAGAAGAAAAAATCAGGTCAAATCCTTACAGAGACCGGACGGGCAAATGACTACTGATAAAAGTGAGATGGAGTCTCTGGCTACAGCTTTCTATGAGGAGTTGTACACATCGGAAGGGGTCCAAAACATGAATCAAGTTCTGGACACTGTGCCTCGTAAGGTCACCCAGGCAATGAATGAATCACTTAACGCACCGTATAACCAACAGGAGGTCAAGTATGCTTTATTCCAAATGTTCCCACTCAAAGCACTTGGCCCGGATGGATATCCTGCACATTTTTTCAACGTCACTGGGAGATATGTGGTGATGAAGTCACCAATGTGGTGCTGAAAATTGTCGAGGGTACCGAGGCTGCAAGTAGTATCAATGAGACTGTGTTAGTCCTAATACCTAAGGTAAAAATCCCACACTATTAACTCAGTTTCGACCGATCAGTCTATGCAATGTACTGTACAAGATTGCATCAAAGGTAATATCCAACCGCCTAAAGTTAGTCTTACCCAACATTATTTTTGAGGAGCAGTCAGTGTTTGTCCCAGGCAGACTGATCACTGACAACATTATAACTGCTTATGAATGCTTGCATTTTATGAAGCGTAATAACGCGAAGAAGCATCAATCGTGTGCACTGAAACTTGATATGATGAAGGCATATGATAGGGTCGAGTGGGAATATTTGAGAGCTATAATGCTAAAGCTGGGCTTCACAATGCGGTGGGTGGATATAGTGACGAATCTTGTCACCACAGTTAAGTTCTTCGTAATGTTCAATGGTAATAAATTGCAGGAGTTCACACCAACCCGTGGAATCAGACAGGGGGGCCCTATTTCCCCATACTTGTTCTTGTTAGCAGCAGAGGGCCTTTCGTGCCTCCTTAAATCCAGAAACGAGTCATCCAATTTAAGTGGTTTGCAGGTAGCCCCCTTGGCTCCACCAGTGAATCACCTGTTATTTCTTGATGATGACTGCTTTGTTCTTCAAGGCTAATAGTGTGGGTGCTAATGAGGTTAACTGTGTTACGGACACATCTTGTCGTGCAACTGGTCAACGTATAAATTTTGCAAAGTCATTAGTCTTCTTCAGTAAAGGAGTGCCTGAATCTGTGAGGAACGAGATCAAAGAGCTGCTCAATGTTCCATACGAGACATTAAACAAGAAGTATTTGGGAATGCCGTTTGACATTGGTAACTCAAAGAATGGTGCCTTCAAATATCTAAAGGATCGGTTGTGGAGCAAAGTCCAAGGATGGATTGCAAACACAATGTCAGCAGTAGGTAAAGAAGTCCTTGTTAAATCTGTAGCCCAAGCAGTGCCAGTATTCTCTATGTCTTGCTTCAAGCTCCCAAGAGGATTGTGTGAACACCTCAATATGCTAATAAGAAAATTCTGGTGGGGAAGCAAAGAGGGCAAACACAAACCTCGTTGGGTCTCTTGGCAAACTATGACCCAACCGAAAGGTATGGGTGGTCTGGGTTTTAAAGATTTCGAGCTGTTCAATCTTGCTATGTTGGCAAGGCAGGCATGGAGGTTGTTACAGAACCCAGAGACTCTGAGTGCAAGGCTTTTGAAAAGCATTTACTTTCCAAATTCAGATATCTTGCAGGCTAGCCTCGGGAGCCACCCTAGTCAGATATGGAGGGCAATCATCGAAGGAAGAGATACCTTAAAGCAGGGTTTAATAAGGCGGGTGGGTAATGGCGACACGACACACATCTGGAGTGATAATTGGCTCCCAAGGGATGAGATGCTTCGCCCTTACGGCAGCCGAGTACAGAACCCGCCGTCTTTGGTCTCGGAACTAATTGACCATACATCTGCGACTTGGAATAGAACGGTGGTGGAGGCAACTTTCATGCCAATGGACGCCACCATTATTCTTGGGATTCCTCCCTGCACCCGCAATATTACTGACTTTTGGAGTTGGCACTACGATAAGCATGGCCTGTTCACAGTGAAATCTGCTTATAACATGCTTGTAGCAACGAAGCAGCGAAGAGAAGCATGGTTGGAGGGAACCGCGGGCCCCTCGAGTTCAAACGCAGAGAAGAATAGTTGGAAAAGATTGTGGAAGACGAGTGTTCCGGCTAAGGTAAGGATGTTCTTGTGGCGCCTGTCCAGACACTCGCAACCAACGAATGATGTACGCATGCATCGCCACATGACAGATTCAGCCAACTGTGGGCTTTGTGGCGCGCCTGACTCATGACGGCACTCTCTCATCGAATGCACCGCTTCCAGGTGCACTTGGGCTCTCAGCGACAGTGATCTTGTGCAACAAATTATGGAAATCACTGAACCCTCCGCCAAGCAATGGATGTTTACCCTCATAGAAACTCTGTCGCAGCAGAAATTCACGTTGCTTGCGGTAACTATGTGGGCTATCTGGTCGGCACGGCGAAAGGCGATACATGAAGGTATTTTCCAGAGCCCTCAATCCACACATGCATTTGTAAACAGGTATATATCAGATTTTGAAATCGTTGGTGCTAGCAATCCGCGGGCCGTCCAGGGACCGGTATCGCATGCGGCGCCTGCTGCTAGACCCAAGGCTCCTCCTATGGGATATGCAAAAATTCATGTGGGCCTTGAGTCGAGTTCGGCGGGCAGGCTCCGCTGCTGCTATATGCAGGGATGACCAAGGATTCTATCTTGGAAGTTCTGCACTCGTCACTTATGATGTATGCGATCCTACTGCTTTGGAGGCAATTGCTTGCCGGGAGGCCTTAGCTTTGGCAGAGGACCTCAACCTGCAACAGTTCATCATTGCCTCATATTGCAAAGAAGTTGTCTCAGACATTCAAAAGGGGACCAGAGGACGATATGGTACTATCATTAGCGAAATAAAACTCAGTGCTTCTACGTTTAATTGTAAGTTTGTTTGGGAGGGGCGTGCCGTAAACTATGAGGCACATAGATTAGCTAAATTTGCTCTTTCGCAGGGTCCGGGACGCCATATGTGGCTTGGAAACCCCCATGACCTTTCATGTATCCCACTTCATGTGGATTTTGGTGATGAATAAATTGTTTTTCACCCCTAAAAAAAAGTTGTGGGGCCTTTTTAGGCCTGTTTGTGTTTGCTCTTTTGATGGCCATGGTGTTTTGGACTTTTTTTAGGTTCGTTTTAGCTTTTTAACGCAAGCCAACCGACAACCATGAAGTGTCAGGCCGGTCATTTTAACTTGTGTGTCGGTTTGTTCTTCAAAGCCAGGCTTTTGGGTTGGCACAACACAACTCTTTTATAAAAAGGCTGACACGGGACGTGTCGTGCTAGGTCTTATATAGTCGGGCCGGTCCGTATGGAATCTGTCAATACTCAACAATTTAGGTTTCGAGCTGATACTCAATAATTCCCGCGGATTGTTTTTAGATAGCATACATGATTGGAATAATTTCCTTGCAACATTGCAATCATGAGGCTAATTATGTGGCGCACAATGGATAACATATTCATTTATTTCTACACGTATCTTCTAGATGATGATAATGCATATGGGTTGATCTAGTGAGGGATCACTTTGTGTCGAATGCATTATATCATGCGTTCTATTATAGGTGCAAATTCTGGATGCACCGAGATCTTTTCAACACCATTGCAAAAGCCATGGAGAATTATGATCCTTTGTTTCAATCGAGAATAAATACAACAGGAAAAGCAAGTACAAGTCCATTATTGAAGATTACCCAGACGTGCGAGTCTTTGCTTATGGATGCCCCGCTGATGCCATTGATGACTATGTTTGCATTGGGGAAGATCTCGTCCTGGAGTGTCTGAGACGATTCTGTGATGCTGAGATCATAATCTATGGACTGTAGTACTTGAGGGCCCCCAATGATGAAGATACTGAGAGGCCCATGGCAGAAAATAAAGATATGGGTTGCCCCCTGGATGCTTGAACCAGTTAACTGTATGTGTTGGACATAGACGATTTGTCCTGTGGCATGGCAAGGTCAGTACAGAGTGCATTTTCATGATCCAACTAGGATTCTTAAGTCATTTGCATCACATGATCTCTGGATTCAGTACACATAATTTGGATGCCTAGCTCTCACAATGATCTCAATGTCCTCCCGCGATTTCCTCTTTTTGCAAGGCTTGTTATTGGTGACAGATCAACCTTGCAACTATGTTGTCAATGACAATAAGTACAACAAGGTATACTACCTAGCCGATGACATCTATCATCCATGGGCCACATTTTGTGAAGACAATCCACCATCCTAAAGGAAATAAGAAATCTCACTTTGCAACTATGCAAGAATTGATAGAGAGCTTTTGGTGTGTTTGGATGACGATTTGTGATTTTCAGTGGGCCTGCTGAGTATTGCAAGTCTGAAACCATGTGGAAGATCATGACAATATGTGTTATCTTGCACAATAAGATCATCGATGATGAGATATAGGACCCACAAGACTATCGATATATTTTCAATGGGAACTCATGGAGCTGGAACATAACCCCAACAGGATTTAAGCGTTCCTCCAATCACACAAATTGATCGAGAATAGTGAAGCTCACAACCAACTTCAAGAAAATCTCATTGAGCACCATTGGCACCTTCATAACACTTGATTCTTGTGATGAATCTTTCAGATTCTTATTAGTTCATGTCGACCATCTATTGTGTTCGTATTTGCATGATTATGTTTGATAACATAAACTTTGTTATGTATTTGAATTGTGTGTACTTGAATTCTTAAGTATTGAACTAATATGTTCTGATAATTTTTAAAAGGGTTCGTTGAATTAGCAAAATATTTTTTAAGGGATTAAGTTTTGGTGGATCTGCTAGTCGAGAAAAAGTTTAACTTCCTTTTTTTATCTTTTTAGGACAAAAGAGTATGCATTTTGGACACTTAGGACAGGGGATCTACGAAAGTGTTGGGGAACGCGGTAATTTCAAAATTTCCTACGATCACGCAAGATCTATCTAGGAGATGCATAGCAACGAGAGGGGAGAGTGTGTCCACGTACCCTCGTAGACCGAAAGCGGAAGCGTTTCAATAACGTGGTTGATGTAGTCGAACATCTTCGCGATCCAACCGATCCAAGTACCAAACGTACGAAACCTCCGCGTTCAGCACACGTTCAGCTCGATGACGTCCCTCATACTCTTGATCCAGTTGAGGCCGAGGGAGAGTTCCGTCAGCACGACGGCGTGGCGACGGTGATGATGAAGTTACCGGCGCAGGGCTTCGCCTAAGCACTACGACGATATGACCGAGGTGTGTAACTGTGGAGGGGGGCACCACACACGGCTAAGAAAAATCTTGGAGTGCCTTTGGGGTGCCCCTGCCCACGTATATAAAGGAGGGAGGAAGAGGAGGCCGGCCTAGAGGGGGCGCGCCAAAAGGGGGGAGTCCTACTTGGACTCCCGGTCCAAGTAGGATTCGCCCCCCCCCCTTTCTTATTCCAACTAGGAGAAGGAAGGGAAGGAGGAAGAGGGGAGAAGGAAGGAGGGGGGCGCCGCCCCCTCCTAGTCCAATTCGGACCAGCCCATTGGGGGGAGGGGGTGCCACCCCTTGAGGCCCTTCTCTCCTTTTCCTTATGGCCCATTAAGGCCCACTACTTCCCCCGGCGAATTCCCGTAACTCTCTGGTACTCCAAAAAATACCCGAATCACTCGGAACCTTTCCAATGTCAAAATATAGCCTTCCAATATATCGATCTTTACGTCTTGACCATTTCGAGACTCCTCGTCATGTCCGTGATCTCATCTGGGACTCCGAACAAACTTTGGTCATCAAATCACATAAACTCATAATACAAATCTTCATCGAAAGTTAAGTGTGCGGACCCAACGGGTTCGAGAACTATGTAGACATGACCGAGATACTCCGGTCAATAACCAATAGCGGAACCTAGATGCTCATATTGGTTCCCACATACACTACGAAGATCTTTATCAGTCAAATCGCATAACAACATACGTTGTTCCCTTTGTCATCGGTATGTTACTTGCCTGAGATTCGATCATCGGTATCATCATACCTAGTTCAATCTCGTTACCGGCAAGTCTCTTTACTCGTTCCGTAATGCATCATCCCGCAACTAACTCATTAGTCACATTGCTTGCAAGGCTTATAGTGATGTGCATTACCGAGAGGGCCCAAAGATACCTCTCCGATACATGGAGTGACAAATCCTAATCTTGATCTATGCCAACCAAACAAACACCTTTGGAGACACCTGTAGAGCATCTTTATAATCACCCAGTTATGTTGTGACGTTTGATAGCACACAAGGTGTTCCTCCGGTATTTGGGAGTTGCATAATCTCATAGTCTGAGGAACATGTATAAGTCATGAAGAAAGCAGTAGCAATAAAACTGTAACGATCATAATGCTAAGCTAACTAATGGGTCTTGTCCATCGCATTATTCTCCTAATGATGTGATCCCGTTCATCAAATGACAACACATGTCTATGGTTAGGAAACATAACCATCTTTGATAAATGAGCTAGTCAAGTAGAGGCATACTAGGGACACTTTGTTTTTGTCTATGCATTCACACATGTACTAAGTTTCCGGTTAATACAATTCTAGCATGAATAATAAAAAATTATCATGAAATAAGGAAATAAATAATAACTTTATTATTGCCTCTAGGGCATATTTCCTCCAGTCTTCCACTTGCACTAGATTTAATAATCTAGTTCACATCGTCATGTGATTTAACACCAATAGTTCACATCTTTATGTGATTAATTCACATCGCCATGTGACTAACACCCAAAGGGTTTACTAGAGTCAATAATCTAGTTCACATCACAATGTGATTAACACCCAAAGATTACTAAGGTGTGATCATGTTTTGCTTGTGAGAGAAGTTTAGTCAACAGATTGCATCACATTGAGCCGTATGTATTTTACAAATATTCTATGTCTACAATGCTCTGTATGGAGCTACTCTAGCTAATTGCTCCCACTTTCAATATGTATCTAGATTGAGACTTAGAGTCATCTGGTTTGGTGTAAAATTTTGCATCGATGTAACTCTTTACGACGAACTCTTTATCACCCCCATCACCGAGAAACATTTCCTTAGACCTCACTAAGAATAATTTTTACCGCTGTCCAGTGATCTACTCTTAGATCACTATTGTACCCCCTTGCCAAACTCATGGCAAGGTACACAATAGGTCTGGTACACAGCACAACATACTTTATAGAACCTATGACTGTGGCATAGGGAATGACTTTCATTCTCTTTCTATTTTCTGTCGTGGTCGGGATTTGAGTCTTACTCAACTTTACACCATGTAATACAGACAAGAACTCCTTCTTTGACTGATCCATTTTGAACTCTTTCAAAAACTTGTCAAGGTATTTACTCATTGAAAAATCTTATTAAGCGTCTTGATCTATCTCTATAGATCTTGATGCCCAATATGTAAGCAGCTTCACCGAGGTCTTTCATTGAAAAACTCTTATTCAATTATCCCTCTATGCTATCCAGAAATCCTATATCATTTCCAATCAACAACATGTCATCCACATATAATATTAGAAATGCTACAGAGCTCCCATTCACTTTCTTGTAAATACATGCTTCTCCAAAAGTCCGTATAAAACCATATGCTTTGATCACACTATCAAAGCGTTTATTCCAACTCCGAGAGGCTTGCACCAGCCCATAAATGGATCGCTGGAGCTTGCACACTTTGTTAGTACCTTTAGGATCGACAAAACCTTTTGGTTGCATCATATACAACTCTTCTTTAAGAAGTATCCACTTAAGGAATTCAGTTTTGACATCCATTTGCCAGATTTCATAAAATATGGCAACTGCTAACATGATTCGGACGGATTTAAGCATCGCTACAGTTGAGAAAATCTCATTGTAGTCAACACCTTGAACTGGTCAAAAACCTTTTGCGACAAGTCGAGCTTTGTAGATAGTAACACTACTATCAACGTCCGTCTTCCTCTTGAAGATCCATTTTTTTAATATGGCTTACCGTTCATCGGGCAAGTCCACCAAACTCCACATTTCGTTCTCATACATGGATCCCATCTCAGATTTCATGGCCTCAAGCCATTTCACGGAATCTGGGCTCATCATCACTTCCTCATAGTTCATAGGTTCATCATGGTCTAGTAACATGACTTCCAGAATAGGATTACCGTACCACTCTGGTGCGGACCATACTCTGGAAGACCTACGAAGTTCTGTAGTAACCTGATCTGAAGTTCCATGATCATCATCATTAGCTTCCTCACTAATTGGTGTAGGAATCACTGCAACTGATTTCTGTGATGAACTACTTTCCAATAAGGGAGAAGGTACAGTTACCTCATCAAGTTCTACTTTCCTCCCACTCACTTCTTTTGAGAGAAACTCCTTCTCTAGAAAGGATCCATTCTTGGCAACGAATATCTTGCCTTCGGATCTGTGATAGAAGGTGTACCCAATAGTCTCTTTTGGGTATCCTATGAAGACACATTTCTCCGATTTGGGTTCGAGCTTATCTGGTTGAAGTTTCTTCACATAAGCATCGCAACCCCATACTTTAAGAAACGACAACTTTGGTTTCTTGCCAAACCACAGTTCATAAGGCGTCGTCTCAACGGATTTTGATGGTGCCCTATTTAACGTGAATGCGGCCGTCTCTAAAGCATAACCCCAAAACGATAGCGGTAAATCAGTAAGAGACATCACAGATCGCACCATATCTAGTAAAGTACGATTACGACGTTCGGACACACCATTTCGTTGTGGTGTTCCAGGTGGCGTGAGTTGCGAAACTATTCCGCATTGCTTCAAATGTAAACCAAACTCGTAACTCAAATATTCTCCTCCATGATCAGATCGTAGAAACTTTATTTTCTTGTTACGATGATTTTGCACTTCACTCTGAAATTCTTTGAACTTTTCAAATGTTTCAGACTTGTGTTTCATCAAGTAGATATACCCATATCTGCTTAGATCATCTGTGAAGGTGAGAAAATAATGATACCGCCATGAGCCCCAATATTCATTGGACCACATACATCGGTATGTATGATTTCCAACAAATCAGTTGCTCGCTCCATAGTTCCGGAGAACGGCGTTTTAGTCATCTTGCCCATGAGGCACGGTTACATAAGTACCAAGTGATTCATAATCAAGTGATTCCAGAAGTCCATCAGTACGGAGTTTCTTCATGCGCTTTACACCAATATGACCCAAACGACAATGCCACAAATAAGTTGCACTATCATTATCAACTCTGCATATTTTGGTTTCAACATTATGAATATGTGTGCATGACCATAAAAGATATTACTCATATAAATAGAACAACCGTTATTCTTTGATTTAAATGAATAACCGTCTCGCATCAAACAAGATCCAGATATAATGTTCATGCTCAACGCTGGCACCAAATAAAAATTATTCAGGTCTAAAACTAATCCCGAAGGTAGATGTAGAGGTAGCATGCCGACCGCGATCGCATCGACTTTGGAACCATTTCCCAGGCACATCGTCACCTCGTCCTTAGCCAATCTTCGCTTAATCTGCAGGCTCTGTTTCGAGTTGCAAATATTAGCAATGTAACCAAGATCAAATACCAGTGCTCTGCGAGCATTAGTAAGGTACACATCAATAACATGTATATCACATATACCTTTATTCACCTTGCCATCCTTCTTATCCGCCAAATACTTGGGGCAGTTACGCTTCAAAGTGACTCTGCTTGCGGTAGAAGCACTCGATCCTGTGCTTAGGTCCAGATTTGGGTTTCTTCTCTTGAGCAGCAACTTGTTTGATGTTCTTATTGAAGTTCCCCTTCTTCTTCCCTTTACCTTTTTTCTTGAAACTGGTGGTCTTATTGACCATCAACACTTGATGCTCCTTTTTGATTTCTACCCCCACAACCTTTAGCATCGCGAAGAGCTCGGGAATAGTCTTGTCCATCCCTTGCATATTATAGTTCATCACGAAGCTCTTGTAGCTTGGTGGTAGTGATTGAAGAATTCTGTCAATGACACTATCATCAGGAAGATTAACTCCCAGTTGAATCAAGTGATTACTATACCCAGACATTTTGAGTATATGTTCACTGAAAGAACTATTCTCCTCCATCTTGCAGCTATAGAACTTATTGGAGACTTCATATCTCTCAATCCGGGCATTTTCTTGAAATATTAACTTCAACTCCTGGAACATCTCATATGCTCCATGACGTTCAAAACGTCGTTGAAGTCCCGGTTCTAAGTCGTAAAGCATGGCACTGCTTGAACTATCGAGTAGTCATTAGCCTTGCTCGCGGACATTCTTAACGTCGTCGATTGCATCTGCACAAGCACGGCACCCAGCGGTGCTTCAAGGACGTAATTCTCCGTGCAACAATGAGGATAATCCTCAAATTACGGACCCGATCCGTGTAATTGCTACCATCATCTTTCAACTTAGCTTTCTCAAGGAACGCATTAAAATTCAATGGAACAACAAAGACGAGCCATCTATCTACAACAAACATAGACAAGCAAAATACTATCAGGTACTAAGTTCATGATA
Source organism: Aegilops bicornis (assembly GCA_021605145.1). NCBI lineage: Eukaryota > Viridiplantae > Streptophyta > Magnoliopsida > Poales > Poaceae > Aegilops > Aegilops bicornis. The sequence continues at coordinate 614,903,510 of CM038671.1, forward strand.
AATTTAAGTTCGATTAATCATATTACTAAAGAACTCCCACTTAGATAGACATCTCTCTAGTCATCTAAGTGATTACGTGATCCAAATCAACTAAACCATGTTCGATCATCATGTGAGATGGAGTAGTTTTCAATGGCGAACATCACTATGTTGATCATATCTACTATATGATTCACGTTCGACCTTTCGGTCTCCATGTTCCGAGGCCATGTCTGTATATGCTAGGCTCGTCAAGTTTAACCTTAGTATTCCACGTGTGCAACTGTTTTGCACCTGTTGTATTTGAACATAGAGCCTATCACACCCGATCATCACGTGGTGTCTCAAAGACGAAGAACTTTCATAGCGGTGCATACTCGGAGAGAACACTTCTTGATAATTAGTGAGAGATCATCTTAAAATGCTACCGTCAATCAAAGCAAGATAAGATGCATAAAGGATAAACATCAGATGCAATCAATATAAGTGATATGATATGGCCATCATCATCTTGTGCTTGTGATCTCCATCTCCGAAGCACCGTTGTGATCACCATCATCACTGGCGCAACACCTTGATCTCCATCGTAGCATCATTGTCGTTTCGCCATCTATTGCTTCTACGACTATCGCTATCGCTTAGTGATAAAGTAAAGCAATTATGTAGCGTTGCATTTCATACAATAAAGCGACAACCATATGGCTCTCGCCATTGCCGATAACTCGGTTACAAAACATGATCATCTCATACAATAAAATATAGCATCACGTCTTGACCATATCACATCATAACATGCCCTGCAAAAACAAGTTAGATGTCATCTACTTTGTTGTTGCAAATTTTACGTGGCTGCTACGGGCTGAGCAAGAACCGTTCTTACCTACGCATCAAATCCACAACGATAGTTCGTCAAGTTAGTGCTGTTTTAACCTTCTCAAGGACCGGCGAAGCTACACCTTTTCAGTTCAACTAAAGTTGGAGAAACTGACACCCGCTAGCCACCTGTGTGCAAAGCACGTCGGTAGAACCAGTCTCGCGTAAGCGTACACGTAATGTCGATCCGGGCCGCTTCATCCAACAATACCGCCGAACCAAAGCATGACATGCTGGTAAGCAGTATGACTTGTATCGCCCACAACTCACTTGTGTTGTACTCATGCGTATAACATCTATGCATAAAACCAGGCTCAGATGCCACTGTTGGGGAACGTAGTAATTTCAAAAAAAATCCTACGCACACGCAAGATCATGGTGATGCATAGCAACGAGAGGGGAGAGTGTCGTCCACGTACCCTCATAGACCGAAAGCGAAGCTGCTAGCACAACGATTGATGTAGTCGTACGTCTTCACGGCCCGACCGATCAAGCACCGAAACTACGGCACCTCTGAGTTCTTGCACACGTTCAGCTTGATGACGTCCCCCGTACTCCGATCCAGCAGAATGTCGGGGAAGAGTTCCGTCAGCACGACGGCGTGGTGACGGTCTTGATGTTCTACCATTGCAGGGCTTCGCCTAAGCACCGCTACAATATTATCGAGGAGAACTATGGTGGAGGGGGGCACCGCACACGGGTAAGAGATCAAGAGATCAATTGTTGTGTCTATGGGGTGCCCCCCTCCCCCGTATATAAAGGAGTGGAGGAGGGGGCTGGCCAAGGGGGGTGGCACGCCCTAGGGGCGAGTCCAACCCCCACTAGGAGTATGACTCCCCCCTTTCCTATTAGGAGACGGAAAGGGAAGGAAGAGGAGGGAGGGAAGAAGGAAAGGGGGGGCCGACCCCCTCCCAATTCGGATTGGGCTTGGGGGGGGGGCCCTCCTTTTCTCCTTTCCCCTCCTTTCCACTAAGGCCCAATAAGGCCCATATACCTCCCGGGGGGGTTCCGATAACCTCCCGGAGCTCCGATATTGTCCCAATCTCACTCGGAACTTTTCCGGTGTCCAAATATAGTCGTCCAATATATCGATCTTTATGTCTCGACCATTTCGGGGCTCCTCGTCATGTCCGGGATCACATCCGGGACTTCGAACAACCTTCGGTACATCAAAACTCATAAACTCATAATAAAACTGTCAACGAAACCTTAAGCGTGCAGACCCTACAGGTTCGAGAACTATGTAGACATGACCGAGACACGTTACCGGTCAATAATCAATAGCGGAACCTGGATGCTCATATTGGCTCCTACATATTCTACTAAGATCTTTATCGGTCAAACCGCATAACAACATACGTTGTTCCCTTTGTCATCGGTATGTTACTTGCCCGAGATTCGATCGTCGGTATCCTAATACCTAGTTCAATCTCGTTACCGGCAAGTCTCTTTACTCGTTATGTAATGAATCTTCCATAACTAACTCATTAGCTACATTGCTTGCAAGGCTTATAGTGATGTGCATTACCGAGAGGGCCCAGAGATACCTCTCCGACAATCGGAGTGACAAAACCTAATCTCGAAATACGCCAACTCAACACTGTACCTTTGGAGACACATGTAGAGCTCCTTTATAATCACCCAGTTACATTGTGACGTTTGGTAGCACACAAAGTGTTTTCTGGTAAACGGGAGTTGCATAATCTCATAGTTGTAGGAACATGTATAAGTCATGAAGAGAGCAATAACAACATACTAAACGATCAAGTGCTAAGCTAACGGAATGGGTCAAGTCAATCACATCATTCTCCTAATGATGTGATCCCATTAATAAAATGACAACTCATGTCTATGGTTAGGAAACATAACCATCTTTGATTAATGAGCTAGTCAAGTAGAGGCATACTAGTGACATTAAGTTTGTCTATGTATTCACACATGTATCATGTTTCCGGTTAATACAATTCTAGCATGAATAATAAACATTTATCATGACATGAGGAAATAAATAATAACTTTATTATTGCCTCCAGGGCATATTTCCTTCAATGATTGTGTAGAAGCATTTGAAATACTTAAGAAAGCTTTGATCGCTACACCTATTGTTCAGCCACCTGATTGAAATTTACCCTTTGAAATTATGTGTGATGCTAGTGATTATGCTGTAGGTGCTGTCCTAGGGCAAAGAGTTGATAAGAAATTGAATGTTATCCAGTATGCTAGTAAGACTCTTGATCTTGCCGGAGAAATTATGCTACTCTTGAAAAAGAGTTCTTAGCAGTTGTGTTTGCATGTGATAAGTTTAGACCCTATTGTTGATTCCAAAGTTACTGTTCACACTGATCATGCTGCTATTAAATATCTTATGGAAAAGAAAGATGATAAGCCTAGACTTATTAGATGGGTTCTCTTGCTCCAAGAATTTGATTTGTATATTATTGATAGAAAGGGAGCTGAGAATCCCGTTGCAGACAACTTGTCTAGGTTAGAGAATGTTCTTGATGACCCATTGCCTATTGATGATAGCTTTCCTGATGAACAATTAGCGGTCGTTAATGCTTCTCGTACTGCTCCTTGGTATGCTGATTATGCTAATTACATTGTTGCTAAATTTATACCACCTACTTTCACATACCAGCAAAAGAAAAAGTTCTTTTATGATTTAAGACATTACTTCTGGGATGACCCACACCTTTATAAAGAGGGAGTAGATGGTGTCATTAGACGTTGTGTACCTGAGCATGAACAGGAACAGATCCTACGCAAGTGTCACTCTGAATCATATGGAGGACACCACTTGGAGATAGAAGCGCACATAAGGTATTGCAATCCGGTTTTATTGGCCTACTCTCTTCAAAGATGCTCGTAAGTTTGTCTTATCTTGTGATGAATGTCAAAGAATTGGTAATATTAGTAGACGCCAAGAAATGCCTATGAATTATTCTCTTGTTATTGAACTGTTTGAGGTTTGGGGCTTTGATTATATGGGACCTTTTCACGCCTCTAATGGTTATACACATATTTTAGTTGTTGTTGATTACGTTACTAAGTGGGTAGAAGCTATTCCAACTAGTAGTGCTGATCATAACACTTCTATCAAAATGCTTAAAGAAGTTATTTTTCCGAGGTTTGGATCCCTAGATATCTTATGACTGATGGTGGTTCACATTTTATTCATGGTGCTTTCCGTAAGATGCTTGCTAAGTATGATGTTAATCATATAATCGCATCTCCTTATCACCCTTGATCTAGTGGTCAAGTAGAGTTGAGCAATAGAGAGCTCAAATTAATTTTGCAAAAGACTGTAAATAGATCTAGAAATAATTGGTCCAAAAAACTTGATGATGCATTATGGGCCTATAGAGCCGCGTACAAAAATCCTATGGGTATGTCTCCGTATAAGATGGTTTATGGAAAAGCATGTCATTTACCTCTAGAACTTGAACATAAAGCATATTGGGCTATTAAAGAGCTCAACTATGACTTCAAACTTGCCGGTGAGAAGAGGTTGTTTGACATTAGCTCTCTTGATGAATGGAGAACCCAAGCCTATGAGAATGCCAAGCTATTCAAAGAAAAAGTCAAACGCTGGCATGACAAAAGGATACAAAAGCGTGAGTTTAGTGTAGGTGATTATGTGTTATTATTCAACTCTCGTTTAAGATTTTTTGCAGGAAAAATTCTCTCTAAATGGGAAGGTCCTTATGTTATTGAGGAGGCCTATCGTTCTGGTGCTATAAAAATCAACAACTTCGAAGGCACAAGTCAGAGGGTGGTGAACGGTCAAAGAATTAAACATTATATCTCAGGTAATCCTATCAATGTTGAAACTAATATAATTGAAACCATAACCCCGGAGGAATACATAAGGGACACTTTCCAGAACGTTCCAGACTCCGAAAATGAATATGTATGTGGTACAGTAAGTAAACCGACTCCCAAAACAATTCTAATGGCAGTTTTTATCCGTTTTGGAATATTTAAGAATTTTAGGAAGAAAGAAGTAGTTCGGGAAGGACACGAGGCCTCCACGAGGGTGGAGGGGCGCCCACCCTTCCTGGGTGCGCCCCCTGTCTCGTGGCCACCTCGTGTGCCTCCCGGACTTTGTTTTTTTGCACGTTACATATTTTGGTCGATAAAAATTCATTATATAATCTCCCGAAGGCTTTGACCACTGTATCATGCAAATATCCTCTGTTTTTGTGTCGAGTTGTTCCTGTTGCAGATTAAGAGCAAGATGTCTTCTCAAGAGTCAGTCGGGGAGAGTCGGGTGTCTCACCCGACACCAGGTCCAGGAGCAAATAGCGATGCTTATCACTTTGGACCATCAACGGAGGATGAGATGGAGGCCGACTTGAAAAGGATAGATGCCATGGAGGAAGATTAAGAAGTCACTTCTCGCTTCCAAGCAGGATTCATGATGGGGGAATTACACAACTCGGTTCTCCCAAATTCGGTCATCCCTTACGATGTTAAATTTCTTTCTTATGAAAATATGAAAAAGAGCGTCACTTGTTCTCGAGAAGCTATGCAGCATCCTTGGGTACAGGGAGCTTTAGCCGTTACGGGCAAGCTCCGCAAAGAAATTATGGACCTCAAACAACAAGTCAATACGCTCGAGGAGGAGAATCGTATCCTGAGGGGCATCATCGCCAAGAAGATCACAACACCAACTATGAAGAAGGAGACATAATCACATGGGTATGGGCACTCCCCTTGGCAACTGCCAAGCTTGGGGGAGGTGCCCCGGTATCGTATCACCATCACACTCCTATCTTTACCGTTTTACTTAGTTCGATCCTTTTAATAGTATCTTGATCTAGTAGATTGAAGTTTCGATATCAAGTAGTTTTGATTTTTGCTTTTTGATCTCTTTATGTAATCGAGTCCGTGAGCTATCTATAATAAATATTAGTGTTGAGTCAAGGGCTTTGCTATCTTGCTATGATCTTGAGGAAGTAGAAAGAATAAAAAGAATAGAAGAGTTCATATTGATCTTATGGATAATAATGACTTCACACATAGAAAGTATGAGGCATAAAAGTTGTTGAGAGTTGACGAACGTAGTTTTGGTCATCGTTGCAATTAATAGGAAGTAATAAGGAAAAAGAGGTTTCACATACAAATATACTATCTTGGACATCTTTTATGATTGTGAAGCACTCATTAAGTATGACATGCTAAAAGAGTTGATGTTGGACAAGGAAGACAACGTGATGGTTTATGTTTTCTCACATCTTAGTTAAAGTATATTGTCATTGACCTTCCAAACATGTTGAGCTTGCCTTTCCCCCTCATGCTAGCCAAATTCCTTGCACCAAGTAGAGATACTACTTGTGCTTCCAAATATCCTTAAACCCAGTTTTGCCATGAGAGTCCACCATACCTACCTATGGATTGAGTAAGATCCTTCAAGTAAGTTTTCATGCTGCAGGCAATAAAAATTGCTCTCTAAATATGTATGACTTATTAGTGTAGAGAAAATAAGCTTTATACGATCTTGTTGTGGAAGCAATAAAAGTGACGGACTGCATAATAAAGGTCCACATACAAGTGGCAATATAAAGTGACGTTCTTTTGCATTAAGATTTTATGCATCCAACCCTAAAAGCACATGACAACCTCTTCTTCCCACTGCGAAGGGCCTATCTTTTACTTTATGTTTTTACTTTATGCTTGAGTCAAGGTGATCTTCACCTTTCCCTTTTTCTTTTTATCCTTTGTCTATCTACTCATATTTTATAGATCTTGATATATATATATATATATATATATATATATATATATATATATATATCCAATTGGCTGTAAGTTATCATGAAATATTATTGTTGACATCACCTAAAGGTGAATACATTGGGAGGCAACACAATAAGCCCCTATCTTTCTCAAAGGTCCTGCTGAAACTCTATAACCACAAGTACCGCATGAGTGTTAGCAATTGTAGAAGACTACATGATAGTTGAGTATGTGGGCTTGCTGAAAAGCTCTATTCTTGACTCTTTCTGATGTTATGATAAATTGCAATTGCTTCAATGACTGAGATTATAGTTTGTTAGTTCCCAATGAAGTTTCTGAACCATGCTTGACATTGTGAATTGATCGTTACTTGAGCATAAGAAATCATATAACAAAATCTATTTATGTTGCTGTTATAAGAATGATCATGATGCCCTCATGTCCATATTTTATTTTTATCGACACCTCTATCTCTAAACATGTGGACACATTTTTCGATATCGGCTTCCGCTTGAGGACAAGCGAGGTCTAAGCTTGGGGGAGTTGATACGTCCATTTTGCATCATGCTTTTATATCAATATTTATTGCATTATGGGATGTTATTACACATTATATCTCAATACTTATGGCTATTCTCTCTTATTTTACAAGGTTTACCATGAAGAGGGGGAATGGCAATTTGGAATTTTGGTTGGAAAAGGAGCAAATATTGGAAACCTATTACGCAGCTCAAAAATCCTGAAACTCCACGGAAGTCAGTTTTGGAATTAATAAGAATTATTGAGCGAAAGAAACACCAGAGGGGGCCCACACCCTGGCCAGGAGGGTGGGGGCGCGCCCACCCCTACTGGGTATGCCCCTGTCTCCTGGGCCCCCTGGTGGCCCTCCGGTGTCCATCTTCTGCTATATGAAGGCTTTTACCCTGAAATAAATCAGAGGCAAGCTTACGGGATGAAACTCCGCCGCCACGAGGCGGAACCTTGGCGGAACCAATCTAGGGCTCTGGCAGAGCTGTTCTGCCGGGGAAACTTCCCTCCGGGAGGGGGAAATCATCACCAACGATCCTCTCATCGGGAGGGGGTCAATCTCCATCAACATCTTCACCAGCACCATCTCCTCTCAAAACCCTAGTTCAACTCTTGTATCCAAACCACAAATTGGTACCTGTGGGTTGTGTTGGAAATATGCCCTAGTGGCAATAATAAAATGGTTATTATTATATTGCCTTGTTCATGATAATTGTCTATTGTTCATGCTATAATTGTATTGATCGGAAACCGTAATACATGTGTGAATACATAGACCACACCATGTCCCTAGTGAGCCTCTAGTTGACTAGCTCGTTGATCAACAGATGGTCATGGTTTCCTGACTATGGACACATAATGTCATTGATAACGGGATCACATCATTAGGAGAATGATGTGATGGACAAGACCCAATCCTAAGCATAGCACAAGATCGTGTAGTTCGTTTGCTATAGCTTTTCTAATGTCAAGTATCATTTCCTTAGACCATGAGATTGTGTAACTCTCGGATACCGTAGGAGTGCTTTGGGTGTACCAAACATCACAACGTAACTGGCTGACTATAAAGGTGCTCTACAGGTATCTCCGAAAGTGTCTGTTGGGTTAGCACGAATCGAGACTGGGATTTGTCACTCTGTATGACGGAGAGGTATCTCTGGGCCCACTACGTAATGCATCATTGCTATGTCTTGAGCTTGCGTTGGTTTTCCTCGAAGAGGAGAGGGTGATGCAGCAAAGTGTAGCGTAAGTATTTCCCTCAGTTTTGAGAACCAAAGTATCAATCCAGTAGGAGGCTCCTCAAAAGTCCCACGCACCTACACAAACAAGCGATAACTCGCAACCAACGCAATAAAGGGGTTGTCAATCCCTTCACGGCCACTTCTTAAAGTGAGATCTAATAAAGATAGTATGATAAGATAAATATATTTTTGGTATTTTATAATATAGATGCAAAAAGTAAAGATGCAAATAAAAGTAGATTGGAAGCAAATATGATAAGAGATAGACCCAGGGCCATAGGTTTCACTAGTGGCTTCTCTCAAGATAGCATAAGTATTACGGTGGGTGGACAAATTACTGTCGAGCAATTGATAGAAAAGCGCATAGTTATGAGATTATCTAGGCATGATCATGTATATAGGCATCACGTCCATAACAAGTAGACCGACTCTGCGCATCTACTACTATTACTCCACATCGACCGCTATCCAAAGATGCATCTAGAGTATTAAGTTCATAAGAACAGAGAGTAACGCATTAAGCAAGATGACATGATGTAGAGGGATAAACTCATGCAATATGATATAAACCCCATCTTGTTATCCTCGATGGCAACAATACAATACGTGCCTTGCAACCCTTTACATCCTTTGGGTAAGGACACCGCAAGATTGAACCCAAAGCTAAGCACTTCTCCCATGGCAAGAAAGATCAATCTAGTAGGCCAAACCAAACTGATAATTCAAGAGACTTGCAAAGATAACTTAATCATACATAAAAGAATTCAGAGAAGATTCAAATATTATTCATAGATAAACTTGATCATAAACCCACAATTCATCGGATCTCGACAAACACACGCAAAAAGAGATTACATCGAATAGATCTCCACAAGAGAGGGGAGAACATTGTATTGAGATCCAAAAAGAGAGAAGAAGCCATCTAGCTAATAACTATGGACCCGTAGGTCTGTGGAAAACTACTCACAACTCATCGGAGGGGCAAGGATGTTGATGTAGAGGCCCCCCGTGCTTGATTTCCCCTCCGGCAGAGTGCCGGCGAAGGCTCCAAGATGGGATCTCGCGGATACAGAAGGTTACGGTAGTGGAAATTGTGTTTCGTGGTGCCTCTGGATGTTTTCGGGTGCGTAGGTATATATAGGAAGAAGAAGTACGCTGCTGGTGGCTGAGGGGCCCACAAGACAGGGGGCGCCTATGGGGGCACCCTCCTATCTCGTGGAGGCTCGGTTGCTTCTTGACTTGCACTCCAAGTTCTGCGGATCACGCTCGGTGAGAAAATCACGTTCGAAGGTTTCATTCCGCTTTGGACTCTGTTTGATATTCCGTTTCTTTGAAACACTGAAATAGGAAAAAAAACAGCAATTCTGGGTTGGGCCTCCGGTTAATAGGTTAGTCCCAAAAATAATATAAAAGTGAAAAATAAAGCCTAATAAAGCCTAAAACAGGAGATAAAGTAGCATGGAGCATCAAAAATTATAGATACGTTGGAGACGTATCAGGCATCCCCAAGCTTAATTCCTGCTCGTCCTCGAGTAGATACATGATAAAAAGAGAATTTTTGATGCGGAGTGATATTTTGGCATAATTTCAATGTAAATTTTCTTAATTGTGGTATGAATATTCAGATCCGAAAGATTCAAGACAAAAGTTCATATTGACATAAAAATAATAATACTTCAAGTATACTAACTAAGCAATTATGTCTTCTCAAAATAACATGGCCAAAGAAAGTTATCCCTACAAAATCATATAGTCTGGCTATGCTCCATCTTCCCCACACAAAATATTTAAATCATGCACAACCCCGATGACAAGCCAAGCAATCGTTTCATACTTTAACATTTTCAAAACTTTTTCAATCTTCACGCAATACATGAGCGTGAGCCATGGATATAGCACTATATGTGGAATAGAATGGTGGTTGTGGAGAAGACAAAAAGGAGAAGATAGTCTCACATCAACTAGGCATATCAATGGGCTATGGAGATGCCCATAAATAGATATCAATGTGAGTGAGTAGGGATTGCCATGCAACGGATGCACTAGAGCTATAAGTATATGAAAGCTCAACAAAAGAAACTAAATGGGTGTGCATCCAACTCGCTTGCTCATGAAGACCTAGGGCATTTGAGGAAGCCCATCATTGGAATATACAAGCCAAGTTCTATAATGAAAAATTCCCACTAGTATATGAAAGTGACAAAATGAGAGACTCTCTATCATGAAGATCTTGGTACTACTTTGAAGCACAAGTGTGGTAAAAGGATAGTAACATTGCCCCTTCTCTCTTATTCTCTCATTTTTTTTCTTTTATTTTCTTTTTTTTTCTTTGGGCCTTTTCTCTTTTTTTATGGCCTCTTTTTTTTTCGTCCGGAGTCTCATCCCGACTTGTGGGGGAATCATAGTCTCCATCATCCTTTCCTCACTGGGACAATGCTCTAATAATGATGATCATCACACTTTTATTTACTTACAACTCAAGAATTACAATTTGATACTTAGAACAAAATATGACTCTATATGAATGCCTCCATGGTGTGCGGGATATGCAATGAATCAAGAGTGACATGTATGAAAGAATTATGAACGGTGGCTTTGCCACAAATACGATGTCAACTACATGATCATGCTAGCAATATGACAATGATGGAGCGTGTCATAATAAACGGAACGGTGGAAAGTTGCATGGCAATATATATCGGAATGGCTATGGAAATGCCATAATAGGTAGGTATGGTGGCTGTTTTGAGGAAGATATATGGTGGGTGTATGATACCAGCGAAAAGTGCGCGGTATTAGAGAGGCTAGCAATGGTGGAAGGATGGGAAAAAATGCGTATAATCCATGGACTCAACATTAGTCATAAAGAACGCATATACTTATTGCAAAAATCTACAAGTTATCAAAGCAAAGTATTACGCGCATGCTCCTAGGGGGATAGATTGGTAGGAAAAGACCATCGCCGTCCCCGACCGCCACTCATAAGGAAGACAATCAATAAATAAATCATGCTCCGAGTTCATCACATAACGGTTCACCATACGTGCATGCTACAGGAATCACAAACTTCAACACAAGTATTCTTTAAATTCACAACTACTCAACTCGCATGACTCTAATATCACTATCCTCATATCTCAAAACAATTATCAAGCATCAAACTTCTCTTAGTATTCAACACACTCAAAAGAAAGTTTCACATATCTTGAATACGAAGTATATTAATATTTAAGCAAATTACCATGCTATTAACGACTCTCAAAATAATCTAAGTGAAGCATGAGAGATCAATAGTTTCTTTAAAACAAATATTCCACCGTGCTCTAAAAGATCTAAGTGAAACACTAGAGCAAAAATTATCACGCTCAAAAGATATAAGTGAAGCACTATGAGCAAAACTATCAAGCTCAAAAGATATAAGTGAAGCACATAGAGTATTCTATCAAATTCCAATTTATGTATGGCTCTCTCAAAAGGTGTGTACAGCAAGGATGATTGTGGTAAACTAAAAGCAAAGACTAATATAATACACGACGCTCCAAGCAAAACACTTATCATGTGGTGAATAAAAATATAGCCCCAAGTAAAGTTACCAATGAACGAAGATAAAGAGGGGATGCCTTCCCAGGCATCCCCAAGCTTAGGCTTTGGCTATTCTTGAATATCTTGGGGTGCCATGGGCATCCCCAAGCTTAGGCTCTTGCCACCCTTTATTCCATAGTCCATAAAAGCTTTACCCAAAACTTGAAAACTTCACAACACAAAACTCAATAGAAATCTCGTGAGCTCCGTTAGAGAAAGAAAACAAAAGACTACTTTAAGTTACTGTAATGAACTCATTATTTTTTTATATTGGTGTTAAACCTACTGTATTCCAACTTCTCTATGGATTATAAACTATTTTATTGGCCATAGATTCATCAAAATAAGCAAACAACACACGAAAAACAGAATCTGTCAAAAACAGAACAGTCTGTAGTAATCTGTGACTAACGCAAAACTTCTGGAACTCCAAAACATCTACCAAAATTAGACAACCTAGACAATTTGTTTATTGATCAGCATCAATTGGAATCACTATTTTATCGCATTATGGTGATTTTTAACAATTCGGTCACTGAGCGCAAAGTTTCTGGAAATTACAGCAAGATCAAATAACTATCATCCAAGAAGATCCAATAGGTTTAACTTGGCACAAAAACTAATTAAAAAATAAATCCACATCTAAACAGAAGGTAGATGGATTATTTATTCCTAAGCAGAAACAAAAACAAAAAACATAAAGAAAATTGGGTTGCCTCCCAACTGGCGCTATCGTTTAATGCCCCTAGCTAGGCATAAAAGCGAGGATAGATCTAACGGATGCCATCTTTGGCACTAAACTCATAAGTAGAATGCATGATAGATTCATAAGGTAATTTAACTTTCTTTCTTGGAAAGTGCTCCATGCCTTTCTTTAAGGGAAATTGGAATCTAATATTCCCTTCCTTCATATCAATAATCGCACCAATCGTTCTAAGGAAAGGTCTACCAAGAATAATAGGACATGAAAGATTGCAATCTATATCAAGAACGATAAAATCTACGGGCACCAAATCTCTATTTGCAACGATAAGAACATCATTGATCCTTTCCCATAGGCTTTTTAATGGTGGAATCCGCAAGGTGCAAATTTAAAGAACAATCATCAAGATCATGGAAACCTAGAATATCACATAAAGTTTTCGGAATCGTGGAAACACTAGCACCCAAATCACACAAAGCAAAACACTCATAATCTTTAATTCTAATCTTTATAGTAGGTTCCCACTCATCATAGAGTTTTCTAGGGATATAAACTTCCAAATTAAGTTTTTCATCATAAGATTGCATCAAGGCATCAACAATATGCTTGGTAAAAGCTTTATTTTGACTATAAGCATGAGGAGAATTAACAACGGGTTGCAACAAGGAAATACAACCTTTTAAAGAGCAATTATCATAATTAAATTCATTGAAGTCCGAGATAGTGGGTTCAACATTATTAGAAGTTGAGGATTCTCCAATCTCACTTTTACCAAATTTAACATTAAGATCTAAAGATTCCGAATTCTTGGGACGCCTTCTAGGCAAAGTTGATTCATCATCAGTCCCATAATCATCGAAGTTCATATTGCAAAACATAGATCTAATTGGAGATGCATCAATAACTTTAAGATCCTCATCATTATTTTCATGTAATTTTTCTGGTGTAGCGGCCATCTTATTGACTAAGGTGGCTTGCTTGTCAGATATTTTGGCTATAGCATTTTCAGGCCGGGTAATTTGAGCGTTAACACCATAGAATTCTTTATTCATATCATCAAGCTCTTTGTTCATAAACCCCAAAAAACTTTTTTGTTCCTTGAGCTCTTTTCTAAAGAAATTATTATGCTCAAATTGCAAATTCATGAAGCTTCTAATATTTGATTCAATCTCATCCATCCTTCTGAGAAGGTGGTCAGGACCCTTAGGCACAGCCATAAGGTCAAACAAGAAAACAAGCACACAAAAGAAGGCAAGCGAAGAGAGAGGAGACTGGGAAAGAGAGGGCGAATAAAACGGCAAGGGTGAAGTGGGGGAGAGGAAAACGAGAGGCAAATGGCAAATAATGTAAATGCGAGGGAGATAGGTTTTGATGGGTACTTGGTATGTCTTGACTTGAGCGAAGACCTCCCGGCAACGGCGCCAGAAATCCTTCTTGCTACATCTTGAGCTTATGCTGGTTTTCCTCAAGAGGAGAGGGTGATGCAGCAAAGTGTAGCGTAAGTATTTCCCTCAGTTTTGAGAACCAAGGTATCAATCCAGTAGGAGGCTCCTCAAAAGTCCCACGCACCTACACAAACAAACTGATAACTCGCAACCAACGCAATAAAGGGGTTGTCAATCCCTTCACGACCACTTGCGAAAGTGAGATCTAATAAAGATAGTATGATAAGATAAATATATTTTTGGTATTTTATAATATAGATGCAAAAAGTAAAGATGCAAATAAAAGTAGATTGGAAGCAAATATGATAAGAGATAGACCCGGGGCCATAGGTTTCACTAGTGGCTTCTCTCAAGATAGCATAAGTATTACGGTGGGTGAACAAATTACTTTGTCGAGCAATTGATAGAAAAGCGCATAGTTATGAGATTATCTAGGCATGATCATGTATATAGGCATCACGTCCATAACAAGTATACCGGCTCGCCTGCATCTACTACTATTACTCCACACATCGACCGCTATCCAAAGATGCATCTAGAGTATTAAGTTCATAAGAACAGAGTAATGCATTAAGCAAGATGACATGATGTAGAGGGATAAACTCATGCAATATGATATAAACCCCATCTTGTTATCCTCGATGGCAACAATACAATACGTGCCTTGCAACCCTTTACATCCTTTGGGTAAGGACACCGCAAGATTGAACCCAAAGCTAAGCACTTCTCCCATGGCAAGAAAGATCAATCTAGTAGGCCAAACCAAACTGATAATTCAAGAGACTTGCAAAGATAACTTAATCATACATAAAGGAATTCAGAGAAGATTCAAATATTATTCATAGATGAACTTGATCATAAACCCACAATTCATCGGATCTCGACAAACACACCGCAAAAAGAGATTACATCGAATAGATCTCCACAAGAGAGGGGGGAACATTGTATTGAGATCCAAAAAGAGAGAAGAATCCATCTAGCTAATAATTATGGACCCGTAGGTCTGTGGTAAACTACTCACAACTCATTGGAGGGGCAAGGATGTTGATGTAGAGTCCCTCCATGCTTGATTCCCCCTCCGGCATAGTGCCGGCGAAGGCTCCAAGATGGGATCTCACGGATACAGAAGGTTATGGTGGTGGAAATTGTGTTTCGTGGTGGGTACGTAGGTATATATAGGAAGAAGAAGTACGTCGGTGGCCGCCCGAGGGGCCCACAAGACAGGGGGCGCGCCCTATAGGGGGGGGGGGCGCCCTCCTATCTCGTGGAGGCTCCGGTTGCTTCTTGACTTGCACTCCAAGTTCTATGGATCACGTTCGGTGAGAAAATCACGTTCCCGAAGGTTTCATTCCGTTTGGACTTTTTTTGATATTCCGCTTTCTTGAGACATCAAAAAGGCAAAAAACATCAATTCTGGGCTGGGCCTCCGGTTAATAGGTTAGTCCCAAAAATAATATAAAAGTGGAAAATAAAGCCCAATAAAGCCTAAACAGTAGATAAAGTAGCATGGAGCAATCAAAAATTATAGATACGTTGGAGACGTATCAATCATCATAATGAGCTCAAAGTGACCAAGTGGTTGGTCACGGGATCATGCATTATGGATCCAGTAAAGTGACTTGCCGGTAACGAGATTGAACGAGGTATTGGGATACCGACGATTGAATCTCGGGCAAGTAACGTACCGATTGACAAAGGGAATTGTATACGGGATTGCTTGAATCCTCGACATCATGGTTCATCCGATAAGATCATCATGGAACATGTGGGAGCCAACATGGGTATCCAGATCCCGCTGTTGGTTATTGGCCGGAGAGCTGTCTCGGTCATGTCTGCGTGATTCCTGAACCCGTAGGGTCTACACAGTTAAGGTTCGATGACGCTAGGGTTATTAGGAAGATTTATATGTGATCACTGAATGTTGTTCGGAGTCCCGGGTGAGATCCCGGACGTCACGAGGAGTTTCGGAATGGTCCGGAGGTGAAGATTTATATATGGGAAGTTGTCATACGGTCACCGGAAATATTCGGGGGGCATACCGATATTGTACCGGGCCAGCGGAAGGGTTTCGGGGGTCCACCGGGAGGGGCCACCTATCCCGGAGGGCCTCATGGGCTGTAGAGGGAAGGGAACCAGCCCCTTGAAGGGCTGGGCGCCAACCCCCTTGGGCCCATGTGCCTAGGATTGGGGGGAAAACCCTAAAGGGCGCCCCCCTTGCTTGGAGGGCAAGCCCCCTCCCCTTTGCTGCTGCCCGCCCCCCCTCTAGATCTCATGGAGAGGGGGCCGGCCCCCTTCCCCCTTCTCCCTATAAATAGAGAGGCGAGGGGAGGGCTGCAACACCACATCCAAGGCGTGATGTCTACTACACAACCTTCTTCTTGTAGACGTTGTTGGGCCTGCAAGTGCACAGGTTTGTAGGACAGTAGCAAATTTCCCTCAAGTGGATGACCTAAGGTTTATCAATCCGTGGGAGGCGTAGGATGAAGATGGTCTCTCTCAAGCAACCCTGCAACCAAATAACAAAGAGTCTCTTGTGTTCCCATGTAACATCCCAAATTTCCTATTTGGAATGTTTTACAATTATAGCTAAGCATCTATGCATTCTGTTTGAATTTGAGTGGCATTTGAAGTTTCAGAAGTTTTGGAGTTGTTGGGAATTGAATTCAAAATTTTGGCAAGGAAATCATTTCAAAAACTATGCACGATAAATACTTGAGAAAAAGTATGAGAGGAGTAAACATGACACTCCAAAAATATCAGAGGAAAAACATTGCCAAAAAGTTTGAATTCAAATTTGAATTTTATTTGGGAATTTTGGAAAAAATGATTTTTTATAAAGTTTGGATTTTGCCCCTGGAAAAATGTTCAAATGATAGGGAATATTCCCCTGATCATTTTGATATATGTATGTCCTATATAAAATATTTATATTCTATATATTTTACCTCTGTTTTATTTTCAAAAACAAAAAGAAAAAATACCCAGGCCACCAGCCGACCGGCCAGCCAAGACTGGGCGACTCCACCAGCCAGTGCCCGGCCACTGACGGCCCGAGCCTCGCCTGAAACCATCCCGCGATCGCCTGACCGACGCCTCTCCCTCACCCGTGACACCCGGCCCCCTCCCTCTTCCCTCGCCCACGCCACCCGCCACGCCGCCACGGATCCTGGGATCCGGATTCGCCATAATCCCACTCCCGATCGCCTCGCGCAAGTCGAGGCCCCGCCTATTTATACCCCCGACCCGTTCCTCCTTGCCCCTCACCTAACCCTCCTCTACCACGACACGCCGGAGCAACCGAGCCGCCGCCGCCGCCATTAGCCACCCCGAGCTCGCCCCGGTCACCCCCGAGCTCGCCCGACTCCACCAAACCCACCCCCTCGCCCGTCCGCACCCGCCGGAGGTCTCCGCCGTCGTCCCCGACCACCGGAGCCGCCGCGTCGTCGTCGCCCGAGCCGCCGTCGCCGTCGACCACCGCGGTGAGTCACCGGAGATCCCGCCGCCGTTCGATCTAAACGTAGGGTCTAGATTAGATCCCGAAGGGGTATGGTTTTTTTAAATAGATCCGGTTTTAGTTCCGGTTTATTCCGGTTTATTCCGGTTTAGTTAGGTTTAGTTTAGACCGGCCCGAAGCGATTTATTTCCTCAGGCGCTTTTTAGTTAAATTATGCCGAAGCGTTAGATAGGCCCATTAGCCAGTTTTTCGTTTTAGTTTTATTTTTAGATTTCTGTTTTAACAGAATAGTTTCAATTTTGAAAAATTCATATCTTTTAATCTAATTAATATTTTTAAGTGATTC
Organism: Aegilops bicornis; assembly: GCA_021605145.1. Classification (NCBI taxonomy): domain Eukaryota; kingdom Viridiplantae; phylum Streptophyta; class Magnoliopsida; order Poales; family Poaceae; genus Aegilops; species Aegilops bicornis. Next base: position 614,921,400 of record CM038671.1, read on the forward strand.
TTTTTTTGTTGGTTTGAAAATTTCTTATAGTTTCTGTAGAAAATATAATTAGCTATGTTAAAATTATTTAGAATTGCTTTATTTTAGATTTAGACAGAATAGTAAATCTGCTATAAAGTGAGTTAGGAAAATTATTTTTTAGTGATTCTTTTTGTCACAACTTTGTTTTGACATTACCTAACCGTAGGAATTTATTTGGGCATTTTAGGATTAATAAAAAATAGTTTTAATCAGAATCATGTTATTCTTAATTAATTAACTAGCTACTGTTTTCCTATTGTTTTAGTTAGCAAATAAATTTATTTTTCATATGTGATAGATTATTCTAGGTTAGTTTCTGTCTCTTTAGAGCATGAACTTTTATTTATAATAAATAAAACTTTTATTTTATTTTTCCTACTAGAATTTGCTTTAGGCCTAATAGGAGTTTTATAATAGATTTTAAAGTGATTCTTTTTGCTCCTAGTTGCTTGATGAATCCTTTTCTGTTAGCTAGCATAAACCCATGCCTAGGTTCTGTTAAGAAAATTTTTGTTATGTAAAACTATTTTTTAGTTGTTGCTTGAAGTAGGAAAACTTTGATTTGGTTTTTCTTTGAGTTTCCTTTGGGTTTTGATTCGTTTGTTTTGTGTGTTTATATTACTATGCTATTATGTAAGTGATCATATGTTGTATGCTTATTGTGGTTATTGTTTGCCTCGGTAGAATTTCCGGAGTGCGAAGCTTGCTACCACGAGTCCCTAGCTTACTTAAGATCGCCAAGAAGGCAAGTCATTGTTCATGTTTTCTTTACAATACCTATGATTTTTATTGCATTAGAATTACCTCCCCACCATGCATGCAGTAGGTGAAAATTTGAAGTTATGTTCTTGAGTAGTATCATGAGGTAGGATGAACCAATTCCCCTTGTTACCATGACCCGGGACGAAGTAGTTTATTTTTGCTATGCTCGTAGACGGGGTTGGTTGAGTGAATTCATAAGGGAGATGTGAGAGTCTTAAAGATGATGACAACCCCATGACTTCAAGATCAAGATGGACTTGAAATTCACTCTTTGGGTGGAGGACGGTTGACGGGCACCTGGAAAACCCAATGGTTGGCGGGATGCATGGAGAAGTGCCATGACATCTTGCGGAAAGCTTCACCCAGCCACGAAGAGACGGATGGATACCCCATTGACCGGAAGCTTACTGTGCAGCCGCAAGCCATTATGGGCTCTGGCTTGGTTGACCCTAGGTGTGACTGGCCTGGACGGTGCTACGAGATGTAGAAGAACGGTAGGATTGGATGGGCACCGGCAGTGGCCCAGAGGAACTCTTCGGAAGACCCTGTTTCGTTCGTCCAGTCTTCAAACACTCCGAAGTGCGAAGATTTAAAAGGAGGGAACGATTCTTGCGGGTAAAGTGCGCAAACCTCTGCAGAGAAAAGATCTAATCGATTAGCCGTGTCCCCGGTTACGGACAATTTGAGCCTCTGGAACTTGGAAGTATTCGGAAATCTCAACACTGAAATTAATAATTTAATTGAGGGTTATGACTTAATAATTTGGGAATGAGACATTGGTTGGCGGAACCATCTCAATAACTACCAACAATTTTGTAGTATTTGCAAGCAAGTCCTTTGTAGTAGGGAAAAGCGGCTTTTCGCAAAATGATGAAACTTAGAGCCCCACAGCCAAATTGCATATAGTGTTAGTAATTTTTATTGTTATTCTCTCTTCATGACTTGCCAAAGCATATTCAAAATGCTGACCTACACGGCTGCAACGTCTTATGTTGCAGAGGAGTATTCCGATCAGGAGTGAGGCTACGATCCGCGCTTGGCGATTGCCCTATGGAGTCGGATGGACTTGCTATTCTTCTACGCTTCCGCAACTTTACTTAGTTTATTTCTCATGAGTTGGCCTTCGGCCGAATTTATTCCATTGTAATAAAGACTCGATATGAGAATCGTGTAATAAATTCAGGTGTGATTGAACTTTGATTATTTCATCAATGTACCGTGAGTGCCGCATGATCTTGGGATGGTATGCATACGCAGAGACTTGACCGATTTTGGGTCAGTCGCCACAGAGATGGTATTGAGCACACGCTGACCGTAGGGACGTAACCCCTAGGATCGGAAAGCCATAGGAAGAGACTATTTATTTTATATCCTTATCATTCCGTAATTCTCCCTCGTTCATTTCTCGACTTCTCTCGATTTTCAACATTTTAGATGGCCGCTGATTTCACCCAGTTACGCTCTGGAGTTTTGCGGCCAGATGAGACATTGCCCTTCGGCAGGAAGCTGGTCCAGATCGTGAAGAAGCTGAAGATTGCTCTGCCCTCGATCACCGGGAAGCCTACCAATGCACTTCCGACGGATACCCGCTACAGGATCGAGGTGCACATTCCAGGGAGAACCTTTGGAGGACATACAGAGCCTATTTACTTTGAGTTTACCGACTTCAACTGGATCCTCGGAACAGACATGGCGATTTATCGTGCACTTGGACATCTCCGAGAAGAAATGCAGGCCGAGCCCGATCCATCAGACCTCGCCATGGTTTCTCGCAGAGCAAGGAATGGAGATATCATCCGTACCGTAGAGGACGACTCCATTCTCTCGTATGTCCAAGACTTGGAGTGTCTCCTCAGGAAACGGGAGATCCAGACTTGCCGTAACTCGAAGGTACACAGGAGGCTGTTGTTCCGTGAACTGGGCGGAAGAGAAGGCACACGTAGACTTCCTTGACCATGAGGAAGAAATCGCGGACTTCATGGAGAGAGTCGACGACACGAAGATGAAGGTTGCCGCATTAGAGGAAAAGATGGACTTGGGAGAGGACCTTTTTCCGAGTGGAGATGACGGACCTCTCGTGAGCAATGATCAGGATTATGAAGGGAGTTCCACCGGAGAAAGCCGCAAGAGGAGGCGCCAGATCGTGAGGACGCCCCACCGGAGGACGCCGCACTGCAGTGAGGACACAAGGATTATTGATGAAGACATTTAGCCGACCGCCATGTTATTTTATTTTCCGTCGATCAGTTGGGCCGTTATTTTCGATTAGTCGTGAGATATTTTGTAATCGAGATTGAACCATGTTTGAGTGGAATGAATAAATGATTGGTGTGATTATGATTGTGCATTCATATGGGTAGTGATATTTTCTCATTAGACCCTTGTTCTATTCTAATTTTCTCATCCACTCCAAAACACCAGATGCCTCCGAGACGTGACCCGGTCTCAACTTCCCGCCGGAGCTCACCCGGTGATTCAGCAGTGAGAATGCCCTCATGCAGATGCTCATTCGTAATCGTAACAACAACAACAACAATCCACCGCCACCACCCCTCGTTGACAACTTGACTCGGTTCCTAAGGCTGAATCCGCCGGTGTTCTCTAGCGACCGAGCCGATTGTGGCCGATGATTGGCTCCGCAAGGTCGGAAGAGAGTTAGTCACCGTTGGATGCAATCGATGCAGAAGGTGCGCTTTGCCGCACATCAACTTGATGGACCTCGCAACTTCTTGGTGGGAGAACTACACCGCCACTTATCCCATCGGCACCATCACGTGGGATCGGTTCCAGCAGTGCTTTGCGCACCGCTCATGTTTCATTTGGAGCCATGAGTGCGAAGAAGCGTGAGTTCCGCTTACTTACGCCAGGGAACCGTACTGTGGGGCAGTACATGGATGAGTTCAGCAAGTTAGCTCGCTATGCCCCGGATGATGTGGCCACAGATGCCGCAAAGCAGGAAAAGTTTCTCGAGGGACTCAATGATGAGCTGGGAATGCAGCTAATGGTGGCTACCTTCACCAACTACCAGGAGCTGGTAGACAAGGCCACCATACTTGAAGGCAAGCAGCAGCAGATTGATAGCCGCAAGCGGAAGTATGGCCAGGGGAAGTACAACTCTGGAACTCAGCGAAGCCCCGTTATGCCCCATACTCAGGAGGGCATACCCATCATAATCATGAAGGACATAACCATGGAGGAAATGGGAACAACCGCAACCAGGACAACAAGTCAGGCAATGGAAACGGCAATGGCAACCAAAGATCGTCCCCGCCTTTACTCGTAAAGATCTCGAGTCACATCACCGCTTCAAGTGCCGAAACAGGGCACTATGCCACCGAACGCCCGGAGGCCAAGCGGAGGAATGGAAACGGCAATGGAAGCTCAGCAAAGAAGCCCAACCCTTTCCCTCGTGCACAGTGTGAACCACATTGACGTGGAGGACGTCTATGATTAGCCGGAACATCGTGGTTGGTAAGTTTTATTGAATTCACGCTCAGTATTGGTACTCTTTGATTACGGTGCAACGCATTCATTCATATCAAGGGTAGTTGTGGAAAAGTATGGGTTGCCCACTAAAACCCTTAGAAGCCCCCTTCGCGTCAGTTCCGCAGGAGGAGAGATGATGGCAGGCTTAGGCTGTCATGCAACCCTCAACATCGGGAACCATAAATTTCCCGCAGACCTCATAGTATTGGAAACCCAGACCTTGGATGTAATCCTAGGCATGGATTGGTTGGCAAAGTTTGAGGGAAACATAGACTGTGCTCGCAAGTCGATTCTGCTCACCACCACGGAGCAGAAGAGGATCAAGTATGTATCCAGACGTAGCCAGATGAAGAATCAGGTGCATTCCCTCACGGGAGTTGTTCAGGAGGAAGTGCCAGTAGTGCAAGATTTTCCCGATGTGTTTCCGGAGGAATTACCAGGAATGCCACCGGACAGAGACATTGAATTTCTGATTGAGCTATTGCCCGGCACAGCCCCAATATCCAAGAGACCCTATCGGATGCCCCCGAATGATTTGAAAGAGATCAAGAATCAAATTAATGAGTTATTGGAGAAAGGATATATTCGGACAAGCTCATCACCTTGGGGAGCCCCAGTTCTTTTGGTAGAGAAGAAGGATGGAAGCCTGAGAATGGTTGTTGATTATCGTTCATTGAACGACATGACTATCAAGAACAAGTACCCTCTGCCGATGATTAATGACCTGTTTGATCAGCTAGTTGGAGCCAAGGTATTCTCCAAGATCGATCTTCGATCAGGGTATCATCAGTTGAAGATCCGTGAAAAGGATATACCCAAAACAGCATTCACCACCGTGTATGGTTTATATGAGTATACCGTCATGTCGTTCGGATTGACTAATGCCCCTGCATACTTCATGAATTTGATGAACAAGGTATTTATGGAATATCTGGACAAGTTTGTCGTGGTGTTCATCGATGATATACTGATTTCCTCCAAGAGCGAGGAAGAGCATAAGGAACATTTGCGTCTAGTTCTGGAGAAACTTCGAGAACATCAGTTGTATGCCAAGTTCAGCAAATGTGAATTTTGGCTGAAGGAAGTCGGATTCCTCGGACATGTTATTTCGTGGAGAAGGAATAGCAGTTGATCCCGCCAAGGTTGAATCGATCACCGATTGGCGATCGCCCACCTCGCCAAGGAGATCCGCAGTTTTCTCGGACTCGCAGGATATTATCGGAGGTTTATTGAGAATTTCTCGAAGATTGCCAAGCCCATGACTGAGCTGTTGAAGAAGGAAGCCAAGTACATTTGGACCGAGGATTGTGAAGCCAGTTGAGGAATTGAAGAAACGTCTGTTACAGCCCCAAGATCTGATTTTGCGGACATACACAAGGATTACGGTATATTGTGACGCTTCTCGCTGTGGACTCGGAGGAGTACTCATGCAGGAAGGAAAAGTTGTAGCTTATACCTCCAGACAGCTACGACCACACGAGATGAATTATGCCACACATGATTTGGAGTTAGCAGCCGTAGTGCATGCACTCAAGACCTGGAGACATTTCCTCATCAGAAACCGTTGTGATTTTTACACAGATCACAAGAGCTTGAAGTATATTTTCATGCAGAAAGAGTTGAACCTCAGGCAGAGGAGATGGCTAGAGTTAATCAAGGACTACGACATGAGATTGCATTACCACCCAGGAAAGGCTAATGTTGTAGCAGATGCTTTGAGCCGTAAGAGTTATGTGAATACTCTTATAGCAGGAGGATTACCGCAGGAGTTAGCCGATGGCCTCAGAGATCTCCGACTGGAGATAGTTCCGAGAGGTTATGTTGCAGCTCTGGAAGTTCAGCCCACTTTGACCGAAAGAATTCGTGAAGCCCAGAAGTCGGACAAGGAAATTGATGAGATAAAGAAAAGGATGAATGAAGGAAAAGCTAAAGGGTTTCGTAAGGATGAATCACGGAGCTATATGGTACGAGGATCGTATTTATGTACCCAATGATCCCGAACTCGTAAAGCTAATTCTTCAGAGGCTCATGATTCACCATACTCGATTCACCCGGTAACACCAAGATGTATCTGGATTTGAAGGAAAGTTTACGGTGGGCGGTATGAAGAAAGATATTGCCGAGTATGTAGCAGTATGCGATGTTTGTCAACGAGTAAAGGCAGAACATCAGAAGCCAGCAGGGTTACTTCAACCTTTACCGATTCCCGAGTGGAAATGGGAAAAACTTGGAATGGATTTTATCACAGGATTACCCAGGACCCGTTCAGGTTATGATTCCATCTGGGTAGTGGTTGATCGATTGACCAAGGTAGCTCACTTCCTTCCCGTGAAGACTAGCTATACCAGTGCTAAGTTAGCCAAGATATACATGACCAGGATCGTATGTCTGCATGGAGTTCCGAGGAGTATCGTGTCAGATAGAGGAACACAATTTACCTCAAAGTTTTGGAATCGATTGCATGAAACTTTGGGTACGAGGCTGGAGTTCAGTACAGCTTTTCATCCACAGACAGATGGATGCACCGAGAGAGTCAACCAGATTCGGAGGACATGTTGAGAGCTTGTGTGCTAGACTATGGGTCTAGCTGGGATGATAATTTTCCGCACGCAGAGTTCTCATACAACAACAGTTATCGACCGATCGAAGATGGCCCCTTCGAAGCTCTATACGGAAGGAGGTGCGAGAACACCATTCTTGTGGGATGGTGTTGGAGATCGAACACTTTTCGGTCCCGATCTTATCGTAGATTCGAAGAGAAAGTCAAACTGATTCGAGATAGACTCAAGATAGCTCGGTCGAGGCGTAAGAGTTATGCCGACAAGAACGCAAGGAAGTAACATACTGAAGCGGGAGACCGGGCATATCTTCGTGTGTCTTCACTTCGTGGAATCAAGAGGTTTGGTGTCAAAGGAAAGTTAGCACCCGATTCATTGGCCCTACAAAATCCTCGAATGTCGTGGAGAAGTTGCTTACAAGTTGGAATTGCGGAAGGATTATCCGGAGTTCATGATGTCTTCCATGTTTCTCGGTGAAGAAGTGTCATGCCGACATGGCCGATATTCCGTTGAGAGACACAAAGGTGCCCCTAGAGGCCATACAGCTCGACAAAGGATCTCGACTTATAAGGAGAAACCCGTCCGAATTCTCGAGACTACAAACAGAGTCACCCGCAGCAAGATCATCAAGTTTTGCAAGGTGCTGTGGAGTCATCACTCCGAGGAAGAAGCCACCTGGGAGCGAGAAGAAGACCTCCTTCGATACCACCCACACCTATTTGCTAGCCAACCCGAATCTCGAGGGCGAGATTCATCTTAAGGTGGGTAGGTTTGTAACATCCCAAATTTCCTATTTGGAATGTTTTACAATTATAGCTAAGCATCTATGCATTCTGTTTGAATTTGAGTGGCATTTGAAGTTTCAGAAGTTTTGGAGTTGTTGGGAATTGAATTCAAAATTTTGGCAGTGGAAATCATTTCAAAAACTATGCGTGATAAATACTTGAGAAAAAGTATGAGAGGAGTAAACATGACACTCCAAAAATATCAGAGGAAAAACATTGCCAAAAAGTTTGAATTCAAATTTGAATTTTGTTTGGGAATTTTGGAAAAAATGATTTTTTATAAAGTTTGGATTTTGCCTGGAAAAATGTTCAAATGATAGGAATATTCCACGATCATTTTGATATATGTATGTCCTATATAAAATATTTATATTCTATATATTTTACCTCTGTTTTTATTTTCAAAAACAAAAGGAAAAAAAATACCCGGCCAGGCCGATTGTGACCAAGACTGGGCGACTCCACCAGGCCCGGCCAGCGCCCGGCATGACGGCCCAGTGAGCCTCGCTTGCCGAAACCATCCGATCGGTCGCCTGACCGACGCCTCTCTCACCCGCCGACACCCGGGCCCCCACCTCCTCTTCCCTCGCCCACGCCACCCGCCCAGCGCCCGCCGGATCGCGGATCCGGGATTCGCCGCGAATCCCACTCCCCGATCGCCCCCTCGCGCAAGTCGAGGCCCCCGCCTATTTATACCCCCCCCGAGCCCGTTCCCTCCTTCGCCCCCTCCCCTAACCCCTCCCTCTCGCCAAGACACGCTCACGAGCAACCGAGCCGCCGCCACCATTAGCCACCCGAGCTCGCCTCGGTCACCCCGAGCTCGCCTGACTCCACCGAACCCACCTCGCCCGTCTCAAGACTGGGCTGGAGGTCTCCGCCGTCGTCCCCGACCACCGGAGCCGCTGGCGTCGTCGCCGCCTCGAGCGTCGCCGTCGACCACCGCGGTGAGTCACCGGAGATCCCGCCGTTCGATCTAAACGTAGGGTCTAGATTAGATCGAAGGGGTATGTTTTTAAATAGATCCGGTTTTAGTTCCGGTTTATTCCGGTTTAGTTAGGTTTAGTTTAGACCGGCCCGAAGCGATTTATTTCCTCAGGCGCTTTTTAGTTAAATTACGCCGAAGCGTTAGATAGGCCCATTAGCCAGTTTTTCGTTTTAGTTTTATTTTTAGATTTCTGTTTTAACAGAATAGTTTCAGTTTTGAAAAATTCATATCTTTTAATCTACTTAATATTTTTAAGTGATTCTTTTTTTGTTGGTTTGCAAATTTCTTATAGTTTCTGTAGAAAATATAGTTAGCTATGTTAAAATTATTTAGAATTGCTTTATTTTAGATTTAGACAGAATAGTAAATCTGCTATAAAGTGAGTTAGGAAAATTATTGTTTAGTGATTCTTTTTGTCACAACTTTGTTTTGACATTACCTAACCGTAGGAATTTATTTGGGAATTTTAGGATTAATAAAAAAATAGTTTTAATCAGAATCATGTTATTCTTAATTAATTAACTAGCTACTGTTTTTCTATTGTTTTAGTTAGCAAATAAATTTATTTTTCATATGTGATAGATTATTCTAGGTTAGTTTCTGTCATTTAGAGCATGAACTTTTATTTATAATAAATAAAACTTTTATTTTATTTTTCCTACTAGAATTTGCTTTAGGCCTAATAGGAGTTTTATAATAGATTTTAAATTGATTCTTTTTGGTCGTCGTGGGTTGATGAATCCTTTTACGTTAGGTAGCATAAACCCATGCCTAGGTTCTGTTAAGAAAAATTTGTTATGTAAAACTATTTTTAGTTGTTGCTTGAAGTAGGAAAACTTTGATTTGGTTTTTCTTTGAGTTTCCTTTGGATTTTGATTCGCTTTGTTTTGTGTGTTTCATATTACTATGCTGTTATGTAAGTGATCATATGTTGTATGCTTATTGTGGTTATTGTTTGCCTCGGTAGAATTTCCGAGTGCGAAGCTTGCTACCACGAGTCCCTAGCTTACGAAGATCGTCAGCAAGGCAAGTCATTGTTCATGTTTTCTTTACAATACCTATGATTTTTATTGCATTAGAATTACCTCCCCACCATGCATGAAGTAGGTGAAATTTTGAAGTTATGTTCTTGAGTAGTATCATGAGGTAGGATGAACCAATTCCCCTTGTTACCATGACCCGGGACGAAGTAGTTTATTTTTGCTATGCTCAGTAGACGGGGTTGGTTGAGTGAATTCATAAGGGAGATGTGAGAGTCTTAAAGATGATGACAACCCCATGACTTCAAGATCAAGATGGACTTGAAATTCACTCTTGGGTGGAGGACGGTTGTGGGCACCTGGAGAACCCGGTGGTTGGCGGGATGCATGGAGAAGTGCCATGACATCTTGCGAAAGCTTCACCCAGCCACGAAGAGGCGGATGGATACCCCATTGACCGGAAGCTTACGTGCAGCCGCAAGCCATTATGGGCTCTGGCTTGGTCGACCCTAGGTGTGACTCTGGCGGACGGTGCTACGAGATGTAGAAGAACGGTAGGATTGGATGGGCTCCGGCTGTGGCCCAGTGGAACTCTTCGGAAGACCCTGTTTCGTTCGTCACGTCTTCAAACACTCTGAAGTGCGAAGATTTAAAAGGAGGGAACGATTCTTGCGGGTAAAGTGCGCAAACCTCTGCAGAGAAAAGATCTAATCGATTAGCCGTGTCCCCGGTTACGGACAATTTGAGCCTCTGGAACTTGGAAGTATTCGAAATCTCAACACTGAAATTAATAATTTAATTGAGGGGTTATGACTTAATAATTTGGGAATGAGACATTGGTTGGCGGAACCATCTCAATAACTACCAACAATTTTGTAGTATTTGCAAGCAAGTCCACATGTAGCAGGGAAAAAGCGGCTTTTAGCAAAATGATGAAACTTAGAGCCCCACAGCCAAATTGCATATAGTGTTAGTAATTTTATTGTTATTCTCTCTTCATGACTTGCCAGCATATTCAAAATGCTGACCTACACGGCTGCAACGTCTTATGTTGCAGAGGAGTATTCGATCGGGAGTGAGGCTACGATCCGCTTGGCGATTGCCCTATGGAGTCGGATGGACTCGCTATTCTTCTACGCTTCCGCAGCTTTACTTATTTTATTTCTCATGAGTTGGCCTTCGGCCGAATTTATTCCATTGTAATAAAGACTCGATATGAGAATCGTGTAATAAATTCAGGTGTGATTGAACTTTGATTATTTCATCAATGTCTTTGTGAGTGCCAAGATGATCTTGGGATGAATGCATACGTAGACTTGACCGATTTTGGGTCAGGTCGCTACATCCCAACACACCCAATACAATGGTAAATTGTATAGGTGCACTAGTTCGGCGAAGAGATGGTGATACAAGTGCAATATGGATGGTAGATATAGGTATTTGTAATCTGAAAATATAAAAACAACAAGGCCTAGGGTTCATACTTTCACTAGTGCAAGTTCTCTCAACAATAATAACATAATTGGATCATAATCCCTCAACATGCAACAAAGATTCATTCCAAAGTCAATAATAGTGGAGAGCAAACGAAGAGATTATGGTAGGGTACGAAAGCACCTCAAAGTTATTCTTTCCAATCAATCCATTGGGCTACTCCTATAAGTGTCCCAAACAGCCCTAGAGTTTGTACTAGAATAACACCTTAAGATACAAATCAATCAAAACCCTAATGTCACCTAGATACTCCAATGTCACCTCAAGTATCCGTGGGTATGATTATACGATATGCATCACACAATCTCAGATTCATCTATTCAACCAACACATAGAACTTCAAAGAGTGCCCCAAAGTTTCTACCGGAGAGTCAAGAACGTGCGCTAACCCCTATGCATAGGTTCATGGGTGGAACCCGCAAGTTGGTCACCAAAACATACATCAAGTGGCACGTGATATCCCATTGTCACCACAGATAAACACGGCAAGACATACATCAAGTGTTCTCATAAACGACTCAATCCGATAAGATATCTTCAAAGGGGAAACTCAATTCATCACAAGAGAGTAGAGGGGGAGAAACATCATAAGATCCAACTACAATAGCAAAGCTCGGGATACATCAAGATCGTGCCAAAGAGGGAACACGAGAGAGAGAGAGATCAAACACATAGCTACTGGTACATACCCTCAGCCCCGAGGGTGAACTACTCCCTCCTCGTCATGGAGAGCGCCGGGATGATGAAGATGGCCACAGTGAGGGTTCCCCCCTCCGGCAGGGTGCCGGAACAGGGTCCCGATTGACTTTGGTGGCCCCGGAGGTTTTATGCGGCGGAACTCCTGATCTAATCTCTCTGTTCGGAAGTTTTACGATACGTAGGTATATATGGGTGCAGGGAAGTGCGTCGGTGGAGCGAAGGGGGCCACGAGGCAGGGGCGCCCTAGGGGGGTGGGCGCGCCCCCACCCTCGTGAGCACCTCCCTTCTTTCCTGACGTGCACTCCAAGTCCATCGGGTGGCTTTCCCTCCAAAAATAACTTCTCCGATTGATTTCGTTCCGTTTTTACTCCGTTTGATAATCCTTTTCCTCGAAACACTGAAATAAGCATAAAACAACATATCTGGGCTGGGCCTCCGGTTAATAGGTTAGTCCCAAAAATAATATAAAAGTGGATAATAAAGACCATTATAGTCCAAAACAATAGATAAAGTAGCATGGAGCAATCAAAAATTATAGATACGTTGGAGACGTATCAGGCATCCCCAAGCTTAATTCCTGCTCGTCCTCGAGTAGGTAAATGATAAAAAAGATAATTTTTGATGTGGAATGCTAGTTGGCATAATTTCAATGTAATTCTTCTTAATTGTGGTATGAATATTCAGATTCGAAAGATTCAAGACAAAAGTTCATATTGACATAAAAATAATAATACTTCAAGCATACTAACAAAGCAATTATGTCTTCTCAAAATAACATGGCCAAAGAAAGTTATCCCTACAAAATCATATAGTGCGGCTATGCTCTATCTTCACCACACAAAGTATTTAAATCATGCACAACCCCGATGACAAGCCAAGCAATTGTTTCATACTTTTGACATTCTCAAAACCTTTTCAATCTTCACGCAATATATGAGCGTGAGCCATGGACATAGCACTATAGGTGGAATAGAATGGTAGTTGTGGAGAAGACAAAAAGGAGAAGATAGTCTCACATCAACTAGGCGTATCAACGGGCTATGGAGATACCCATCAATAGATATCAATGTGAGTGAGTAGGGATTGCCATGCAACGGATGCACAAGAGCTATAAGTATATGAAAGCTCAACAAAAGAAACTAAGTGGGTGTGCATCCAACTCGCTTGCTCACTAAGACCTAGGGCATTTTGAGGAAGCCCATCATTGGAATATACAAGCCAAGTTCTATAATGAAAAATTCCCACTAGTATATGAAAGTGACAAAATGAGAGACTCTCTATCATGAAGATCATGGTGCTACATTGAAGCACAAGTGTGGTAAAAGGATAGTAGCATTGCGCCTTCTCTCTTTTTCTCTCATTTTTTATTTTTTTATTTTTTATTTGGGCCTTCTCTCTTTTTTTTATGGCCTCTTTTTTCTCTTTTTTATTTTTCGTCCGGAGTCTCATCCCGACTTGTGGGGGAATCACAGTCTCCATCATCCTTTCCTCACTGGGAAAATGCTCGAATAATGATGATCATCACACTTTTATTTACTTACAACTCAAGAATTACAACTCGATTCTTGGAACAAAATATGACTCTATATGAATGCCTCCGGCGGTGTACCAGGATATGCAATGAATCAAGAGTGACATGTATGAAAGAATTATGAATGGTGGCTTTGCCACAAATACGATGTCAACTACATGATCATGCTAGCAATATGACAATGATGGAGCGTGTCATAATAAACGGAGCGGTGGAAAGTTGCATGGCAATAATATCTCGGAATGGCTATGGAAATGCCATGATACGTAGGTATGGTGGCTGTTTTGAGGAAGGTATATGGTGGGTGTATGATACCGGCGAAAGGTGCGCGGTATTAGAGAGGCTAGCAATGGTGGAAGGAAGGATAAGTGCGTATAATCCATGGACTCAACATTAGTCATAAAGAACTCATATACTTATTGCAAAAATCTAGAAGTTATCAAAGCAAAGTATTACGCGCATGCTCCTAGGGGGATAGATTGGTAGGAAAAGACCATCGCCGTCCCCGACCGCCACTCATAAGGAAGACAATCAATAAATAAATCATGCTCCGACTTCATCACATAACGGTTCACCATACGTGCATGCTACGTGAATCACAAACTTTAACACAAGTATCTCTCAAATTCACAACTACTCAACTAGCATGACTCTAATATCACCATCTTCATATCTCAAAACAATCATCAAGCACCAAACTTTTCTTAGTATTCAACACACTCATAAGAATTCTTACAAATCTTTTATGCTTAGCATATTATGATTATTTAAACAAATTACCATGCTATTTAAGACTCTCAAAATAATATAAGTGAATCATGAGAGTTCATCTATTTCTTCAAAATAAAACCACCATTGTGCTCTAAAATATATAAGTGAAGCACTAGAGCAAAAGACAAACTACTCCAAAAGATATAAGTGAAGATCAATGAGTAGCTAAATAATTATGTAACTATGCGAAGACTCTCTCTCATTTAAGAATTTCAGATCTTGGTATTGTATCCAAACAGCAAGCAAAACAAAATAAAATGGCATTGCAAGGATAGCACAACTCATGTGAAGAAGCAAAAACTTAGGCTCAACCGACACTAACCGATAGTTGTTGAAGAAGAAAGGTGGGATGCCTACCGGGGCATCCCAAAGCTTAGATGCTTGAGACTTCTTGAAATATTATCTTGGGGTGCCTTGGGCATCCCCAAGCTTTAACTTTGTGTCTCCTTAATTCCTCTCATATCATGGTTTCTCTTTTATCAAAAGCTTCATTCACAACAAACTCAACAAGAACTCGTGAGATAGGTTAGTATAAACCAATGCAAAACCTTATCATTTTCTACTGTAACAAATCACTAACATTATTATTCAACATTGCATACTAAATGCCTCTGCATATTTAATACTCCTATCCTCAAATAGAACCATTAAACAAGCAAACATATGCAAACAATGCAAACATAACAGCAATCTGCCAAAACAATACAGTCTGTAAAGAATGCAAGAGTATCAATACTTCCCTAACTCCAAAAATTATGAAATAAAATTCCCACTGTAGTAAATTTATCAGAGCTCATTATGCAAAAATATTCAACATTATACCACTCTCTGACTTTTCTAGGGAATTTTTGCAACAGCGGTAAACTTTCTGTTTTCAAACAGCAACAAGTATACTAGCAAAATAAGCATGGCAAAGGCTATCCTTGACTTTTTTATTGAGACTAAAGATGTAAAACATTATTATAACTAACAGAAAGCAAATCTAAAGGAAATAAAATGACGCTCCAAGCAAAACACATATCATGTGGTGAACAAAAATATAGCTCCAAGTAAAGTTACCGATGAACGAAGACGAAAGAGGGGATGCCTTCCGGGGCATCCCCAAGCTTAGGCTCTTGGTTATCCTTGAATATTTCCTTGGGGTGACTTGGTCATCCCCAATCTTAGGCTCTTGCCAATCCTTATTCCATAGTCCATCAAATCTTTACCCAAAACTTGAAAACTTCACAACACAAAACTTAACAGAAAACTCGTGAGCTCCGTTAGTGAAAGAAAACAAAACACCACTTCAAGGTACTGTAATGAACTCATTATTTATTTATATTGGTGTTAAACCTACTGTATTCCAACTTCTCTATGGTTTATAAACTATTTTACTAGCCATAGATTCATTAAAATAAGCAAGCAACACACGAAAAACAGAATCTGTCAAAAACAGAACAGTCTGTAGTAATCTGTAACTAACGCAAACTTATGGAACTCCAAAAATTCTAAAATAAATTGGTGGACCTGAGTAATTTTTCTAGTAATAATCTTCAAAAAGAATCAACTAAATAGCACTCTCCAGTAAAAAGTTCTAGCTAATCTTGTGAGCGCTAAAGTTTCTGTTTTTTTACAGCATGATCATAAAGACTTCACCCAAGTCTTCCCAAAGGTTCTACTTGGCACAAGACCTAACTAAAACATAAAACCACATCTAAACAGAAGCTAGATGGATTATTTATTACTAAACATAACCAAAAAGCAATAAACTAAAATAAAATTGGGTTGCCTCCCAACAAGCGCTATCGTTTAACGCCCATAGCTAGGCATGGTGATTTCAATGATGCTCACATAAAAGATAAGAATTGAAACATAAAGAGAGCATCATGAAGAATATGACTAGCACATTTAATTCTAACCCACTTCCTATGCATAGGGATTTTGTGAGCAAACAACTTATGGGAACAAGAATCAACTTGCATAGGAAGGTAAAACAAGCATAACTTCAAGATTTTAAGCACATAGAGAGGAAACTTGATATTATTGCAATTCCTACAAGCATATATTCCTCCCTAATAATAGTTTTCCGTAGCATCATGAATAAATTCAACAATATAACCAGCACCTAAAGCATTCTTTTCATGATCTACTTGCATAGAAAATTTACTACTCTCCACATAAGCAAAATTCTTCTCATGAATAATAGTGGGAGCAAACTCAACAAATAACTATCATATGACTGAAAATTAAGATCAAGATGACAAGTTTCATGGTTATTATTATTCTTTAAAGCATACGTGTCACCACAATAATCATCATAGATAGGAGGCATGCTTTCATCATAGTAAATTTGCTCATCAAAGCTTGGGGGACAAAAAATATCATCTTCATCAAACATAGCTTCCCCAAGCTTGTGGCTTTGCATATCATTAGCATCATGGATATTCAAGGAATTCACAACATTGCAATCATACTCTTCAAATATTTAGTGCCAAACATTTTAATGCATTCTTCTTCTAACACTTTGGCACAATTTTCTTTTCCATCGTACTCACGAAAGATATTAAAAAGATGAAGCGTATGAGACAAACTTAATTCCATTTTTTTTTGTAATTTTCTTTTATAAACTAGACTAGTGCTAAAACAAGAAACAAAAAGATTCGATTGCAATATCTAACGATATACCTTCACTTACCTAGCCTCCCTGGCAACGGCGCCAGAAAAGAGCTTGATGTCTACTACACAACCTTCTTCTTATAGACGTTGTTGGTCCTGCAAGTGCACATGTTTGTAGGACAGTAGCGAATTTCCCTCAAGTGGATGACCTAAGGTTTATCAATCCCTGGGAGGCGTAGAATGAAGATGGTCTCTCTCAAGCAACCCTGCAACCAAATAACAAAGAGTCTCTTGTGTCCCCAACACACCCAATACAATGGTAAATTGTATAGGTGCACTAGTTCTGAAGAGATGGTGATACAAGTGCAATATGGATGGTAGATATAGGTTTTTGTAATCGGAAAATATAAAAACAACAAGGTAACTAATGATAAAAGTGAGCGTAAACGGTATTGCAATGATAGGAAACAAGGCCTAGGGTTTATACTTTCACTAGTGCAAGTTCTCTCAACAATAATAACATAATTGGATCATATAACTATCCCTCAACATGCAACAAAGAGTCACTCCAAAGTCACTAATAGTGGAGAGCAAACGAAGAGATTATGGTAGTACGGAACCACCTCAAAGTTATTCTATCCAATCAATCCATTGAGCTACTCCTATAAGTGTCACAAACAGCCCTAGAATTCGTACTAGAATAACACCTTAAGATACAAATCAATCAAAACCCTAATGTCACCTAGATACTCCAATATCACCTCAAGTATCCATGGGTATGATTATACGATATGCATCACACAATCTCAGATTCATCTATTTAACCAACACATAGAACTTCAAAGAGTGCCCCAAAGTTTCTACCGGAGAGTCAAGAACGTGTGCCAAACCCTATGCATAGGTTCATGGGTGGAACCCACAAGTTGGTCACCAAAACATACATCAAGTGGCACGTGATATCCCATTGTCACCACAGATAAACACGGCAAGACATACATCAAGTGTTCTCATAAAAGACTCAATCCGATAAGATAACTTCAAAGGGGAAACTCAATTCATCACAAGAGAGTAGAGGGGGACAAACATCATAAGATCCAACTACAATAGCAAAGCTCGGGATACATCAAGATCGTGCCAAAGAGGGAACACGAGAGAGAGAGAGATCAAACAAATAGCTACTAGCACATACCCTCAGCCCCGAGGGTGAACTACCCCCTCCTCGTCATGGAGAGTGCCGGGATGATGAAGATGGCCACAGGTGAGGGTTCCCCCCTCCGGCACGGTGCCGGAACAGGGTCCCGATTGACTTTTGGTGGCTCTGGAGGTTTTGTGGCGGCGGAACTCCCGATCTAATCTCTGTTCTGGAAGTTTTACGATACGTAGGTATATATGGGTGCAGGGGGTACGTCGGTGGAGCGAAGGGGGGGCCACGAGGTAGGGAGGCGCGCCCCAGGGGGGTGGGCGCGCCCCCCACCCTCGTGAGCACCTCCCTTCTTTCCTGACGTGCACTCCAAGTCCATCGGGTGGCTTTCCTTCTAAAAATAACTTCTCCGGTTGATTTCGTTCTGTTTTGACTCCGTTTGATATTCCTTTTCTCGAAACACTGAAATAGGCATAAAACAGCAAATCTGGGCTGGGCCTCCGGTTAATAGGTTAGTCCCAAAAATAATATAAGTGGATAATAAAGCCTATTATAGTCCAAAACAATAGATAAAGTAGCATGGAGCAATAAAAAATTATAGATACGTTGGAGACGTATCAAGGCGCAGCCCCTCCCCTCCCCAACACCTCTCCTCCTCCGCAAGAGCTTGGCGAAGCCCTGCCGGAGAACTGCCGCTCCATCACCACCACGCCGTCGTGCTGCTGCTGGAGCCCTCTTCCTCAACCTCTCCCTCCTCCTTGCTGGATCAAGGCGCGGGAGACGTCACTGGGCTGCACGTGTGTTGAACGCGGAGGTGCCGTTGTTCGGCGCTTAGATCGGAGTCCACCGCGATCTGAATCGCTTCGAGTACGACTCCTTCATCCACGTTCTTGCAACGCTTCCGACTCGCGATCTTCAAGCGTATGAAGATGCACTCCCCTCTCTCTCGTTGCTAGTTACTCCATAGATTGATCTTGGTGATGCGTAGAAATTTTTTAATTTCTGCAACGATCCCCAACAGTGGCATCATGAGCTAGGTCTATGCGTAGTTTCTATGCACGAGTAGAACACAAGTTTGTTGTGGGCGTCGATATTGTCAATTTACTTGCCACTACTAGTCTTATCTTGTTTCGACGGCATCGTGGGATGAAGCGGCCCGGACCGACCTTACACGTACGCTTACGTGAGACAGATTCCACCGACTAACATTTACTAGTTGCATAAGGTGGCCAGCGGGTGTCTGTCTCTCCCACTTTAGTCGGATCGTATTTGATGAAAAGGGTCCTTATGAAGGGTAAATAGAAATTGTCATATCACGTTGTGGTTTTGGCGTAGGTAAGAAACGTTCTTGCTAGAAACCTATAGCAGCCACGTAAAAACTTGCAACAACAATTAGAGGACGTCTAACTTGTTTTTGCAGCATATGCCGATGTGATGTGATATGGCCAAACGGATGTGATGAATGATATATATGTGATGTATGAGATTGATCATGTTCTTGTAATAGGAATCACGACTTGCATGTCGATGAGTATGACAATCGGCAGGAGCCATAGGAGTTGTCTTAATTTATTGTATGACCTGCGTGTCAATGAATAACGCCATGTAATTACTTTGCTTTATTGCTAAACCGTTAGCCATAGTAGTAGAAGCAATAGTTGGCGAGACAACTTCATGAAGACACGATGATGGAGATCATGGTGTCATACCGGTGACGATGATGATCATGGTGCCCCGAAGATGGAGATCAAAAGGAGCAAAATGATATTGGCCATATCATGTCACTATTTGATTGCATGTGATGTTTATCATGTTTTTGCATCTTATTTGCTTAGAACGACGGTAGCATTAATAAGATGATCCCTCATAATAATTTCAAGAAATGTTCCCCCTAACTGTGCGCCGTTGTGAAAGTTTGTTGTTTCGAAGCACCACGTGATGATCGGGTGTGATAGATTCTAACGTTCACATACAACGGGTGTAAGCCAGATTTACACATGCAAAAACACTTAGGTTGACTTGACGAGCCTAGCATGTACAGACATGGCCTCGGAACACAAGAGACCGAAAGGTCGAACACGAGTCGTATAGAAGATACGATCAACATGAAGATGTTCACCGATGATGACTAGTCCGTCTCACGTGATGATCGGACACGACCTAGTTGACTCAGATCGTGTATCACTTAGATGACTAGAGGGATGTCTATCTGAGTGGGAGTTCATTAAATAATTGATTAGATGAACTTAATTGTCATGAACTTAGTCTAAAAACCTTTACAATATGTCTTGTAGATCAAATAGCCCACGCGAATGTTGTCCTCAACTTCAACGCGTTCCTAGATAAAACCAAGCTGAAAGAAGATGGTAGCAACTATACGGACTGGGTCTGAAACTTGAGGATCATCCTCATAGCTACCAAGAAAGCATATGTCCTTGAAGCACCGCTAGGTGAAGCACCTGCCCCAGCGAACCAAGACGTTATGAACGCTTGGCAGTCGCGTGTTGATGATTACTCCTGGTTCGGTCACGGCATGCTTTACAGCTTAGAACCGGGGCTCCAAAAGCGTTTCGAGCAGACTTGAGCATATGAGATGTTCCAAGAGCTGAGAATGGTTTTCCAAGCTCATGCCCGGGTCGAGAGATATGAAGTCTCCGACAAGTTCTACAGTTGTAAGATGGAGGAAAATAGTTCCGTCAGTGAGCACATACTCAAAATGTCTAGGTTGCACAACCGCTTGTGTCAGCTGGGAGTTAACCTCCCAGATGACGAGGTCGTTGACAAAATCCTTCAGTCGCTTCCACCGAGCTACAAGAGCTTTGTGATGAACTTCAATATGCAGGGGATGGAGAAAACCATTCCTGAAGTATATTCAATGCTGAAATCAGCGGAGGTGGAAATCAAAAAGGAACATCAAGTGTTGATGGTGAATAAAACCAATAAGTTCAAGAAGGGCAAGGGTAAAAAGGGTTTCAAGAAATATGGCAAGGGAGGTGCCGCGCCCGGCAAGCAAGCTGCCGGGAAGAAGCCAAAGAATGGACCCAAGCCTGAGACTGAGTGTTTTTATTGCAAGGGAAGTGGTCATCGAAGCAGAACTGCCCCAAGTACTTAGCGGACAAGAAACGGCAACACAAAAGGTATATGTGATATACATGTTATTGATGTGTACCTTACCGATTACTCGTAGTAGCTCTGGGTATTTTATCTTTGGTGCGGTTGCTCATATTTGTAACTCGTAACAGGAGCTGCGGAATAAGCGGAGATCGGCAAAGGACAAGGTGACGATGCGCGCCGGGAATGGTTCCAAGGTCGATGTGATCGCCGTCAGACGCTACCTCTACATTTACCTACGGGATTAGTTTTAAACCTCAATAATTGTTATTTAGTGCCACTTTGAGCATGAACATTGTATCTGGATCTCGCTTAATACGAGATGGCTACTCATTTAAATCCGAGAATAATGGTTGTTCTATTTATATGAGAGATATGTTTTATGGTCATGCCCCGCTGGTCAATGGTTTATTCTTAATGAATCTTGAACGTGATGTTACACATATTCATAGTGTGAATACCAAAAGATGTAAGGTTGATAATGATAGTCCCATATACGTGTGGCACTGCCGCCTTGGTCACATTGGTGTCAAACGCATGAAGAAGCTCCATGCAGATGGACTTTTGGAGTCTGTTGATTATGAATCATTTGAGACGTGCGAACCATGCCTCATGGGCAAAATGACCAAGACTCCGTTCTCCGGAACATTGGAGCGAGCAACCAACTTATTGGAAATCATACATACTGATGTGTGCGGTCCAATGAGCGTTGAGGCACGCGGTGGCTATCGTTATGTTCTCACCCTCACTGATGACTTAAGTAGATATGGGTATGTCTACTTAATGAAACACAAGTCCGAGACCTTTGAAAAGTTCAAGGAATTTCAGAGTGAGGTTGAAAATCAACTTGACAGAAAAATAAAGTTCTTATGATCAGATCGTGGGGGGGGGGGGGGGGAATATTTAAGTCACGAATTTGGCACACACTTAAGAAAATGTGGAATCATTTCACAACTCACGCCGCCTGGAACACCTCGGCGTAATAGTGTGTCCGAACATCGTAATCGCACTCTATTGGATATGGTGCGATCTATGATGTCTCTTACCGATCTACCACTCTCATTTTGGGGCTATGCTTTAGAGACTGCCGCATTCACTTTAAATAGGGCTCCGTCGAAATTCGTTGAGACGACACTGTATGAATTATGGTTTGGGAAGAAACCTAAGCTGTCGTTTCTAAAAGTTTGGGGATGCGATGCTTATGTCAAGAAACTTCAACCTGAAAAGCTCAAACCCAAGTCGGAAAAATGCGTCTTCATAGGACACCCTAAGGAAACCATTGGGTATACCTTCTACCTCAGATCCAAAGGCAAGATCTTTGTTGCCAAGAACGGGTCCTTTCTAGAGAAAGAGTTTCTCTCGAAAGAAGTAAGTGGGAGGAAAGTAGAACTTGATGAAGTACTGCCTCTTGAAGTGGAAAGTAGCGCAGCTCAGGAAGATGTTTCTGTGGTGCCTGCACCGGCTAGAGAAGAGTTTAATGATGATGATCAAGGTACTTCGGATCAAGTTACTACTGAACTTTGTAGGTCCACGAGGACACGTTCCACACCAAAATGGTATGGCAACCCCGTCCTGGGAATCATGTTGTTAGACAAGGTGAACCTTCAAACTATGAAGAAGCGATGGCGGGCCCAGATTCCAACAAATGGCTTGAAGCCATGCAATCCGAGATAGGATCCATGTATGAAAACAAAGTATGGACTTTGACAGACTTGCCAGATGATCGACGAGCGATAGAAAATAAATGGATCTTTAAGAAGAAGACGGACGTGGATGGTAATGTTACCATCTATAAAGCTCTACTTGTCGCTAAGGGTTGTCGACAAGTTCAAGGGGTTGACTATGATGTGACCTTCTCACCCGTAGCGAAGCTTAAGTCCGTCCGAATCATGTTAGCAATTGTCGCATTCTACGATTATGAGATATGGCAAATGGACGTCAAAACGGCATTCCTTAATGGCTTTCTTAAGGAAGAATTGTATATGATGCAGCCGGAAGGTTTTGTCGATCCTAAGAATGCTAACAAGGTATGCAAGCTCCAGTAGCTCCATCTATGGGCTGGTGCAAGCATCTCGGAGTTGGAACATTCGCTTTGATGAAATGATCAAAGCGTTTGGGTTTATGCAGACTTATGGAGAAGCCTGCGTTTACAAGAAAGTGAGTGGGAGCTCTGTAGCATTTCTCATATTATATGTAGATGATATACTGTTGATGGGAAATGATATAGAACTCTTGGAGAGCATAAAGTCCTACTTGAATAAGTGTTTTTCAATGAAGGACCTTGGAGAAGCTGCTTACATATTAGGCATCAAGATCTATAGAGATAGATCGAGACACCTCATAGGTCTTTCACAAAGCACATACCTTGATAAGATATTGAAAAATTTCAATATGGATCATTCCAAGAAAGGGTTCTTGCCTGTATTGCAAGGTGTGAAAATGAGCACAACTCAAAGCCCGACCACGGCAGAAGATAGAGAAAAGATGAGTGTCATCCCCTATGCCTCAGCCATAGGGTCTATTATGTATGCCATGCTGTGTACCAGACCTGATGTA
Source organism: Aegilops bicornis (assembly GCA_021605145.1). Lineage (NCBI taxonomy): Eukaryota > Viridiplantae > Streptophyta > Magnoliopsida > Poales > Poaceae > Aegilops > Aegilops bicornis. The sequence continues at coordinate 614,944,878 of CM038671.1, forward strand.
AACCTTTTCCGTAAGTTTGGTAGGAAGGTACCAAAGTAATCCCGGCATGGAACACTGGACAGCGGTCAAGAATATCCTGAAGTACCTGAAAAGGACTAAGGATATGTTTCTCGTTTATGGTGGTGACGAAGAGCTCGTCGTAAAGGGTTACATAGATGCTAGCTTCGACATAGATCTGGATGACTCCAAGTCACAAACCGGATACGTGTATATTTTGAATGGTGGGGCAGTAAGCTGGTGCAGTTACAAGCAAGGCGTTGTGGCGGGATCTACATGTGAAGCAGAGTACATGGCAGCCTCGGAGGCAGCACATGAAGCAATCTGGATAAAGGAGTTCATTACCGACCTAGGAGTTATTCCCAATGCGTCGGGCCCGATGAATCTCTTCTGTGACAACACTGGAGCTATTGCCCTGCCAAGGAGCCCATGTTTCACAAGAAGACCAGACACATCAAGCGTCGCTTCAACTCCATTCGTGAAAAAGTTCAAGATGGAGACATAGATATTTGTAAAGTGCATACGGATCCGAATGTCGCGGATCCGTTGACTAAACCTCTTCCGCGAGCAAAACATGATCAGCGCCAGAACTCTATGGGTGTTCGATTCATCACAATGTAACTAGATTATTGACTCTAGTGCAAGTGGGAGACTGTTGGAAATATGCCCTAGAGGCAATAATAAAATGGTTATTATTATATTTCCTTGTTCATGATAATTGTCTATTGTTCATGCTATAATTGTATTGATCGGAAACCGTAATACATGTGTGAATACATAGACCACACCATGTCCCTAGTGAGCCTCTAGTTGACTAGCTCGTTGATCAACAGATGGTCATGGTTTCCTGACTATGGACATTGGATGTCATTGATAACGGGATCACATCATTAGGAGAATGATGTGATGGACAAGACCCAATCCTAAGCATAGCACAAGATCGTGTAGTTCGTTTGCTAGAGATTTTCTAATGTCAAGTATCATTTCCTTAGACCATGAGATTGTGTAACTCCCGGATACCGTAGGAGTGCTTTGGGTGTACCAAACGTCACAACATAACTGGGTGACTATAAAGGTGCTCTACAGGTATCTCCGAAAGTGTCTATTGGGTTAGCATGAATCGAGACTGGGATTTGTCACTCCGTATGACGAAGAGGTATCTCTGGGCCCACTCGGTAATGCATCATCATAATGAGCTCAAAGTGACCAAGTGGTTGGTCACGGGATCATGCATTATGGATCGAGTAAAGTGACTTGCCGGTAACGAGATTGAACGAGGTATTGGGATACCGACGATCGAATCTCGGGCAAATAACGTACCGATTGACAAAGGGAATTGTATACGGGATTGCTTGAATCCTCGACATCGTGGTTCATCCGATAAGATCATCGTGGAACATGTGGGAGCCAACATGGGTATCCAGATCCCGCTGTTGGTTATTGGCCGGAGAGCTGTCTCGGTCATGTCTGCGTGATTCCCGAACCCGTAGGGTCTACACACTTAAGGTTCGATGACGCTAGGGTTATTAGGAAGATTTATATGTGATCACCGAATGTTGTCCGGAGTCCCGGATGAGATCCCAGACGTCACGAGGAGTTCCGGAATGGTCCAGAGGTGAAGATTTATATATGGGAAGTTGTCATACGGTCACCGGAAATATTCGAGGGGCATACCGGTATTGTACCGGGGCCACCGGAAGGGTTCCGGGGGTCCATCGGGAGGGGCCACCTGTCCTGGAGGGCCTCATGGGCTGTAGAGGGAAGGGAACCAGCCCCTTGAAGGGCTGGGCGCCACCCCCCTTGGGCCCATGCGCCTAGGGTTGGGGGGGAACCCTAAAGGGGGCGCCCCCCTTGCTTGGGGTGCAAGCCCCCTCCCCTTTGCCGCCGCCCCCCTCTAGATCTCATCTAGAGGGGGCCGGCCCCCTTCCCCCTTCTCCCTATAAATAGAGGGGCGAGGGAAGGGCTGCAAAACCACATCCAAGGCGCAGCCCTCCCTCCCAACACCTCTCCTCCTCCGCAAGAGCTTGGCGAAGCCTCGCCGAGAATCGCTGCCGCTCCATCACCACCACGCCGTCGTGCTGCTGCTGGAGCCCTCTTCCTCATCCTCTCCCTCCTCCTTGCTGGATCAAGGTGCGGGAGACGTCACCGGGCTGCACGTGTGTTGAACGCGGAGGTGCCGTTGTTCGGCGCTTAGATCGGAGTCCACCGCGATCTGAATCGCTTCGAGTACGACTCCTTCATCCACGTTCTTGCAACGCTTCCGACTCGCGATCTTTAAGGGTATGAAGATGCACTCCCCTCTCTCTCGTTGCTAGTTACTCCATAGATTGATCTTGGTGATGCATAGAATTTTTTTAATTTCTGCAACGATCCCCAACAGGTTGCTAGTAGTGTTGATTACTCCTTGTAGTTGATGCTAATTGGTTTACTTGGTGGAAGATCATATGTTTAGATCCTTAATGCATATTATTACTCCTCTAATTATGAACATGAATATGCTTTGTGAGTAGTTACGTTTGTTCCTGAGGACATGGGTGAAGTCTTGCTATTAGTAGTCATGTGAATTTGGTATTCGTTCGATATTTTGATGAGATGTATGTTGACTTTCCTCTAGTGGTGTTATGTGAACGTCGACTACATGATACTTCACCATTATTTGGGCCTAGAGGAAGGCATTGGGAAGTAATAAGTAGATGATGGGTTGCTAGAGTGACAGAAGCTTAAACCCTAGTTTATGCGTTGCTTCGTAAGGGGCTAATTTGGATCCATATGTCTAATGCTGTGGTTAGGTTTACCTTAATACTTCTTTTGTAGTTGCGGATGCTTGCAATAGGGGTTAATCATAAGTGGGATGCTTGTCCAAGTAAGGGTAGTACCCAAGCACCGGTCCACCCACATATCAAATTGTCAAAGTACCGAACGCGAATCATATGAGCGTGATGAAAACTAGCTTGACGATAATTCCCATGTGTCCTCGGGAGCTCCTTTCTCATTATAAGAAATTGTCCAGGCTTGTCCTTTGCTACAAAAAGGATTGGGCCACCTTGCTGCACTTTATTTACTTTCATTGCTTGTTACTCGTTACAATTTATCTTATCACAAAACTATCTGTTACCTACAATTTCAGTGCTTGCAGAGAAAACCTTACTGAAAACCGCTTATCATTTCCTTCTGCTCCTCGTTGGGTTCAACACTCTTACTTATCGAAAGGACTACGATAGACCCCCTACACTTGTGGGTCATCAGTGTTCCAGGTGGCGTGAGTTGCGAAACTATTCCACATTGTTTCATATGAAGACCAAACTCGTAACTCAAATATTCTCCTCCACGATCAGGCCGTAGAAACTTTATTTTCTTGTTACGATGATTTTCCACTTCACTCTGAAATTCTTTGAACTTTTCAAATGTTTCAGACTTTTCTTCATTAAGTAGATATACCCATATCTGCTCAAATCATCTGTGAAGGTAAGAAAATAATGATACCCGCCACGAGCCTCAACACTCATTGGACCGCATACATCGGTATGTATTATTTCCAATAAGTCATTAGCTCGTTCCATTGTTCCAGAGAACGGAGTTTTAGTCATCTTGCCCATAAGGCACGGTTCGCAAGTATCAAATGATTCATAATCAAGTGATTCCAAAAGTCCATCTTTATGGAGTTTCTTCATGCGCTTAACACCGATAGGATCCAAACGGCAGTGCCACAAATAAGTTGCACTATCATTATCAACTTTACATCTTTTGGCATCAATATTATGAATATGTGTATTACCACGATCGAGATTCAATAAACCATCAATATTGGGTGTATGACCATATAAGGTTTTATTCATGTAAACAGAATAACAATTATTACCGTCTTAAATGAATAACCATATTGCAATAAACATGATCTAACCATATTCATGCTCAACGCAAACACCAAATAACATTTATTTAGGTTCAAAACCAATCCCGAAAGTATAGGGAGTGTGCGATGATGATCATATCAATCTTGGAACCACTTCCAAATCCTGTTTCGAGTTACTAATCTTAGCAACCGAACAAGTATCAAATACCCAGGGGCTACTATGAACACTAGTAAGGTACACATAAATAACCTGTATATCAAATATACCTTTTTTCACTTTGCCATCCTTCTTATCCACCAAAATATTTGGGGTAACTCCGCTTCCAGTGACCATTTCCTTTGCAGTAGAAGCACTTAGTTTCAGGCTTAGATCCATCTTTGGGCTTCTTCACGGGAGTGACAACTTACTTGCCATTCTTCTTGAAGTTTCCTTTCTTTCCCTTTTGCCCTTTTCTTGAAATTAGTGACCTTGTCAATCATCAACACTTGATGTGCTTTCTTGAGACGGAACATAGCAACGAGCTTATATGCATACATACAGAAGATCATGGGCCAGTAAGAACTGTTCACTATAGGCAGAATCTCCATGCACCTGTCACTTCCCTTTGGTTAGTGCGCTAGGTGAATTAGGTGTGCCGCCGGGTGTGCCGCCGGGGAGCGCTCGATTCCGACCGTTGTTGGATCCGATGGCGGCGAGATGGCGGGTCACGTTCGCCCCGGACCTCATGGCGGCGCGCTCCATCACCTTCGCCACCGGTGAGCTCCTTCTCCGGCAGGACGCCCTACGATTGGTGCTGATCGATGATCGGGGTGTCACGGTCGATGCTCGATTCCTGCGCGCCAATGAGGTGATTGATATCGGATACATTATTCCCTTCCCATGTCACTTTGCTAGGGTTTGGGACCGTCTTCCTTCCCCCTCGCCTTCGGGCCGCCCGCCGAAGAATCAGGAAGCCGGCACCGCCGTGCGCGGCGAATCGTCGTTGTCCCGCGGTGGATCTCATGTTTCGTGGGCGGTTCACAGGGACCGCGGCACCCCTCTCTTGGCCGGTTCGGGGATTCTGGGACGTCGACCGGTGGAAAACCGCTCCCCCACCCGGATCTACGACACGTGGGATGGGGTGCATCCGACCGCCATGACCAGGTCGCGGCTAGGGTTCCAGATTCTACCCTGGTATAAATTGCCGCGCCGCTACCTCTCGCCCCCCCCCCCCCATTCTGGATCTGGAGGACTGCCTCCTCCACTTTTGGGAGCGGCTGGAGAGAGAGAAATCTAGGGTTCCTCCTTCCTATTCCTGGTGGAAGGGAAAAATCCACGACGATTCTAGATCATTTGCTCAGGTTGTCTCATCTTCCCCACCTAGATCCACTGCTGTGTCGCCTTGCGAGCCACCCAAGATGAGAGAGGAGGGGTTCGATGCGGGACGGCATGGTCGCGGTGCGGGCCGCTTCAACCGCGGTGAAGGGCGGGGCCGTGGCGACGATGGTGGCCGCGGTCGCACTGGTGGCGGCGGCGGGGGGCATGGACGTGGCCACGATAGCCACGTCTGGACTCGCAAGACGGCGATGGGGGCTTCCTCCTCCACGGCCCCGTCGGGATCTGGCGAGACGGGCTTCGATCATTGGGAGAAGGCTGCGGGCTCACAACAGGATCACCCAACGCATCAAGATCGATGGGGTGCTGAGGGGAGTGGCAAGAACACTGACAAGAATGCTCCTCCTGAAAAGATGCGTGAGCCTCCCCCTATCTCTGATCAATTAGTTGCTTCCTCTGAGATTTGTCAAATCTGCAATCATTTTGGGCATCCTACTGCTAAATGCCCTCAAGCCTTATGCGTTAGATGCAAGAAGAAGGGCCATTTATCTGTGATTTGCACTGATTTCCTTCCCTGGGAATGCATACCAGCGATGTGCGCCTTCCAGGCTAAAGGACAGGGTTTCCATTATATCCATGATTACTCTGTTAGTAGTCAGACTAGTGAGAGGATAGTTAAGGTCATTATCACGGTTGTGAAGGGGGAGATCACTACTAAGCAGTTGGTAGATGCGTTTGAGAAATATATTGGGCAGGGGTGGAGATGCTCAGCACACTTGATTGCCCCGCAGCAGTATGTGATGCGTTTTCATAACCAAAGGGAGGTGGATAAGGCGCTGTTTGTAGAATATATTCATCTTAAGGCTCTGGGTGTGGTTATGCGCATTACTCCATGGTCTGAAGATGTGGAGTCTGAAGGTTTACTTGAAGTGGCTTGGGTTAGAATTAGTAAAATTCCTCCTAACAAGCGATGTGACAAAAATGTGGCTTATGTTGGAGGGCTGGTTGGGGTGACTCTGGACATCGACTTGTCGACTCTCAACCGCCCTTCATCTGTGCGGGTCAAACTTGGATGCCAGGCGGTTGACAAACTTCCTACCTCTGCTGAAGGCTGTCTAGGAGGACGTTTTTATCGTTTCCAATATGAAGTGGAAGAAGTGTTGGTGAGGAACACTACCCGCGAGGAAGAACCTGTGCATATTCCACACTATCCTGAGCATGATATTACTACTCCCGAGCGCAAGCGGAATGAGTCACCCCCGAAAGATGGCAGTAAATCTCCTGATAGGAATGAAAAAAACAAATCCTCCTCTTATCGTGGTGGCAAAGCCTATCGCTTGCCATCGTCTAGGGATGAGAATGATCTTCCTGCTGATAGTGTTTCTTCTGAGAGTGATAACAGTGGTGGCAATAGTCCACTGCTGATTGAAAAGATGGCCCTAGAAATGACTGCTGATAACCAGCCGCGTGTGTGCTTACCCCCTGCGAATGGTGATTATGAGCGTGATCCTGTTGATCAAGCTGCTTTTAGTAGTCATACCCTGCAGGTGAATAGTCATACTGAAGTTATTTCTTCTGTTCCGATTTCCAGCATCTCTAACTTGTCTCAGATTTCCGAGGTGGTGGGAGACGCTGAACCTGACCTGAAAGTTTCCACAGACTACACGGTACAGCTCCCTCACCCTGACTGCGAGGAGATCATTCCTACACCCCCTCTTGCACCTGAGTTGCATCTTCGGTTCAGTCAGCGCAACACCCATCTCCAGCACATGAATATGGAAGCCAGGGCAGCGAACCTGATCGAGGCCAAAGATATGAAAGGTAAATCCAACCTCAATGATAAAAATGCCTTTGCTGCCCTTGCTGATTCTGAAATTATTAGTCGTGCCTCGAAAATGGGTGTCCTGATCCCTGATAATGACTTTGCTCGTGTCGATATCCTTAGAGAATTGGAAGTAGTTAGAGCCAATTTGGTTGATAAGAAAATTAATATCCAGGATAATCTAGATAAGGAGGACATGTTCATTACCAATGGGCTGGGAAAGAATTCCCCCTTAAACCTAGCTTGGCTGGATGAGGATGAGATGATTAATGACAAAATTGTGAAATCCAAATCCTCTAAGAAAAATAAGAGAAAAGTGGAGGCTCGACTACCTAGACCTGTGACTAGGAGTCAAAAGAAGAAAGATGCTTCTACTGGTATCCCAGATGACCCTACCCTGCTTCCTGGTAGGGTCACTAGGGCCAGAAAACAATCTACCCGTTCCAAATGAATGGCCTCATTTGGAACTGCAGAGGGGTGGGCAAGAAGGGGATGGTCACCTGCCTCTCTGATATCATTAGTGACCATCTCATTGACTTTGTAGGATTACAGGAAACTTTGAAGAAAGATTTCTCCCCCAAACTCCTTAGAAGGCTTGATCCTTTTAGTTCTTTTCATTGGGAATGGATTCCTGCTATTGGAAAATCTGGGGGCATCCTTTGTGGTATTCGCAAACAGCAACCTGGAGTTGTCGAATTGCATCAAAGGCAGTTACGTGTTGCAGTTGAATATCAAAGACCTCAGGACCAAGAAGATTTGGAGCCTGCTGGTGGTCTATGGTACTGCTCATGAGGAGCATAGGGAGGATTTTCTGATAGAGCTGGCTTCCTTTTGCCTCAACACTGATATTCCTTATATTGTTGGGGGCGATTTTAATATCCTGAGGCACATTGGGGAGAAAATAAAAAGCTGAATAAATCCAAATCGACTGACCTTTTCAACTCCATCATCAATACCCTAGGCCATAGGGAAATTTATATGAGTGGGGGTAAATATACGTGGTCCAACAACCAATCCCATCCCACTCTCGAGAAACTGGATAGGGTACTAATGTCTGACTCTTGGGAGAAGATGTTTCCTTTAGTTTCCATGAGAAAACTGGCTAGAGAATTATCTGACCACAACCCCCTTTTGATTTACACTGAAGGGGAGAAGAGAGTGCCCACCAAAGCTCGGGAGTTTCGCTTTGATCTCTCGTGGCTCAAGGATGACAGGTTCTTAGGCCTTGTGGCTAATATCTGGAACAGAAGGGTTGCGGCCTCGGACCCCATTGATATTCTGAATATCAAACTTAAAAGATTTAAGTCTTATTTCAAGGGGTGGGGCTCGGATAGATTCGTCCATGCCAAGAAACGTAAAGAGGAACTACGCCTCGAGCTTGAATTATTAGAGGAGGCAGAGGAGGAGGGCCCCCTTCCACCTGAATTATATGGTAGAAAGCTGGATGTGTGCTTCAAGCTTCATGAGCTGCTAGCTGCTGAAGAGATTTATTGGCTGCAGCAATCTCATGAACGATGGCTTCTCAGGGGGGACCGTAACACGAACTACTTTCACAAAATAGCTAATGGCCGCAAGCGTAAGAATACTATCCATGCTCTCAAATATGGAGAGGTGGAGATAGAGGGTACTGATAACCTGTTGACCCATGCCACTAGTTTCTATAAGGAACTATTTGGCCCGGCCCCTGGTAATCTCTTTCGCATGGACCCTAACATCTGGGAGGATAATGAGAAACTCTCGGCTGAGAATAATGCAGACCTGGTTAGGGAGTTTTCTGAACAAGAGGTCAAGGAGGCTCTATTTGACATGGATGTCAACAGAGCCCCGGGGCCTGATAACATTCCTGCTGAATTTTATCAGTGCTGCTGGGATATTGTCAAAAACGACATCATGCGACTCTTTGACAGCTTTCATAAGGGCACCCTTGATGTCCAGCGTCTTAACTACGACATCATCACTTTACTGCCTAAAATTTCGGGAGCTGACCGCATTCAACAATTTCGCCCGATTTGCCTTCTCCGTTGCCCTTACAAGTTGATCACTAAGGTTTTGGATAGAAGAGTGGCTAAGTATGCTAATATCCTTATCAGTCCCACCCAGAATGCCTTTATTAAAGGCAGGAGCATAATGGATGGGGTGCTGGCCCTCCATGAACTCCTGAATTATACCCATGTCAAGAAGAGAGTCGGGGTGATTCTTAAACTCGACTTCGAAAAAGCGTACGACAAAGTCAATTGGGACTTCCTATTGAAATGCCATGAACTTTGAGGTTTTGACCCTAAATGGTGTGGTTGGGTAAAACAAATTCTGCATAATGGCACGGTTAGCATCAAATTAAACAATTGTGTCGGGCCGTACTTTCAAAGTGCCAAAGGGGTGCGGCAGGGGGACCCCTACTCACCCTTCCTATTCAACTTGGCTGTAGAATGCTTAACCAAGATGATGCCCAGAAAAACAATCTTATAGTTGGGCTGGCTTCGGACCTGATCCCCAATGGGGTCGCGGTGTTGCAATATGCGGATGACACGATCATATGCCTGGAGCATGATATAGAAAAAGATACCAATCTTAAGCTCCTGTTATACATCTTTGAAATGATGTCTGGTCTTAAAGTTAACTTCCTTAAGAGTGAGATTCTTATGGTAGGTGGGGATGCCCAGATCACCAATACCTATGCTGACCTCTTCAACTGTGACATAGGCCAGTTTCCTCTTAAATACTTGGGTATGCCAGTTAGTTTTACTACTCTCAGGAACTCTGACTGGGAGTTCATTGTCGACAAATACCTCCTCAGATTTTATGCTTGGGTTGGTAATGCTGCTTCCATGGGTGGGAGACACACCTTTTTAGACTCGGTGGTCACTCAACTGTCACTTTATCACATGTCTATGTGGTTGATGAACAAAACTTTTGTGGATAAATTGGACAAACATAGGAGGAGATTTTTCTGGCAAGGGTGTCAAAAAAGACGTAGATATCACCTTGTTAGGTGGAATAGAGTCTGTAGATCTAAAGATAAGGGCGGGCTCGGAGTTAAGGACTTACGCAAGCAGAATATCAATCTTATGCTTAAGTGATGGTGGAAACTAGACACTCAGAATGGGATCTGGCAAGATATCGTCAGAGCTCGGTATCTACGTGATCAAACTGTTGCGTCTGTGGGTCCCCGTTTCTCTGATTCCCCCTGCTGGAAAAATCTGCTGAGCATCAAGAACCTTTATATGGTAGGCAGAAAAATTCAGGTGGGAGCTGGTAACCTGACCAGGCTTTGGAAAGATTCCATCAATGGGCTGACCCCATTCCAGGAGCAATTTCCTCGCCTGTTTGACATATGCGTCGATCAAAATTATACTTTGGATAAAATGGAGGCTGTTATGTGCTCCAGCTTCTTTCGCAGAAGATTGGACCCAGAGCTCTTGAGACAGTGGACTGATCTCCGCGATCAGGTCCGTGGCATGCATTCGTCGGACGCCCCGGACGCTGTGTACTGGGGTCTGAACAAGTCAGGCAAGTACACCACTAAGTCAATGTATAAGTGGCTGGAGAAACCCCTTAGTGGATGAAATTTTAAGTGGATCTGGAAAGCTAAGATACCACTTAAGATACAAATCTTCCTTTGGCAACTTTCGCAAAATGCTATCTTAACCAGGCAGGTGATGCAGCAACGCAAATGGCCGGGGAATCCCGTGTGTTCCTTTTGTCAGCAAGTCGAAACCTCCCAACATCTATTCTTTGACTGTCCCGTTGCCAGGGTTGTATGGCGATCTATTGGAGTAACCCTCGGGACTGAGCTTTGTCCTAGAAACCAATGGCAATTCTTCGCATGGTGCTATTCTTTCCTACCTGGTTATGAATCCTTTTATACTGTGGTCTTGGGTGCGGTCACTTGGTCTATCTGGTTGGCACGCAATAGTGCCACCTTTGAGAAAAGAATGATCAATACCCCCTTCGAGATTGTCTTTATGATGGTTTCTTTTCTATTGTATTGGGCAGGTCTTCAAGGCATGGGCGACGCCAAGCTACTTCGTGCGGGAGCGGAGATGATTCGCAATGGGACTCTGATGCTGATGAAGACTTGTGATGCGGCTGTCAGGATTGGAGACTCTAGCTGATTACCTCCCAAACGACGTGTTCCTCTTCCGCTGTGTCCTGTCTGCTGTTTGATGCCACAAGTAGCGTCTTTAAACTTTCTTGGATGTATTCGTCTCTAAGACTTTGTGGATCTTCTGGACACCATTTGAAATAGGGCTAGGTGTTTGGTGCTACCAGGTTTTCACCCCATAGCACTTGTTTCGATGGCGGGCAAGCGTGGTGGGTTTCCTGGTAGTGCGTCGAACTCGCTCTCCCCTTCTCCCTGTTCCTATCTCATTTCGGTTCCTCGGACTATTGTATTTCCGTTCTAAGTAATGGAAAGGGGGTTAGCCCGGTTCGAAAAAATGTGCTTTCTTGATTTCTACCTTCGTCGACTTCAGCATCACGAAGAGCTCGGGAATCATTTTCGTCATCCCTTGCATACTATAGTTCATCATGAAGTTCCAGTAACTTGGTGATGGTGACCAGAGAACTCTGTCAATCACTATCTTATCTGGAAGATTAACTCCCACTTGATTCAAGTGATTGTATTAGCCAGACATTCTGAGCACATGCTCACTAGTTGAGCAATTCTCCTCCATATTTTAGGCAAAGTACTTGTCAGAGGTCTCATACCTCTTGACACGGGCATGAGTCTGAAATACCAATTTCAGCTCTTGGAACATCTCATATGCTCCGTGACGTTTCAAAAACGTTTTTGAATCCCGATTCTAAGCCGTAAAGCATGGTGCACTAAACTATCAAGTAGTCATCATATTGAGCTAGCCAAACGTTCATAACGTCTGCATCTGCTCCTGCAATAGGTTTGTCACCTAGCGGTGCATCAAGGACATAATTCTTCTGTGCAGCAATGAGGATACAACTCAGATCATGGACCCAGTCCGCATCATTGCTACTATCATCTTTCAACTTAGTTTTCTCTAGGAACATATAAAAACATAGGGAAACTATAACGCGAGCTATTGATCTACAACATAATTTGCAAAATACTATCAGGACTAAGTTCATGATAAATTAAAGTTCAATTAATCATATTACTTAAGAACTCCCACTTAGATAGACATCGCTCTAGTCATCTAAATGATCACGTGATCCAAATCAACTAAACCATGTCCGATCATCACGTGAGATGGAGTAGTTTTCAATGGTGAACATCACTATGTTGATCATATCTACTATATGATTCACGCTCGACCTTTCGGTCTCCAGTGTTCCGAGACCATATCTGCATACGCTAGGCTCGTCAAGTTTAACCCGAGTATTCTGCGTGTGCAAAACTGGCTTGCACCCGTTGTATGTGAACGTAGAGCCTATCACACCTGATCATCACGTGGTGTCTCAGCATGAAGAACTGTCGCAACGGTGCATAGTCAGGGAGAACACTTATACCTTTAAATTTAGTAAGGGATCATCTTATAATGCTACCGCCGAACTAAGCAAAATAAGAAGCATAAAAGATAAACATCATATGCAATCAAAATATGTGACATGATATGGCCATCATCATCTTGTGCCTTTGATCTCCATCTCCAAACTACCATCATGATCTCCACCTTCACCGGCATGACACCATGATCTCCATCATCTTGATATTTATCAACGTGTCATCACATGGTCGTCTCGCCAACTATTGCTTTTGCAACTATTGCTATCGCATAACAATAAAGTAAAGCAATTATATGGCGCTTGCATCTTATGCAATAAAGAGACAACCATAAGACTCCTACCAGTTGCCGATAAATTTATCAAAACATGATCATCTCATACAACAAAATAATATCACATCATGTCTTGACCATATCACATCACAGCAAGCCCTGCAAAAACAAGTTAGACATCCTCTACTTTGTTGTTGCAAGTTTTACGTGGCTGCTACAGGCTTTTAGCAAGAATCGTTCTTACCTACGCATCAAAACCACAACGATTTTTAGTCAAGTGTGCTGTTTTAAACTTCAACAAGAACCAGGCGTAGCCACACTCGATTCAACTAAACTTGGAGAAACAGACACCCACTAGCCACCTGTGTGCGAAGCACGTCTCGCGTAAGCGTACGCGTAATGTTGGTCTGAGCCGCTTCATCCAACAATACCGCCGAATCAAAGTATGACATGCTAGTAAGCAGTATGACTATTATCGGCCACAACTCTTTGTGTTCTACTCGTGCATATATAACATCTACGCATAGACCTGGCTCGGATGCCACTGTTGGGGAACGCGGTAATTTCAAAAAAATTCCTACGCACACGCAAGATCATAGTGATGCATAGCAACAAGAGGGGAGAGTGTTGTCTACGTACCCTCTAGACCAAAAGCGGAAGCGTTATGACAACGCGGTTGATGTAGTCGTACGTCTTCGCGATCCAACCGATCCAAGTATCGAATGTACGGCACCTCTGCGTTCAGCACACGTTCAGCTCGATGACGTCCCTCGTACTCTTGATCTAGTTGAGGCCGAGGGAGAGTTCCGTCAGCACGACGGCGTGGCGATGGTGATGATGAAGTTACCAGCGCAGGGCTTCGCCTAATAAGCACTACGACGATACGACCGAGGTGTGTAACTGTGGAGGGAGGCACCGCACACGGCTAAGACAAATCTTGGAGTGCCTCTGGGGTGCCCCCTGCCCACGTATATAAAGGAGGGAGGAAGAGGAGGCCGGCCTAGAGGGGGCGCGCCAAAAGGGGGGAGTCCTACTTGGACTCCTGGTCCAAGTAGGATTCGCCCCCCCCCTTCATATTCCAACTAGGAGAAGGAAGGAAAGGAGGAAGAGGGGAGAAGGAAGGAGGGGGGCGCCGCCCCCTCCTAGTCCAATTCGGACCAGCCCATGGGGGGGCACCCCTTGAGTCCCTTCTCTCCTTTCCTGTATGGCCCATGCATTAAGGCCCACTACTTCCCGCGACGAATTCCCGTAACTCTCCGGTACTCCGAAAAATACCCGAATCACTCGGAACCTTTCCGATGTCTGAATATAGCCTTCTAATATATCGATCTTTATGTCTTGACCATTTCGATACTCCTCGTCATGTCCGTGATCTCATCCGGGACTCCGAACAAACTTCAGTCATCAAATCTCATAAATTCATAATACAAATCGTCATCGAATGTTAAGCGTGCGGACCCTGCGGGTTCAAGAACTATGTAGACATGACCGAGACATATCTCCGGTCAATAACCAATAGCGGAACCTAGATGCTCATATTGGTTCCCACATATGCTACGAAGATCTTTTCGGTCAAACCGCATAACAACATACGCTGTTCCCTTTGTCATTGGTATGTTACTTGCCTGAGATTCGATCGTCGGTATCATCATACCTAGTTCAATCTCTTTACTGGCAAATCTCTTTACTCATTCCGTAATGCATCATCCCGCAACTAACTCATTAGTCACATTGCTTGCAAGGCTTATAGTGATGTGCATTACCGAGAGGGCCTAGAGATACCTCTCCGATACACAGAGTGACAAATCATAATCTCGATCTATGCCAACCCAACAAACACCTTCGGAGACACCTGTAGAGCATCTTTATAATCACCCAGTTACGTTGTGCCGTTTGATAGCACACAAGGTGTTCCTCCGGTATTCGGGAGTTGCATAATCTCATAGTCTGAGGAACATGTATAAGTCATGCAGAAAGCGGTAGCAATGAAATCAGAACGATCATAATGCTAAGCTAACTAATGGGTCTTGTCCATCACATCATTCTCCTCATGATGTGATCCCGTTCATCAAATGACAACATATGTCTATGGTTAGGAAACATAACCATCTTTGATAAACGAGCTAGTCAAGTAGAGGCATACTAGGGACACTTTGTTTTTGTCTATGTATTCACACATGTACTAAGTTTCCGGTTAGTACCATTCTAGCATGAATAATAAACATTTATCATGAAATAAGGAAATAAATAATAACTTTATTATTGCCTCTAGGGCATATTTCCTTCAGTAAGATGCTCCAACTGACGTGAAACTTGCCTGTAGGGCAGCTCCAATAGCACCCTTAGGGTTGGGTGCAGTCATAGCACTACCGAGGCCTTCGTTTTAATAAGAAAACTAGACCTATAGATTTAAGGTATCAATAGGGAGCTCACATTTGCTCCAGGGGTGTTCCTGGCATTCGTACGCCCTAGAAGGACAACTGGCAAATGAAATCGTTCGCTCTAGGACGCCCTTTTGCATGACGAGTTCCCCACCCCCCCCCCCCCCCCCGAGTCACAAACACCCCACTCCTGACCTTTTGCATCGGCAAGAAGGTCCTGATACTGGCAAAACGAGATCCTTCCTCTATGCATCGCCACTTCCATGAATTGAATTGTAAAACAGTAGTAGAAAAGCTTCACTAATCCACCTATATGAAATTCACTCTCCTTATCCTTCTAGCCACTATAAAAATATTTGTAGATTACCTACAATCTGGATTGAATTCTTCAGGGAAAATCACAAAACAATTTCGGGGGGAAATTGTCGTGTGGAAGCCAATTGATATTCACGCAAAAATCAGGGTGATTTTCATGGGCAAGAACATCCGATTTGCAGCCATGAGGACAACAAAAATAATGCAATGATGGAATATCTCCTAAACAAAGATCCGTTTCCATGGGAAATAAATGGGATCTTCCTAGGGATGTTAGTAGTGGTAGACATAATAAAATTTCACATCAATGAACTAGCTGTCCGGTTGAGAAGATGCCATGACACTATGTGCAAACAAACTACTAATAGTTGACATGCACTTGCTGAGAGATTCAATTGTTATGCTACCAAAATGAGCTACCCCTATAAAAGGGTGAAATGGCGAAAGGCAAAACATGTGGATTTTTCCATGGGGAAGGGGGTGGAAGTTGCCATGCTCTAGTCAATGAGACTGCCACAAGATTTCAAATTAATGTGTATAGATGTAGTACTACTTAAGTTTGCCATAGAAAAAAGCATCTTAAGTTTGCCATGGCATGTATATAGATGCAGTACACCTTATGTTTCCATGGTAGAAACATCTTAAATTTTGCAATGAAAAAAATAAAACTTTGCCATGGCATGTATATAGATGCAGTGCGGAAAATAAATTGCCATGGCATGTTTGAAGCTGTAAAATAAATAAATAAATATAGACAATAATATTTGACATGCTATATGAAATGCAATGGTGTATATTAAAATACAAAAATAATTGCCATGGTTTGGATTTTTTTTGGCATGGTCTAGCGTGTTACCAAAAAAGAACATGCAAAGTAAAATTTACCATACAAAGTAAACAATGTATGTTAGCATGATTTTAAAAGTTGCCATCATTCTGTGGTCAGAACGCCTCCTTCAACAAAGGTTAGCACTATCAGAAAATAAGTGATATTCTTTTGATGATAAATTTACCATCTTATGCAAACTAAAATTGCCACCAATCCAACAGACTCATACATAGAGTAGAAGACACAAAACATACATAAAAATTTGTCATGTGTTAATTAGAAAAAATGGTGTCAAGTTTTCTATGTGCCAATTCCAAAAATAAAAAACTAAAAGTAATCCTTTGACCATGGCAAAAATAGAGGATTTTTGTCCTACACTTGCCATGTGTCAAGAACATAATTATTATCTGTAAAAAGCCAAGGTCGAAGTATGTGATATGAATTTTGCCATGGTATATGAAGACTTTTTTGGCCATATTTTAAATAAAATTGCCATAGTATATATAATAGATTTTCCATAGACAGACGGCAAGATTGGCATGGGTACATAAAATAAAATTTACCATGGCGTTTTTATTTGTCCGAATCAATGTGACATTTAAAAGTAAAATTAAAAGAAAGAGACATGGAAAATTTAGGGGGGAATGTATTATCGAAAAAGGCATGGAAAATTGTTGCAAAATTTCTAAACTTCGGATTGCAAATTAATAAAAGTTTGAAGTTATCACATGGAAATTTACAAAAATAATTGCCATGTAAAAAATACATTTTTTTACCAGTTACATTCCAAATTTACAAAATAAATGTTAAAAAATGGTCACCATGGCAATTTTATGAATTTGATTCGTGTAAAACAACATGACAACTTTTGGAAAAAGATTGTAATCATCATTTGGCAAAAATTACAAAAAAAACATACCACACACAAAGAGAAGAAACACAAAAAGTTGCCATGGTCCTAGTACTTTAATTTTGAAACATGGTTTATCAGAGTTGCCATCAGTGTGCGAAACAATACTCCCTCCATCCCGAATTATTTGTCTTGGATTTTTCTACATACAGGGTATCTAGACATGTTTTAGTGTCGGATATATCCGTGTCTAGAAAAATCTACGACAAGCAATTTGAGATGGAGGTAATAAATGACATGAAAAAAAAAATTGAAAAATACCATGGCAAAACACATCTCAATTAAGCACACCAATATGATTTAAGTTGCTATAGCGAAACTCATTATCAAGTCAGTATGTCCAACATGATACTCTACTTGCCATGGCAACAAGAAGTATGTATGAAAAATATTGTGGCAAAACATCTTAATTTATACATACTGATAAAGTACAAAACACTTCTACCTTCCACCGTCGCGTCTTTTTTTGCAGACCCCCCCCCCCTCCCCCCACTCTTTCTTAAAATCAACCTGCAAGTCCCGGTTTAAGTGATTCTAGAGATAATGTTTCACTGTTTTTGGAAAGTCCCCTGCATTTTCCTCAAATCAACCCGCAATCCGGGTTTAAGTGACTCCAGAAAAATTGTGTGTAGTTTGCCAAAAACACCCTCACATTTGGTTTAGTTAACCCGTAGTATATATCATACGTTTTTAAAAAGTCGTATCTTTTAAACCATAACTCTGATTTTAACATATTATATATAAAATTTGATTAAAAAATTGTAGAATCTGAATATGATGTTATTTTACCCGTTAACTATTTAAAAATGTTATTTTGGGTGATGCCTTAATCAATGGTGTAATCCTGGTTTAAGTGATTTCAGAGATAATGTTTCACTATTTGTGAAAAAACCATGTAGTTTCCTCAAATTAACCCGCAGTCGAGGTTTAAGTGACTCCAGAAAAACTGTTCATTGTTTGCGGAAAACACCCTGATATTTGGTTTAATTAAGCCGCAATACATATCGTACATTTTTTTTAAATAGTCATATCTTTTAAATGGTAACTTCAATTTTAACATATTATATATGAAATTTGATATTTTTTATAGATTTCGAATATGATGTTATTTTACGTGTCAATAATTAAAAAATGTTATTTAGGGTGATCCCTTAATCAATAGTGCACGATCCGCCTCTCTTTTGTATTGGTGTAGATCTGGATTGTAAATGAACACCTTAGTAAATTTAGATCGGATACGAAAGAAATCATCTGTAACAACGCATGGACGCGTCGGCAAAACCTCACATGGAAAAAAGGAAAGCAAATTTCTAATCTTATGCGAAAAGAGGGACGCCTTAGGATTGACCACATTCAAACGTGCTGTAAGTGCGTGAGCATTGAGGCCACCACCGGCGAGGGTGGGAGGAGGATAAACGGCGCCATGTTTGAATAAATAACATGGATCTATTGGGATCTTAAGGCCCTGTTTGGTTCCAAATAAGTCACCAACTTATAAGTTCAAAAGTGTAAAAAGTGACTTATTTTACCAAACGGACCTAACTTATAAGTCACCTCAACTTATAAGTCATAAGTTGCTCCACCCCAACTTAAAACTTATAAGTCACCCCCTTTTGCATGAGTCCCATCATCTTTACATAAAAAATAATATGGGAAGATGTGCTCAGATGACTTATAAGTCAGATGGCAACCAAACAGTCATGACTTATAAGTCACTGATTTTAAGTCATCTGACTTATAAGTCAGGTGACTTATTGGAACCAAACAGGGCCTAAGTCACGGTTATTAGTTAGGGGCATCTGTACTTCGTGTTCCGGACAAAAGCCTATGCAAGAGTATTCGCAAAAAAGAAAAAAAAACCTATGCAAGAGTACACCATTAGACGGGGCCGAAATCTCTGGAACAAAAGCAGAGTATCCAGGGATAGATAAAAAGCAGGGACCTTGCAAAAGGCAGCGAGGGTGGTCCGCCAGGGAAAAATCCTAGTCAGCTTCCACCCCCACTTATTACCAGCCGGCAGCGCTAATCTCGTAACAAAATCCACCAATAGGATTCTAAACTTTATTGCCAGAGATTTTTATTCTATCTCTCTCTTTCCGCCGCTCCGCCCGTGCGTTCGGCGCAACAGCAAACCGATCGCAATGCCTTGCGTGCCAGCTCCAATCTCCTAGACGCCGCTGCTCGCTCTCCAACCGCAATCCTCCCCCGATTCTCCCGAGTTCAGTTACCACTGCCCGTATCACCACTACTACTTGAACCCGCCGCCGTCAATCTGCGTCGGGGGTTTAGCAGCTCCGCCCGTCCGTCCCCAAAGGTCCGCCTTTTCTCCTTCACGAACTCGCAGTGAAAAGGAAATTCCGATTCCATCTTGGGTAGCAGAATTTAACTGGCGCCGCATGCTCGCCGTCGCCGACGATGTGACCCTGTTTCTTTTTTCTATCGATCCTCTCGCCGGCGGCGCAGGGCCTAAATTTGCGGCGTAGTAACTTGGGTTGTTTCGCAGGTCCAGCGGCGAAGAGTAAAGGAACCTGCCCGGATTCTAAGCGGCGGGATCGGATTCCATCCCTTGGATAAATTGCCACCGATCGGCCTTTTTCCTTCCTTCCGTCGGTGCGCCCCCTTCCTGCGGCGGCCGGGCAGCGAGAGGGGGAGTCCGAGGATAGGTGGGAACTAGAAGGCCGGTACTACTGGCTCCTCCGTTTGGTTTGCAGGGGAGGGGTTCAGTCAGATGGGGGCCATCATGTGCTGCTTACGCGGCCGCGGCCCCGGCGACGACGCGCCTGGCTGTTGCTGCCTGCCATGGCCTTTCCTGAACAACGATCGCAACAACGACAACAACAACACCAATCACAACTCGGTATGCTTCTACCTATCTGTTTGTTTTGCCCGTCTTGTCTGGAGATATTTGGTGCAGTTGCGGTGATATAGACATGTGATGGATTTAGTCATGGTGTTGGTGAAATGCACGGAAATCGTGTTGCCGAGTGGCAGATGGTGGGTGGATTTTCCGTGTTCGTGATCCTCGCATTCGGCAGTCATGTCCCAGGATCGCATTGCCGTGATCTCAGAATAGCAAATGTTCATGACTGTGTTCATTTAATTGCGTAACTTGTAGCTGCTAACTGTAAATTAGTAGATATAAACATGAACGGATATTAGTAGTTTGCATGGAGCCTATCCAGTTTTATTACCCTGAGACTTGTTTGACAGTCAGTTCAGAGGTGCTATTCTCAGAAGTTGGAACTGGACAACTCGGTACTGAATAAGTAAGATACTAACACCCAACTACAAATGGTCTGTCCGTGTAGCTTCAAAATTATTACAGTACTAAACAGTTTGGTATACTTAATGGTGTCACATTTGTCCAGAATAATTGCATGTTCTGTCTAGACCTTCTGTTTCAGTCAGCTGCTATGCACTAGTACCATCTAAATGTTTTATTCCCCCACAGGGCCCTCCTGCTCGTCAAAGAGCGAATACACGGGTTGCGCCTGTTCAGGGAAGGGTTCCTCCTGCGGGTTCACGGCAGGATGATTCAATGAACACCTTCCGCTGCCCTCCTAGGCCTTTGCCTTATGATGATCCTCAATTCAGACATCAAACGGAGCGCCACCCGCTGGTGGCAGGACATGACAAGGCTTCAACGCAATCCCAGAAATCTAATCTAGTTGAAGAAAGCAATGATGCTGATACCAGATCAACTTGTGCCGATAATAAGAAGGCTGATGGGCCGTCCCTGAAAGCTGAGTCGGGAGGTAAAAAAATCAGGGGAGCTCAAGTCTCTGTTCCTTCTGATTCTGAGGATGACTGTCCAATATGCCTAGAAGGTCAGTGAAAACAATTACCTGTTTTACAACTCCTTCACTATTCAGAATTGCAGCATCTTGTATTTTCGCTCAGTGGGATTTACAATTCACACTTCTTCGCATATATCATATAAAGTACACGAGAAAGAGAGCATCTGAAACATTCTTGTGTCAGTTGGAAAATATACGTATTTGTTCATTTTAATCATTATTGTTAATGGATATGTCTTAATTAATCAGTTCTCATTGATAGCTAGTTTGTTACCATTTTATCAAATTGCTGCCACGTACGTGAATACATCTACTCTGGCAATGGTAAAGGAAAACAAATGTAGCATTCCATAACCCTGAATTTATATCCTTGTACTTTGTGCACAGTTGTTCGCTCTTCTTGTCTTCTGATTGTTTCTTATTTGTAGAGTATGATTACGAGAATCCAAAGGTAGTGCTTCAGTGCAACCATAATTTCCATCTTAGTTGCATTTACGAGTGGATGGAAAGAAGTCAATCTTGTGCGGTCTGTGCCAAGGTATTAAACTTCTACCTAAAACCCCTTCTTTCACCTGAGAAGGGAAGCATTAGTTGGTATTTGATCTAATCTGGCAAAAATCATGTCAAACATTTTGACTGCTGAACTGCTCCATTGTAGGTAATGTTGTTTAAAGAGGACCAATAACCATGCTGGCTGCAATTCTTTACACATACTGAAGACCCAGGACTGAATCGCTTAGGTTGTGTACATAGCACGGTGAAATCATGTCGCTAGATTGTTTGCTGAAACCTCTAGCGGTGCGAAGATTCGGCATTTCCTTCTAGAGCAGACAATTCATGTTTCTCTTTTCTCCACGAATTTGATGATTTCTGCCAAGGCACACCTGGCATTTTTCAAACTGATGATACTTTGGTGAACGGTGGGTGATCGCATTGGCTTGACATGCTCAAGTATAATACTCTGGAAACTTCACAAGTTACATCCACTTCTTTGCCAATAGCTATTTTGACATCATTTCAACAGTTTCCATCTAGAACCATGTAGTTCGAGAATCAAGATGCAGCGTATGCTCACCCCTAACGTATCGTTATTATTGAATGAGTGGTACATGATTTATCACAAGTTTAGGAAGTTCAAATTCAGCATGATTTATCAAGTAGAAACAAAACTGAGGTTTCTGAGACTTGAAATCACTAATTAATTAGGGGATACCCTTGCAAAGGTCAATACCACCTCCTCTGGTGGTGACAAGTGGGCATGTGCACCACTTATCGCAACCACGGAGTTTTTGTGGGTTCTCTCACCTCGCGCTTGAGGATGTGAGGTTTTCTGTTTGTGTTTTTTTTCTTAGATTTGTTTCTTTTCAAAATGATTAATCACTCGAACTGCGTGTCCAAATCATTAACTGCTTTCACCGCTGTGTTTCTCGCGTCTAGGTTTTCAAAACTCGATCCATGTTGATAGTTTTCGATGAACATTTTTTTCTGCAAAATCTATGCTCCAAGCTGTACTAGTCCGTGCTTCAAAACTCACTAAAATGTGCTTCAAACAATACTAAGGTGTACTTCACTTTTTTTGGGACCCACAGTCGCTTTTTCACACGAGTAGCACAATGGGTGCTTCACATGAAAAACCAAAATAAAAGAGCCGAAGATAGAAAAAACTGCAAATAGAAAATACATAAGTAAAAAAAAACAAAGATATTGTCAAAAAGTATTAAACTTCTACCTAAAACCCCTTCTTTCACCTGAGAAGGGAAGCATTAGTTGATATTTGATCTGATCTGGCAAAAATCATGTCAAACATTTTGACTGTTGAACTGCTCCATTGTAGGTAATGTTGTTTAAAGAGGACCAATAACCATGCTGGCTGCAATTCTTTACACATGCTGAAGACCCAGGACTGAATCAGCTTAGTCAGTGAAATCATGTCACTAGATTGTTTGTTGAAACCTCTAGCAGTGCGAAGATTCAGCTTTTCCTTCTAGAGTAGACAGTTCATGTTTCTCTTTTCTCCACGAATTTGATGATTTCTGCCAACACACACCTAACATTTCAATTACTTTCGTGAACAGTGGGTGATCGCATTGGCTTGACATGCTCAACTATGATACTCTGGAAACTTCACAACTTGCATCCACTTCTTTGCCAATAGCTATTTTGACATCATTTCAATAGTTTCCATCTAGAACCATGTAGTTTTAGAATCAAGATGCAGCGTATGCTCACCCCCAATCGTATACTAATGGAAAATTACGGTTGTATTGTGTCATTCGAGGTCTCACAAGAAGCTGTAAATCATGATTGGGAAAAAATTTGTATCACAAGTTCACAACCTGACAATAATGCTTGTGAGCAAACCAGAATCTGAACAGGTGCACAAATTGCAGTTTCTCAACCAATGCCGGCCCATAGGCCGGGCAAAGAGGGGTGACCGCCCTGGATCCCAAAAGAGGAGGGCCCAAATATTGAACATGATACTAACCACTATACTATATCTGTAAGTTCAAAAGGATGCTACATACAACAACAACAACTTGTTCTTGTTGGTGATATTTATCATGCATATGTTTAACTTATTATGGAATCTAACTTGTGACACATTTGCAGATGATACATTTTATACTCAAACATTCTATAAATATGAACATATAATAATACACTAGAAACCGCTATTATTAAGATATTAGTTGAATATTATTCTTTTGAAACCTCTAATATGATATTTAATGAAATTAACCTATATATGAAGCTACACAAATATTTAAAGATGACTTATGCTACATCACTTAATTCTTAAACAAAGTGATCAATGACACACTTTACATCCAATAATCAAAAAAATTCATTAACTATACCAACTAAGTTCTGTGGTTAACTAAACCAACTAAATAATAAAATTTAACTCCTTAATATTGTAGTATAATAAAAAAGTATAAAAGTTTGGTAAATAAAAATTATTTATTTGATTTCACCCTGGGTCATAATATGCTGACTAACAAAGATCGCATGATCAAAGATTAATAAAGATTAAGAAAGATCACACAAAACTCCGTGTACACGCTTCCCACGATTCCAATCTATAGGACAAGCGGAAAATAAATCGCACAAGCGAATGCATGCGAGCCATCGACCTTGCCTTCCCGCATTCACGCGTCATCGAGGATCTTCTCCTAATCAACGACCATGCGCCGTCTGCAGTCAGAGAGGGTGCGCGCTCCAGGCCCTGCACTCTCACATCGTCGATGGGCCCTGTCGTTTCTTGTCATCGGACTCAGTGCGGTCGAAGAAGGGGTTTTTGGTGCGCCGCGCCAGGCGTAGCTCCACCTCTGCGTTCTCCCCGCCACTATCTTCGGACTAGGGCTGAAATGGAGGAGGCTGATACGTCTCCAATGTATCTATAATTTTTGATTGTTTCATGCTGTTATATTATCATTCCTGGATGTTTTATAATCATTTTATATCTTTTTTGGTACTAACCTATTGACGTAGTGCCAAGTGCCAGTTGCTGTTTCTGCATGTTTTTTTACATCGCAGAAAATCAATACCAAACGGAGTCCAAACGCAGCATAACTTTTTGTGGATTTTTTGACCAGAACACATCCAATGGGCCAAAGAAGTACCAAGGAGGGGGCCCGAGGTGAGCACAAGACACTGGGCGCGCATACGGTGGGTTGTGCCGACGTGCCTCCCGCACCACCTCTTTGCTCTATAAATACCCCAATATTCCGTAAACCCTAGGGGAGTTGACGAAAATCAATTCCAGCAGCCGCAGAGTCCAGAACCACTAGATCCAATCTAGACACCATCACGGAGGGGTGCATCATGTCCATTGGTGCCTCTCCGATGATGCGTGAGTAGTTCTTTATAGACCTACGGGTCCGTAGTTAGTAGCTAGATGGCTTCCTCTCTCTTGTTTGATTCTCAATACAATGGTCGCTTGGAGATCCATATGATGTAACTCATTTTGCTGTGTTTGTTGGGAGCCGATGAACTTTGAGTTTATGATCAGATCTATCTTTTTATCCATGAAAGTTATCTAAGTCTTCTTTGATCTCTTATATGCATGATTGATTATAGCCTCGTATTTCTTCTCCGATATTTGGCTTTTGTTTGGCCAACTTGATCTATTTATCTTGCAATGGGAAGAGGTGCTTTGTAGTGGGCTCGATCTTACGATTGCTTGATCCCGATGTGAGAAGGGGAACCGACACGTATGTATCATTGCTACTAAGGATAAAAGCGATGGGGTCTATTTCTACATAAATAGATCTTGTCTACATCATGCCATCGTTCTTATTGCATTACTCCGTTTCTCCATGAACTTAATACACGGATGCATCTTTGGATAGCGATCGATGTGTGGAGTAATAGTAGTAGATGCAGGCAGGAGTCGGTCTACTAATCTTGGATATGATGCCTATATAATGATCATTGCCTGGATATCGTCATGATTATTTGAAGTTCTATCAATTTCCCAACAGTAATTTGTTCACCCACCGTTTGCTATTTTTCTCGAGAGAAGCCACTAGTGAAATCTCTGACCCCGAGTCTCTTCTTGAATATATTTACCTTTGCGATCTATTTTCCTTTGTTTTTATTTTCAGATCTATTAAACCAAAAATACAAAATACCTTGCTGCACTTTACTTTATTTGGTGTTCGATCTATCAATATTTATAACTCTCTCACGTTCGTTTGCCAATTTCTAGCGTCGTTGCCCGAAAGGGATTGACGACCCCTTTAACACGTCGGGTTGTGAGTATTTGTTATTTGTGTGCAGGGTGTTGTTTACGTAGTGTTGCTTGGTTCTCCTACTGGTTCGATAACCTTGGTCGTAGCACTGAGGGAAATACCTACCATCGTTGTGCTGCATCATCCCTTCCTCTTTGGGGAAATACCGACGTAGTCTAGCAGATATCAAAAGGAATTTCTGGCGCCGTTGCCGGGGAGACATCATCAACATCTACCAGGTTCTTAATCACAAATCTCATCTCCTTGCAATTCGCATTATTTGCCATTTGCCTCTCGTTTTCCTCTCCTCCACTTCACAAAAATTTGCCATTTTGTTCGGCCCTTTTTTGTTTGCCGTTTTCTCGTCAGATCTATCCTTTGCTTGCAATCATGAGTGATTTCGGTATGGCAGCAACATATGATGTCCTAACTCCTAAGATTGGACGTACGGGCAATCTGGATACTAAAACTTTTATCTTGGGGCAAGGGAATGTTATGGGAAAGGAACATATCCAAGATTTTTTCAATTGTGTGGGAAATCTAAGTCTTGATGATGCTCCTATACTTAGAACTACTAGATCTTATTCGGATGCTATTTCAGCATTAGTCCTGAAACTTGAAAGTAAATTTATCCGTACTCATTGTACTTTGAAAAGATTGTTTTTTGTGCTTCCCGCTATTAAGAATCCTAAGGCAAAAAATTGGCCACTCTTGTTCTTATGAATGAGTTTGACTACATCATACGAGAAGCTAGGGAAATCTTTGTTTTTTATGATATGAATCGTGAAAAACCTGTGATATATGAAATTCTCTACAATAGTGATTCTGGCGCTAAGACATTTGATTGGGGATAATCAAATCTTTGATGAGAATCTTAAAAAGGAAGTCCCCATTTTAGACATAATCCAACAAGTTTTCAATAATGTCAATCAACATTACTCTTGGAATGTTGCAGGAAATCAAAAGGGTTATGATGTTAAGCAACTTAATAATGCTAAGGTTTCTATGGATAATATGTTTTATGTTGTTTTTACAAAACCCCGTGATGAAAACACCTCGAAGGAAATTAATAAGAAAGATGACAACACGTAGATCTTGGAAGGTACACACCAAGAGGGAGAATTCCGCCAGCTAGAAAACTGGACCTGGAAAAGCTACGTCAGGTTACCTATTATGCACAACTCCAAACAAGCTGAAACTTCATGGAGATTTTTTTAGTGAATATTTAAGAATTATTGGAGCAAATAACTACCAAAGGGGGCCCACCAGGTGGGCACAACCCACAGGCGTGCCGAGGAGCCTGGCGCGCTCGGTGGGTTGTACTCACCCAGGCCCACCTCTGGTGCCCATCTTCTGGTATATAGGTCATTTTGACCTAGAAAAAAAAAATATGGGGAGGACTTTCGGGATGGAGCGCCGCCGTCTCGAGGCGGAACTTGGGCATGCGCAATTTTGCCCTCCGGCGGAGCGATTCTGCCGGGAAACTTCCCTCCGGAGAAAATCATCGTCCTCATCATCACCAACAACTCTCCCATCATGGGGAGGGCAATCTCCATCAACATCTTCAACAACACCATCTCATCACAAACCCTAGTTCATCTCTTGTGCTCAATCTTGTTACCGGAACTATAGATTGGTGCTTGTGGGAAACTAGTAGTGTTGATTACATCTTGTAGTTGATTACTATATGGTTTATTTGGTGGAAGATTATATGTTCAGATCCATTATGCTATTTAATACTCCTCTGATCATGAGCATATTTATCATTTGTGAGTAGTTACTTTTGTTCTTGAGGCACGGGAGAAATCTTGTTGCAAGTAATCATGTGAATTTGATATGTGTTCGATATTTTGATAGTATGTATGTTGTTATTCCCTTAGTGGTGGCGTGTGAACGTCGACTACATGACACTTCACCATATTTGGGCCTAAGGTAATGCATTGTGGAGTAGCAATTAGATGATGGGTTGCGAGAGTGACAGAAGCTTAAACCCTGTTTATGTGCTATTCCGTAAGGGATCGATTGGATCCAAAAGTTTCATGCTATGGTTAGAATTTATTCTTAATACTTTCCTCATAGTTGCGGATGCTTGTGGGAGGGTTAATCATAAGTAGGAGGTTTGTTCAAGTAAGAACAACACCTAAGCACTGGTCCACCCACATATCAAATTAGCAAAGTAGCGAACACGAATTAAACCAACATGATGAAAGTGACTAGATGAAATTCCTGTGTACCCTCAAGAACGCTTTGCTTATCATAAGAGACCGTTTTGGCCTGTCCTTTGCCTCAAAACGATTGGGCTACCTTGCTGCACTTTTGTTACTACTATCGTTACTTGCTCGTTACAAATTATCTTGCTATCAAACTACTCTATTACTTACAATTTCAGCACTTGCAGACATTACCTTGCTGAAAACCACTTGTCATTTCATACGCTCCTCGTTGGGTTCGACACTCTTACTTATCGAAAAGAGCTACAATTGATCCCCTATACTTGTGGGTCATCAAGGCTATTTTCTGGCGCCGTTGCCGGGGAGTGAAGCGCCTTTGGTAAGTGGAATTTGGTAAGGAAACATTTATAAAGTGTGCTGAAATTTATTGTCACTTGTTACTATGGAAAACAAGCCTTTGAGTGGTTTGTTCAGGGTATCTTCACCTCATCCGGAACCACAATTAGCTACCCCTCAACCTACTGCACCTACTGGAAATATTGAATATGAAATTCCTTCGAGTATGATAGAACAACTGCTAGCTAATCCTTATGCAGGAGATGGAACCGAACATCCTGATATGCACCTGATATATGTAGAACAAATTTGTGGATTGTTTAAGCTTGTAGGTTTACCCGGAGATGAAGTTATGAAAAAGGTTTCCCCTTTATCTTTTAAGGGAAAAGCATTGGCATGGTATAGGCTATGCGATGATATTGGATCATGAAATTGGAATCGTTTGAAATTGGAGTTCCACCAAAAAATTTATCCTATGCATCTAGTTCATAGTGATCGGAATTATATATATAATTTTTGGCCTCGTGAAGGAGAAAGTATCGCTCTAGCTTGGGAGAGGCTTAAGTCAATCTTGTATTCATGCCCCAATCATGAGCTCTCAAGAGAAATTATTATCCAGAACTTTTATGCTCGGCTTTCTCGTAATGATCAAACCATGCTTGATACTTCTTGTGCTGGTTCTTTTATGAAGAAGACTATTGAATTTCGATGGGATATTTTGGAAAGAATTAAACACAATTCTGAAGATTGGGACCTCGATGAAGGTAAGGAGTCAGGTATTAAGCTTAAGTATGAATGTGTTAAATCTTTTATGAATACTGATGCTTTTCAAAAGTTTAGCACTAAATATGGACTTGACTCTGAGATAGTAGCCTCCTTTTGTGAATCATTTGCTACTCATGTTGATCTCCCTAAAGAGAAGTGGTTTAAATATCACCCACCTGTTAAAGAAGAAATCAAAGAACCGGTACTAGTTAAAGAATAAACTATAATTTATAATGTTGATCCAGTTGTCTCTTCTGCTTATATTAAGAAACTACATTTTCCTGTTAGGATAAAGGAACATGCTAAAGTTTCAACTACAAAAGCTATATTTGAACACCTAAACCTGATGAACAAATTAAAGTAGAACCTAGCATTGCTATGGTTAAAGATCTCTTGGAAGAAGATATGGATGGGCATGTTATTTATTTCTACGAAGAAGCTGCTAGAATTGCCAAACCTAATAAAAGGGATAAACATAGACCTGTTGTTGGCATGCCTGTCATCTCAGTTAAAATAGGAGATCACTGTTATCATGGTTTATGTGACATAGGTGATAGTGTGAGTGCTATTCCTTACACCTTATATCAAGAAATTATGAATGACATAGCACCCGCAGAGATAGAAGAAATATAAATTACTATTAAACTTGCTAATATAGACACCATATCACCAATTGGGATTGTTAAAGATGTTGAATTCTTGTGTGGGAAAATAAAATACCCTACTGATTTCCTTGTTCTTGGTTCCCCACAAGATGACTTTTATCCCATTATTTTTGGTAGACCTTTCTTGAACACCGTTAATGCTAGAATAGATTGTGAGAAACAAACTATCGGTGTTAGCTTTGGTAATGAGTCTCATGAGTTTAATTTTTCCAAGTTTAGTAGAAATCTTCATGAAAAAGAATTGCCTAGTAAAGATGAATTAATTGGTCTTGATTCTATTGTTGTGCCACCTACTGATCCTTTAGAACAATATTTTCTAGACTATGAAAATGATTTACATATGCATGAAAGAAATGAAATAGATAAGATTTTCTTTCAACAACGTCCTCTGCCTAAACACAATTTGCCTATTGAAACTCTAGGAGGTCCTCCTCCACCTAAAGGTGATCCTGTGTTTGAATTAAAATAATTGCCAGACACTTTGAAATATGCTTATCTTGATGAAAAGAAGATATATCCTGTTATTATTAGTGCTAACCTTTCAGAACATGAAGAAGAAAGATTATTGAAAGTTCTAAGGAAGCACCGAGCTGCTATTGGATATACTCTTGATGATTTAAAGGGCATTGGTCCCACTCTATGTCAGCACAAAGTTAATATGGAACCTGATGCTAAACCCGTTGTTGATCACCAATGTCGGTTATATCCGAAGATGAAAGAAGTGGTAAGAACGGAAATATTAAAACTTCTGGAAGCAGGTATAATTTATCCCATAGCTGATAGTAGATGGGTAAGTCATGTTCATTGTGTCCCTAAGAAAGGAGGTATAACTGTTGTTCCTAATGATAAGAATGAACTTATGCCACAAAGAATTGTTACAGGCTATAGAATGGTAATTGATTTTAGAAAACTAAACAAAGCAACTGGAAAAGATCATTACCCTCTGCCTTTTATTGATCAAATGCTTGAAAGATTGTCTAAGCACACACATTTTTTCTTCCTTGATAGATACTCTGGTTTTTCACAAATACACCTTCTCAACCTAATCAAGAAAAGACCACTTTTACTTGTCCCTTTGGAACTTATGCTTATAGACGTATGCCTTTTGGTTTATGTAATGCACCTGCTACCTTTCAAAGATGTATGACTGCTATATTCTCTGACTTTTGTGAAAAGATTGTTGAGGTTTCCATGGACAACTTCTCTGTTTATGGGAAGTCTTTTGATGATTGTTTAAGCAATCTTGATCGAGTTTTGCAGAGATGTGAACAAACAAATCTTGTCTTGAATTGGGAGAAGTGCCACTTTATGGTTAATGAAGGTATTGTCTTGGGTCATAAGATTTCCGAAAAGGGTATTGAAGTGGACAAAGCTAAGGTTGATGCAATTGAGAAAATGACATGTCCTAAGGACATCAAAGGTATTCGTAGTTTCCTTGGTCATGCTGGTTTCTTTAGGAGATTTATCAAAGACTTTTCTAAAATGTCTAGGCCTCTTACAAATCTTTTGCAAAAGGATATTCCTTTTGTTTTTGATGATGATTGTTTAGAAGCTTTTGAAACACTCAAGAAAGCCTTAATTTCTGCACCTATTGTTCAACCACCTGATTGGAACTTGCCTTTTGAAATTATGTGTGATGATAGTGATTATGTTGTTGGTGCTGTTCTAGGACAAAGAGTTGATAAGAAACTGAATGTCATTCATTATGCTAGTAAAACTCTAGACAGTGCTCAACGAAATTATGCTACTACTGAAAAGGAATTTCTAGCAGTGGTGTTTTCTTGTGATAAATTTAGATCTTACATTGTTGATTCTAAAATTATCGTTGACACCGACCATGCTGCTATTAAATATCTTATGGAAAAGAAAGATGCTAAACCTAGACTTATTTGATGGGTTCTCTTGTTACAAGAATTTGATTTACATATCATTGATAGGAAAGGAGCTAAGAACCCGATGGTGATAACTTATCTAGGCTTGAAAATGTGCTTGATGACCCACTACCTATTGATGATAGTGTTCCAGATGAGCAGTTAGCTGCAATAAATGTTGCTCATAGTACTCCTTGGTATGCTGACTATGCTAATTACATTGTTGCTAAATATTTACCACCTAGCTTTACATACCAAAAAAAGAGAAAAATTCTTCTATGATTTAAGACATTACTTTTTGGATGACCCACATATTTATAAAGAAGGAGTAGATGGTATTATTAGACGTTGTGTATCCGAGCATGAACAGGGATAAATCCTATGGAAATGTCACTCCGAAGCTTATGGAGGGCATCATGCTGGAGATAGAATTGCTCATAAGGTATTGCAGTCTGGATTTTATTGGCCTACTCTCTTCAAGGATGCCCGTAAGTACGTCTTATCTTGTGATGAATGTCAAAGAATAGGTAATATCGGTAAGCGTCAAGAAATGCCTATGAATTATTCACTTGCTGTTGAACCATTTGATGTTTGGGGATTTGATTACATGGGAACTTTTCCTTCCTCTAGTGGGTATACACATATTTTGGTTGCTGTTGATTATGTTACTAAATGGGTAGAAGCTATTCCAACCAGTAGTGCTTATCACAACACCTCTATTAAAATGCTTAAGGAAGTTATTTTCCCAAGGTTTGGAATCCCTAGATATTTAATGGCTGATGGTGGTTCACACTTTACTCATGGTGCTTTTCGTAAGATGCTTCCCGAGTATGATGTTAACCATACAATTGCATCACCTCATCCTCAGTCTAGTGGTCAAGTTGAACTTAAGAATAGAGAAATAAAATTAATTTTGCAAAAGACTATCAATAGGTCCAGGAAGAATTGGTCTAAGAAATTAGATGATGCACTTTGGGCTTATAGAACAACATATAAAAATCCTATGAGTATGTCTCCTTATAAAATGGTTTATGGAAAATCTTGTCATTTGCCTCTTGAGTTAGAACATAAAGCATTACGGGCAGTCAAAGAACTCAACTATGATTTCAAACTTCTTTGGTGAAAAGAGGTCATTTGATATTAGCTCATTAGACAAGTGGAGGACCCAAGCTTATGAAAATGAAAAATTATTCAAAGAGAAAGTTAAAGATGACATGACAAAAGAATCCAAAAGCGTGAGTTTAAAGTTGGAGGATATGTTCTTTTGTACAACTATTGTTTTATATTCTTTGTAGGAAAACTCCTCTCAAAATGGGAAGGCCCATATGTTATCGAGGAGGTTTATCGGTCTGGAGCCATCAAGATAAATAATGCCGAAGGTACTAACCCGAAGGTTGTCAATGGGCAACGAATAAAACATTATATCTCAGGTACGCCCATTAATGTTGAAAGTAACATTATCCAAACTTTGACACCGGAAGAACACATAAAGAGTCATACGGAACACTCGTAATCGTGAAAATAAGGAGGTACATGATACGGTAAGTAAAAGGACTCCAAAAAATCTGCAAAATTATTTTTTGTCAGTTTTGGAATATTTAGAAAATTAGGAAAATAAGAAACTTCCAGGAAGCGTACCCTGGTGGGCACAAGACACCAGGGCGCGCCTGGCCGCGCCTAGGCGGGTTGTGCCCACCTGGGACACCTTCCGGACTTTGTTTTTCTTCCGTATGCTTGTCTTCCAAGATAAAAAATCTATATATACTTCCCGAACCTGTTAACCACCGTATCGCGGAGAAATCCTCTGTTCTCTTTTCCTTGCTGTTTTCTGTCAGATCCCATCTACCATGGTTGCTTCAAGCTCCTCCAAGGACAAGTTCTTCAAGAACATCATCAGCCCATATCTACGGGGGGTGGTGCAGCACCCTCAGGTCATTGAGATGCATGAGGGGGTGCTTCACCTTCGCGATGTGCCCTGTCCCAAGGGGACGGGAACCGTGGAGGCCAGGCTTGAAGCTATGGAACAAGATGTCTTCCGGTGCAAGGGGATGGTGAGCGCGGACTCCATGCCAATCACCTCATGATCACGGACCTCTCCTGTGATCTCAAGGTGGATGACAAGCCCATGAAGGACATCGTCTTCACCCTCAACGAGCAAATCAACTTCCTCCAAAGCCAGATCTATGATCTCCAAAACCAAGTCTTTGAATATGAGGCGAGGTTCAAAGGTATGAGTTTGGCTGCTAGTTGCAGGACCCGTGAGACTCACTCCTCCTCTTATGATGGTGGACCACTGCCATGGAAACCCGAGGACAAGATCTCTTCTTCATCACCACCACCTTCTTCTTCATCACCAAAGAAGAATTGAGTATTGGGTATGGGCACTCCCCTAGGCTTCCGCCAAGCTTGGGGGAGGTGCCCCGGTATCGTATCATCCCACTATCTTTTTGCCTTTACTTATTTTAGTTTGATCTTTTGCTTTAGACGAATAAAAGTTTAGTTCTATCCTTTCTTATTTGAGAGTTTGCTTAGTGATCTATCCTTGTAATCGTGTGCGAGATATATAATAAAGTTAGTTTGAGTTTTTGCTTTCTTTACTTTCATGTTGTAACAAAAAGAAAGGAAATAAATAAAAGAGAAAGGAAATAAATTAAGGAGATCATATACTAATCCTATGGTAGGTGATGACACCACATAAGTAAAAGTATAAGTAGAAATTTTTATTAGAGATTGACAAACATAGCATTAGTCAATGATGCAACTCATGAAAGAATTAATAAGGGAAGAGAAGATTCACATATAAATATACTATCCTAGAAATCTTTTGTGATTGTGAGCCCTCATCAAAATATTATATGCCAAAATTGTTGACGTTGGACAAGGAAGACAACTTAATGGTTTATGTTTGTTTATATTCACATAGAAGTCATATTGTCATAGATCCTTCAACATGTGGTGCTTGCCCCCTATCTTTGCTAGCCAAAAATTCCGCACTAAGTAGAGATACTACTTTTGCATCCAAAAAAACCCTTAAACCCAAATCTTATTTTCAAGTGTCCATCATACCTACCTAGGGATTGAGCAAGATCCCTCAAGTAAGTTGTCATCGGTGCAAAAAAGCAATAAAATTGCTTCTAAATGTGTGAGATCATTTAGTGTAAGAGAAAATTGAGTGTTGCACGAACTTGTGATGGTGAAGAATAAAAGCGACAGACTGCATAATAAAGGTCGCTATCACAAGGGGCAATGCAACATGACGTTCTTTTGCACTAAGGGGTTGAGCATACAAACAAATAAGCGCATGGCAACCTCTGCTTCCCTCTGCGAAGGGCCTATCTTTTACTTTTATGTATTTACTTTTATGCAAAGAGTCAAAGTTTTCCTTCTATCCCTTTTTTTATTTTTCTCCTTTGGCAAGCATCATGTGGTGAGGAAAGATCTAGGCACATATGTCCAGCTGAATATAGATAACATAAGTTATTATTGTTGACATCACCCTTGAGGTGAATACGTTGGGAGGCAAAACTATAAGCCCCTATCTTTCTATGTGTCCGGTTGAAATTTTTTGCTCATGTGTACGCGGTGCGTGTTAGTAATCATAGAAGACTATATGATGGTTGAGTATGTGGACTTGCATAAAGGCTCCGACACGTGACCCTTCCTGAAAGGATGATTAATTGTAGTTGCAAAGTTGACTGAGAACATAGTTTATTGGTTTCTAATAGAGTTTTTGCTTTATACTTCGATTGTGTGATGAACTGTTACTTATTCATGAGAAATATATGATAAAGTTCTATGATAAAAATCCTATATCTAATTTTGTTGCTGTTATAATAATCAACATGATGCTTCTATGTCTGTATTTTGTTTTTATCGACACCTCTCTCTCAAAGCATGTGGACATGTTTTTCGATTTCGGTTTTCGCTTGAGGACAAGCGAGGTCTAAGCTTTGGGGAGTTGATACGTCCATTTTGCATCATGTTTTCTTACTGTTATTTATGATGTTTTTATCCATAATAATGCTTTTTGGAATAATTCTAATGCCTTTCCTCTCATAATTTGCAAGGTACACACCAAGAGGGAGAATTCCGGCAGCTGGAAATCTGGACCTGGAAAAGCTACGTCAGGCTACCTATTCCGCACAACTCCAAACAAGCTGAAACTTCAAGGAGATTTTTTATGGAATATTTAAGAATTATTGGAGCAAATAACTACCAGAGGGTGCCCACCAGGTGGGCACAACCCACCTAGGCACGCTAGGGAGCCCAGCGCGCATACGGTGGGTTGTGCTCACCTGTGCCCATCTCCAAAGGCCCATCTTGGTACATAGGTCATTTTGACCTAGAAAAAATAAGGGGAGGACTTTCGGGACGGAGTGCCACCGTCTCGAGGTGGAACTTAGGCAGGAGAATTTTTTCCCTCCGGCGGAGCGATTCCACCGGGGGAACTTCCCTCCCGGAGGGGGAAATCATCGTCCTCATCATCAGCAACAACTCTTCCATCTTGGGGAGGGCAATCTCCATCAACAGCTTCAACAACACCATCTCATCTCAAACCCTAGTTCATCTCTTGTGTTCAATCTTGTTACCGGAACTATAGATTGGTGCTTGTGGGTGACTAGTAGTGTTGATTACATCTTGTAGTTGATTACTATATGGTTTATTTGGTGGAAGATTATATGTTCAGATCCATTATGCTATTTAATACTCCTACGATCATGAGCATGTTTATCATTTGTGAGTAGTTACTTTTGTTCTTGAGGTCACAGGAGAAATCATGTTGCGAGTAATCATGTGAATTTGATATGTGTTCGATTTTTGATAGTATGTATGCTGTTATTTCCTTAGTGGTGTCATGTGAACGTCGACAACATGACACTTCACTATATTTGGGCCTAAGGGAATGCATTGTGGAGTAGCAATTAGATGATGGGTTGCGAGAGTGACAGAAGCTTAAACCCCAGTTTATGCGCTATTCCATAAGGGACCGATTGGATCCAAAAGTTTAATGCTATGGTTAGAATTTATTTTTAATACTTTTATTGTTGTTGCGGATGCTTGCGGGAGGGTTAATCATAAGTAGGAGGTTTGTTCAAGTAAGAACAACACCTAAGCACCGGTCCACCCACATATCAAATTATCAAAGTAGCGAACACGAATTAAACCAACATGATGAAAGTGACTAGATGAAATTCCCGTGTACCCTCAAGAACGCTTTGCTTATCATAAGAGACCATTTTGGCCTGTCCTTTGCCTCAAAATGATTGGGCTACCTTGCTGCACTTTTGTTACTACTATCGTTACTTGCTCGTTACAAATTATCTTGCTATCAAACTACTCTGTTACTTACAATTTCAACACTTGCAGACATTACCTTGCTGAAAACCACTTGTCATTTCCTTCTGCTCCTCGTTGGGTTCGACACTCTTACTTATCGAAAAGAGCTACAATTGATCCCCTATACTTGTGGGTCATCAACGTGAAGGTCGCTGCGCCACCTCGGGTGCAGCAACGACAGACGCATAGGCGCCGCCACAGCGGTCAGGGTGCAGTCGTCGAGCTTGTGCTCAGAACTCACCTGGCTCGGGCGCGGCGGGCTGACAACCCGGCGCGGAAGCAGCGGCTACATTGCTGCCGTCGATCCCGACCCTCCCTTCTTTCTCACGCTCTCTCGCATTGCAGTTGCGGTTGCACTTGCTGGGTGGCGTATGGGTATGGTTGTGGCTGTGTGTTGAGCAAGGAGGAGGAGGAGGAGTCTGAGTCATTGATATACTATATGGGAAAGGGGAAAAGTCATTGTTGGGTCCATCTCGCCATGCTGGACGGCAATCGGCGGCACCTATTAATGTTGTTTACTTATTCTCTCTTCCCTGCTGCAATTGCAAACTTGCAAATCTCCATCGCCATTTGTCAATACAGCAGCTAATCTCCATTGGCCACTCAGTGTGTGCGAGCTCGAGGACCCTGCGAGACCCATGGACCATGGTTACACCATGCTTGCTAACCCCGCTCATTATCCTCAGTACAATCTTGCCATCGCACGTTCAGAAGTACCGGCCGACTGGAGTCAGACCTGAAGAGAAAACAAGGTGATGGATCATTTTATCAATAGCATCGAGGAGTGTGTGCTCAAGTCGACGGCCTGTTGGAGTGCCTGCATAGCACATGTCCATAAAGAAATGCAGCACGATGTAGTCACGAAGGTTGGTAGTATTGAGGAAGGAACCTGGTGAGCATATGGGCTGATGCATGTCTGCTGAGTGAAGCCGACGGAGGTCATCATGATGGGAGTACCTTGCCGTGTGCTCCGACCTGTGTTGCACGTAACTGAAATTGCAGAGAGGATGGAGAGTTCGGAATGGAAGGGATTCATGGAAAGCGGAATCCCTGTCAATGAGTGGACGACTCATTCTTGCCATCTCGGTCCTCTACTCGGTTTCCATCCATGCAATGTTAGCACTTGACCTACCTATGAAGATCATCAAGGACATGAACAATATCATCCGAGCTTTCTTGTGGTGTGCAAAAGCAACAACAAATATGTGTGTGTGTGGGGGGGGGGGGGGCGCATTGCTTAGTAGCTTGGGACATGGTGTGCATGCCCAAATGGGCTGGCGGTTTGGGAATCCCAAACCTCGCTTGGCTGAACATCGCGATGCTAACTCGATGGCCATGGTTACAATGTGTGGACCAGGAAAGACCATGGAGGGAATTCAACATCGCTGCACCTAAGGAATCCATGGCATTGTTTCGGGTGGCTATGGCCTGGGACAGATCACTCATAATTTTTTGGGAAGACCACTGGTTGAAGGATATGCGAGTGGAGCAAATCGCGCCCCTAATATATCCCAGGATTCCATAACGAGCAAAGGAGGCTAGAATGCTAAATGACACATTGTCTACCGGGTCTTGGCCAAATGACGTGTGCCCAAGCTTGAACTTTGAGGATCTACAACAATACCTAAATCCATGGCAGTGGGTGAATGACTTCCAGCTATAGGATGGAACCCCACATGCGTTCCTGGCCTTGGGAAGGAGATGGCAAGTTCTTAGTCCGCCCGGCGCACACCTCCAGGTTTACTAGGAGAACCACGGAGTTCGCGTGGAAATTGAGAGCCCCACTAGGGTGTCGGTTCTTCCCGAGCCTTGCCCTGAAGAACCAGTGCTGGATCGCGGATCGCCTAGCATGTAGAGGCCTTCCACACCATGACACTTGCCCGTTTTTTGACCAAGAAGACGAAACCCTCGAGCACATCTTGCAGACATGCGTTTTTGCAAGGGAAATTTGGAGGGCGCTTTACACGAAGATTGGGAGGGAGGCATGGGCACCGATGATGCAAGATAGGCTGGTGATCTGGTTGGAGGAGAAGCCCAAGGATTTGCGAGCCCTCGACACACTTGCTTGGGAACTATGGAAACATAGAAACTCCATAGTCTTTGAGGGTGAATCACCGTCGCTTGTGGTGGTCATCAAGAGGATTGCAAAGGAAGTAAATGCATGTCATCGGGCAAGACGGCTCAAGGGGGAGTAGGAGAGGATCTCGAGGGAGCTGTTCCGGTGGGTGAGACGTGAGTATTCCGCATAGTTTTAGAGTGGACGTATAAGCTTCGACTATGGTGTTGGTTGATGTACATCATTTTCTTGTAACAGCAACTGTGGACTCGGGTTCTATACCCATCCCCTATCTATATAATATGATACGCACACTTATGCGTATTTAAGAAGAAAAAAAAGAATGAAAGGGATTAATCAAAAGATTAAAATAATTAATAATGAATTGTTTGGGACTGCGAGCACACGTGGAATGCAGTGATTGGGCTGCTACTTCTGGAGCTTGCGTTGGTTTTTCCCTTGAAGAAGAAAGGGTGATGCAGCAAATTAGAGATAAGTATTTCCCTCAGTTTGAGAACCAAGGTATCAATCCAGTAGGAGGTACACACAAGTTTCCAATCTATGCACCTGCACAAACAATCAAACACTTGCACCCAACGTGATAAGGGGGTTGCCAGTCCCTTCACGGTCACTTGCAAGGATGAGACCTGATAGAGATAGATATAAAAGATTACTAAAACGTAAAACAAAGTAAAAGTAAATAAATTGCAGCAAGGTATTTTTGGGATTTTTTTTGTTTATATATCTGAAAATATATGATGGAAAATAGACCGGGGGTAATAGGTTTCACTAGAGGCTTCTCTCTTGAAAGAAAATAATACGATGGGTGAACAAATTACTGTTGAGCAATTGATAGAAAAGCGCAAAGTTATGGCGATATCCAAGGCAACGATTATGAATATAGGCATCATGTCCGTGTCAAGTCGACCGACTCCTGCCTTCATCTACTACTATTACTTCACACATCGACCGCTATCCAGCATGCATCTAGAGTATTAAGTTCAAAAGAATGGAGTAATGCCTTAAGTAAGATAACATGATGTAGAGGGATAAACTCAAGCAATATGATGAAAACCCCATCTTTTTAGCCTTGATGGCAACAATACAATACGTGCCTCGCTACCCCTACTTTCTCACTGGGTGAGGACATCGCAAGATTGAACCCAAAACTAAGCACCTCTCCCATTGCAAGAAAAACCAATGTAGTTGGCCAAACCAAACCGATAATTCGGAGAGAAATACAAAGATCTCAAATCATGCATATAAGAATTCAGAGAAGATTGAAATAATATTCATAGATAATCTAATCGTAAATCCACAATTCATCGGATCTCGACAAACAAACCACCAAAGAATATTACATCGGACAGATCTCCAAGAACATCGAGGAGAACATTGTATTGAAGATCAAAGAGAGAGAACAAACCATCTAGCTACTAGCTATGGACCCGTAGGTCTGTGGTAAACTACTCACGCTTCATCAGAAGGGCAATAGAGTTGATGTAGAAGCCCTCCATGATCGAACCCCCCTCCGGCAGGGTGCGCGAAAAGGCCCCAAGATGGGATCTCATGGGTACAGAAGGTTGTGGCGGCGGAAAAGTATTTTGGTGGACGCTTCTGGTCGTCTAGGAATATTTCTGGATTTATAGGCCAAGAATTAGGGTTAGAGGAGCTCCGAGGGGCCCAGAAGCCCTTAGGGCGTCCCCCCAAGGGCGAGCCCCTGAGGCTTGTGGCCGCCTCGGGACTCCTCTGACTTCGTCTCCAAGTCCTACATGTGTTTTCTGGTCCAAGAAAAAGCATCGCGAAAGTTTTATTCCATTTGGACTCCATTTGATATTCCTTTTCTGTAAAACTCAAAAACAAGAAAAAAAATATAAACTGGCACTGGGCTCTTGGTTAATAAGTTAGTCGCAAAAATAATATAAAATGGAACATTAATGCATATAAAACTTCCAAAACAGATAATATAATAGAATGGAATAGTGAAAAATTATAGATACGTTGGAGACGTATCTGATACGTCTCCAACGTATCTATAATTTTTCATTGTTCCATGGTTCCATGCTGTTATATTATCATTCTTGGATGTTTAATAATCATTTTATATCATTTTTTGGTACTAACTTATTGACATAGTGCTAAGTGCCAATTGCTGTTTTCTGCATATTTTTTACATCGCAGGAAAACAATAACAAACGGAGTCCAAACGTAGCGAAACTTTTTGTGGATTTTGTTTGGACCATAAGATATCCAGTGGGCCGAAGAAGCGCCTGGGGGTGCTCCGAGGGTAGAACAACCCAACAGGACATGCCAGGAGGCCCAGGCGCGCCCTGGTGGGTTGTGCCCACCTCGGGTGCCCCCTGAACCGACTCTTCGCTCTATAAATACCCCCAATATTCCAAAAACCCTAGGGGAGTCGACGAAAATCAATTCCAGCCACCACAGAGTCCAGAACCACCAGATCCAATCTAGACACCATCACGGAGGGGGTGCATCATGTCCATTGGTGCCTCTCTGATGATGCGTGAGTAGTTCTTTGTGGACCTACGGGTCCGTAGTTAGTAGCTAGATGGCTTCCTCTCTCTCGTTTGATTCTCAATACAATGGTCTCTTGGAGATCCATGTGATGTAACTCTTTTTGCGGTGTGTTTGTTGGGATCGGATGAACTTTGAGTTTATGATCAGATCTATCTTTTTATTCAGGATAGTTATTTGAGTCTTCTTTGATCTCTTATATGCATGATTGCTTATAGCCTCGTATTTCTTCTCCGATGTTTGGGTTTTGTTTGGCCAACTTGATCTATTTATGTTGCAATGGGAAGAGGTGCTTTGTGGTGGGTACGATCTTACGGTGCTTGATCCGATGTGAAGGGAACCGACACGTATGTATTGTTGCTACTAAGGATAAAATGATGGGGTCTATTTCTACATAAATAGATCTTGTCTACATCATGTCATCGTTCTTGTTGCATTACTCCGTTTCTCCATGAATTTAATACACTAGATGCATGCTGGATAGCGGTCGATGTGTGGAGTAATAGTAGTAGATGCAAGTAGGAGTCGGTCTACTAATCTTGGACGTGATGCCTATATAATGATCATTGCCTGGATATCTTCATGATTATTTGAAGTTCTATCAATTTCCCAACATTAATTTGTTCACCCACCATTTGCTTTTTTTCTCGAGAGAAGCCACTAGTGAAACCTACGGCCCCGGGTCTCTTTCTCATATTATTTGCCTTTGCGATCTTATGTAGAGGGATAAATTCATGCAATATGATAAAACCCCATCTTGTTATCCTCGATGGCAACAATACAATACGTGCCTTGCAACCCTTTACATCCTTTGGGTAAGGACACCGCAAGATCGAACCCAAAGCTAAGCACTTCTCCCATTGCAAGAACTACCAATCTAGTTGGCCAAACCAAACAGATAATTCGAAGAGACTTGCAAAGATAACCAATCATACATAAAAGAATTAAGAGAAGATTCAAATATTATTCATAGATAATCTGGATCATAAACCCACAATTCATCGTTCTCAACAAACACACCGCAAAAAGAAGATTACATCGAATAGATCTCCACGAGAGAGGGGGAGAACATTGTATTGAGATCCAAAAAGAGAGAAGAAGCCATCTAGCTACTAGACCCGAAGGTCTGAAGTAAACTACTCACACTTCATCGGAGGGGCTATGGTGATGATGTAGAAGCCCTCCATGGTGGATGCCCCCTCGTGAGCTCGAACAGGCCCCAAGATGGGATCTCGTGGATGCTGAGGAAGTTGCGGCGGTCGAATTAGGTTTTGGCTCCTGTTACGATCGTTTGAAGTGCGTAGGTATATATAGGAGGAAGGAATGCGTCGGTGGAGCAATAGGGGCCCACGAGGCAGTGAGGCGGCGCCCCCCACCCTCGTGACCGCCTCTTTTGTTCCTTGGAGTAGGGTCCAAGTCCCTGGATCACGCTCGGTGAGAAAATCACGTTCGAAGGTTTCATTCCGTTTGGACTACGTTTGATATTCCGTTTCTTGAAACCTTTGAAATAGGCAAAAAAAAACAAATATGGGCTGGGCATCAGGTTAATAGGTTAGTCCCAAAAATAATATAAAAGTGTAAAATAAAGCCCAATATAGTCCAAAACAGTAGATAAAGTAGCATGGAGCAATCAAAAATTATAGATACGTTGGAGACGTATCAGGCATCCCCAAGCTTAATTCCTGCTCGTCCTCGAGTAGGTAAATGATAAAAAGAGAATTTTTGATGCGAAGTGATACTTTGGTATAATTTCAATGTAAATCTTCTCAATTGTGGTATGAATATTCAGATCCGAAAGATTCAAGACAAAATTTCATATTGACATAAAAATAATAATACTTCAAGCATACTAATCAAAGTAATCATGTCTTCTCAAAATAACATGGCAAAAGAAAGTTCATCCCTACAAAATCATATAGTTAGGTTATGCTTCATTTTTGTCACACAAAGATGTTCCCAACTTCTATACCCCGATGACAAGCCAAGCAATTGTTTCATACTTGAATAATCTCAAACTTTTTCAACCTTCACGCAATACATGAGCGTGAGCCATGGATATAGCACTATGGGTGGAATAGAATATGATGATGGGGATTGTGTGGAGAAGACAGAAAGGAGAAAATCTCACATTGACAAGGATAATCAACGGGCTATGGAGATTCCCATCAATTGATGTCAACTTGAGGAGTAGGGATTGCCATGCAACGGATGCACTAGAGCTATGAATGCTCAACAAAAGAAAACTAGTGGGTGTGCATCCAACTTGCTTGCTCATGAAGACCTAGGGCATTTGAGGAAGCCCATCGTAGGAATATACAAGCCAAGTTCTATAATGAAAAATTCCTACTAGTATAAACAAACAACTTATGAGACTCACTACATGAAGAACAAGGTGCTACTTTGAAGCACAATATATGAGACTCACTACATGAAGAACAAGGTGCTACTTTGAAGCACAAGTGTGGAAAAACAGATAGTAACATTGCCCTTTTTATTTATTTTCTTTTTTCTTTGGGCCTTTCTTTTTTTTGGCCTTTCTCTTTTTTATTTTGATTGGGCAATGCTCTAATAATGATGATCATCACACTTCCATTGATTACAACATAAGGATTACAACTCAAAACTAGAACAAGATATGACTCTATATGAATGCCTCCGGCGGAGTACCGGGATGGTGCAATGAATCAAGAGTGACATGTATGAAAAATAATGCATGGTGGCTTTGCCACAAATACGATGTCAACTACATGATCATGCAATGGCAATATGACAAAAGTAAAGTATGTCATGATGATGATGAGCGGAGCGGTGGAAAGTTGCATGGCAATATATCTCGGAATGGCTATGGAAATGCCATAATAGGTAGGTATGGTGGCTGTTTTGAGGAAGATATAAGGAGGTTTATGTGTTTTAGAGCGTATCATATCACGGGGTTTGGATGCACCGGCGAAGTTTTCACCAACTCTCAAGGTGAGAAAGGGCAATGCACGGTACCGAAGAGGCTAGAGAAGGCGGAAAGGTAAAAGTGCATATAATCCATGGACTCAACATTAGTCAAAAGAACTCATATACTTATTGCAAA
The DNA here is from genome assembly GCA_021605145.1 of Aegilops bicornis. Classification (NCBI taxonomy): domain Eukaryota; kingdom Viridiplantae; phylum Streptophyta; class Magnoliopsida; order Poales; family Poaceae; genus Aegilops; species Aegilops bicornis. The sequence continues at coordinate 614,989,398 of CM038671.1, forward strand.
AATTTAGAAGTCATCAAAAATCAAGTACTACGCGCATGCTCCTAGGGGATAGATTGGTAGGAAAAGACCATCGCTCGTCCCCGACCGCCACTCATAAGGATGCACAAGCCAGGTACACTTCATGTTTCAAATTTGTTACACAACTTTAACCATACGTGCATGCTACAGGTCTTACAAACTTCAACACAAGAATTTCTCAAATTCACAACTACTCAACTAGCACAACTTTGATATTATCACCTCCATATCTCAAAACAATTATCAAGCATCAAACTTTTCTTAGTATTCAACACACTCAAAAGAAAGTTTCACATATCTTGAATACCAAGTATATTAATATTAAGCAAATTACCATGCTATTAACGACTCTCAAAATAATCTAAGAGAAGCATGAGAGATCAATAGTTTCTTTTAAACAAATCCACCACCGTGCTCTACAAAATCTAAGTGAAGCACTAGAGCAAAAATTATCACGCTCAAAAGATATAAGTGAAGCACTATGAGCAAAACTATCAAGCTCAAAAGATATAAGTGAATCACATAGAGTATTCTAGCAAATTCCAATTTATGTATGGCTCTCTCAAAAGGTGTGTACAGCAAGGATGATTGTGGTAGACTAACAAGCAAAGACGCAAATGATACAAGACGCTCCAAGCAAAACACATATCATGCGGTGAATAAAATATAGCTCCAAGTAAATTACCGATGGAAGTAGATTTAAAGAGGGGATGCCTTCCGGGCATCCCCAAGCTTTGACTTTTTGGTGTCCTTGGATTATCTTGGGGGTGCCATGGGAATCCCCAAGCTTATGCTCTTTCCACTCCTTGTTCCATAATCCATCAAAAGAATTCACCCAAAACTTGAAAACTTCACAACACAAAACTCAATAGAAATCTCGTGAGCTCCGTTAGAGAAAGAAAACAAAAGACTACTTCAAGGTACTGTAATGAACTCATTCTTTATTTATATTGGTGTTAAACCTACTGTATTCCAACTTCTCTATGGATCATAAACTATTTTACTAGCCATAGATTCATCAAAATAAGCAAACAACACACGCAAAACAGAATCTGTCAAAAACAGAACAGTCTGTAGTAATCTGTAACTAACGCAAACTTATGGAACTCCAAAAAATCTACCAAAATTAGAAGACCTAGAAAATTTGTTTATTGATCATAAGAAATTGGAATCATTATTTTATCACGTTCTGGTGATTTTTAATAATTCGGGCACTGAGCGCAAAGTTTCTGGAAATTACAGCAAGATCAAATAACTATCATCCAAGAAGATCCAATAGGTCTAGCTTGGCACAAACACTAATTAAAACAAAAAACCACATCTAAACAGAGGCTAGATGGATTATTTATTCCTAAACAGAAGCAAAAAGCAAAAACAATAAAAATAAAATTGGGTTGCCTCCCAACAAGCGCTATCGTTTAACGCCCCTAGCTAGGCATAAAATCAAGGATAGATCTAGGTATTGCCATCTTTGGTAGGCAATCCATAAGTGGCTCTCATGATAGATTCATATGGTAATTTTATTTTCTTTTCTAGGAAAGTGTTCCATGCCTTTATTTAATGGAAATTGGAATCTAATATTCCCTTCCTTCATATCAATAATTGCACCAATCGTTCTAAGGAAAGGTCTACCAAGAATAATAGGACATGAAGGATTGCAATCTATATCAAGAACGATAAAATCTACGGGCACATAATTCCTATTTGTAACAATAAGAACATCATTCATTCTTCCCATAGGCTTTTTAATAGTGTAATCCGCAAGATGCAAGTTTAGAGAGCAATCATCAAAGTCACGGAAATCTAGCAAATCACACAAAGTTTTGGGAATAGTAGAGACACTAGCACCCAAATCACACAAGGCATGAAACTCATAGGTTTTAATTTTAATTTTAATAGTAGGTTCCCACTCATGATAGAGCTTTCTAGGGATAGAGACCTTCAACTCAAGTTTTTCTTCATAAGATTGCATCAAGGCTTCAACAATGTGTTCGGTAAAGGCCTTATTTTGACTATAAGCATGAGGAGAATTTAGCACGGATTGCAACAAGGAAATACAATCAATTAAAGAGAAATTTTCATAATTAAATTCCTTGAGATCCAAAATAGTGGGTTTAGCAACATCTAGGTGTTTATTTCTTTCAATCCCACATTTATCAATTTCATCATCAAGATCTAAAAACTCCGAATTCTTAGAATGCCTTCTAGGTCAAGGAAGATCATATTCAGTTTCATCAAGATTCATATTGCAAAACAAAGATTTAATGGGGGACACATCAATAACTTTTAGATCTTCATCTTGATTTTCATAGGAATTCGAAGAACACGCTTTAATAAAGGCATCTTTGGAAGCACGCATCCTAGCGGTTCTTTCTTTGCACTCATCAATGGAAATTCTCATAGCTTTGAGAGACTCATTGATATCATGATTTGGAGGAATAGATCTAAGCTTTAAAGAATCAACATCAAGAGAAATTCTATCAACGTTCCTAACCAAATCATCAACTTTAAGCAATTTCTCTTCAAGCAAAGCATTAAAATTCTTTTGTGAATTCATAAACTCTTTAACACTACTCTCAAATTCATAGGGCATCTTATTAAAATTTCCATAAGAGTTGTTGTAGGAATTCCCATAATTGTTAGAAGGATTACTAGGATAAGGCCTAGGATTAAAATTCCCTCTATACGCGTTGTTACCAGAATTATTCCTACCAACAAAATTCACATCCATAGATTCATTATTATTCTCAATCAAGGTAGACAAAGGCATATCATTAGGATCAGAAGAAACACTCTTAGTAGCAAATAATTTCATAAGTTCATCCATCTTTCCACTCAAAACATTAATTTCTTCTATCACATGCACTTTCTTATTAGAAGATCTTCCGGTATGCCATTGAGAATAATTAACCATAATATTATCTAGAAGTTTAGTAGCATCTCCTAGAGTGATTTCCATAAAAGTGCCTCCCGCGGCCGAATATAAAAGATTTCTAGAAGCAAAATTCAATCCGGCATAAAAGTTTTGTATAATCATCCACAAGTTCAAACCATGAATAGGACAATTACGTATCATTAATTTCATTCTCTCCCAAGCTTGTGCAACATGTTCATGATCAAGTTGCTTAAAATTCATAATATCGTTCCTAAGAGAGATAATCTTAGCGGGAGGAAAATACTTAGAGATAAAAGCATCTTTGCACTTTTTCCAAGAATCAATACTATTTTTAGGCAGAGATGAAAACCACGCTTTAGCACGATCTTGAAGCGAAAAAGGAAATAGCTTCAACTTAACGACATCATTATCGACATATTTTTTCTTTTGCATATCACATAAATCAACGAAGCTATTCAGATGAGTAGCGGCATCTTCACTAGGAAGGCCGGCGAATTGATCTTTCATAACAAGATTCAACAAAGCAGTATTGATTTCACAAGATTCAGTATTGGCAAGAGGATCAATCGAAGTGCTAAGGAAATCATTATTATTGGTATTGGTGAGGTCACACAATTTGGTAGTATCTTGAGCCATCGTGACAAACAAGCAATCCAACACACGAGCAAACAAAAGGCAAGCGAGAAAAGGCAACGGGAAAAAGAGGAGGAGATTGGGAAAGAGAGGGCGAATAAAACGGCAAGGGTGAAGTGGGGGGAGGAAAAAGAGAGGCAAATGGCAAATAATGTAATGCGGGAGATAGGGATTGTGATGGGTACTTGGTATGGTGCTTGACTTGCTCTTGCGTGAGCCTCCCCGGCAACGGTGCCAGAAATTCTTCTTGCTACCTCTTGAGCACTGCGTGGATTTCCCCGAAGAGGAGACGATGATGCAGCAAAGTAGCGTAAGTATTTCCCTCAGTTTTTGAGAACCAAGGTATCAATCCAGTAGGAGGCCACACACAAGTCCCTGGTACCTGCACAAAACAATAGCTCCCCGCAACCAACGCGTGTCGGGGAGGCTGATCTGACCCACGAACACCTATGGGACCGGCGGACCGAGCCCCTTTTGGTTCGGCGGGGGGCGGAGGTCGCACGAAGAGCAGATCGAGGCGAAGCACACGAGCAGTTTACCCAGCTTTGGAGCTCTCCGGAGAGATAACACTCCTACTGCTGCATGTCTGAATGTATTGAGTTCTTGCTCGGGAGCGCTTGAGTGCTACAGTACACACAAGCTGCTAACGAGACCGAGCGTGAGTGTTCTCTGGCTTCGAACCTTTCGAACCCCCCTCTACGTTGCGCATGGGCCTCCTTTTATATGCTAAAGGGGTCTCCGACAGGTGGCAACGTAGACAAGGGTAAAAATGGAAAAGGAGTGGTTGGTACAGCTACTTGTACAGTGTATCATACCTAAACCTGACGACAGGGGACAAAGGCATTAAATGCTCGTCTATGTCGCCCTAACAATGCAGAAAGGGACCGTCAGGGGCGCCACCGCTTGCCACGATGGCAATCTTGTCAGCGCCGCTTGCCACCGCGCTCCGCTGGCCAAGACCTCTTGCCACTGTGGCGCCTAGAAAGGTCCATGGGCGACACGTTAGTGGATGTGCTGGAGCGCAGGTACAAAGTGGTGGTCTGCTGCGGCAAGCGCCTTGCCGCGGTTGTTGTCTTGTCGCGTCCGGAAGCTTGTCGCTCACCGGGCCTTCCCGGCAAGCTCCTCTTGTCGGGGCCTTGTCTTCTAGGCGCCTTGGCTGGCCTTCCCGGCAAGCTCCTCTTGCCGGGGCCTTGTCTCCTTGGCTTAAATACTTTGTTCTTGAATGGTTCCAGAGGAACCACGGAGGACCTTGGCGGTCACCCGGCAAGCCTTGCCGCGGAGTGCTGCAACTGCCCGTGCACAAGTTCGGGATACTAGGGTACCCCTACTCTAGTACACCGACAGGAGCCCCGGCCTGGGCCATACACGGTGCCGAAAGTCTTTGTTGGGCGGGCCCAAAACAGGGCACGGGCACGCGCGGCCTGGGTTACGCCGTAACTCACTCCGGACCCACCACACCCTCCACGAACGGCACGCGTCAAATGCGGCGTCGTGGGAGAGATCGTGGGTGGTTTCTTTATTCGGAAAGACGGAACGTCCGCCCCCTCCCTCTTTATAAGCAGGGGAAACAGGGGCAGTTTGCCCATCTCGCCAGTTGCTGTCCAATCTCGAAAAACCTCCGCTGCTCCCCCCCTTATTCCCAAGGCTGAAAAGAGAGCAGCGCTCCGCCCCCCATCGCCACCAGCATCACCAACGCCGTCGATCTCCCTCACCACCTCCGCTATGGCTCCGAAGCCGACAAGGGAAGGCCGTGAAGTCGGCCGAGGCGCAGCTGCTTGCGGCGCCGCGAAAGGAGCGGGCAATCTTCCCCCATTCGCCGTGAGGGAGCCGAGGGAGTACTAATACCTCTTACGGTCGACGGAGACGCGAGCGCATCCAGCGCCACGAAGGTACTCCCAGCTGCCGAACTGGCTCCAAATGGGTACCCTTTCTTGGCTGTTCTTCTTGGGCTCGCCCGCCTTTCTCTGAATTTTTCTGCGATATCATGAACACCTACGGGTTCCGCCTCCTTGACTTCACCCCCAATGCTGTTTCGACCATGGCCGTTTCGCACATCTGCGAAAACTTTGTCGGAGTCCATCCAAACGTAGCCCTTTTCCGCCACTTCTTTATGCCCCGAGTTGAGAGAGGGAGCCTCTTTTCCGGTGGGATCGCCGGATCTCGAGGACCGCAAGAAGGAAGCTTATCTGGAGGGAGAGCTCCGCAGCAAATGGGATGAGTGGAGAGCGGTGGTGCTGGATTGTCGAGGAGAACCCGCAGCCGCCATCGCCCAACGCCAAACCCCGTGAGTGCGCTGCAACGATTGGAGCAGTCGGCGGCCTCGGAAGACGCTTAGGCTGAAGATTGCCGTCATCCGGATCTCACGCTGAGGCTTGCCGGACTCATCTGGCGCCGCCGGCGCAGATTTCCTTCGTCGCCGCGCCGCCCCCTGCAGGAGAGGAGGAGACCCGCCTAGGAGTTCCGTAACGCGGCGGATATCATGAGGCTGCGCCCGGCCTCAACTTCAATTTCAACATCTCGAACTGGACGCGATGCTCTTGGAGCTGTTCAAGCACGATCCTGAGCATCCCGGAGCGTTCAGGTTGCCGAAGAATGTCGTCCCGCTGTGCAACAATTCCTCGCTTGACCGCATCCATGCAATGATGCCGTTGTGCGACTCGCATGGAATCGTTCCAACCTGGCAAGAGCCTGCAGATGACGTCGTGCGAGTGTTCTTTGACAGCCTGGTAGAAGTGCCGGTCCACCCCGATGAATGTAAGAGCCTCACCCGCGACACCACCGATGATGAGATGCAGCGCATCGCCACCAGGCTGGAAGAGGCGGCAGCAGCCGCTGCCGCGGGCGAGTTCGGATTCACCGTGGAGGAGGCAGAGGCAGCAGAGGCGGCAAGCCTTGTCGAGCGAGGGGAGTTTGCCGGCGAGGAAGAGCTTGTCGGGCCTGAAGCTGAGTCGAGCGAGCCCGCCGAGGGCGCCTCCTCCCCTCCTTCAGACAGCTTGCCGCGAGCGGAGCCCCCAGCTCCACCAAGAAGGCGTCTCCACAAGGCCGGAGACGTAGCAGGGCGGCAGACGGGTCAACAGCCCGCTGGCCATGACAGCCCACCGCTGCAAGCACCGCTGCCGCTGGAGCACCTCACGCCGCTGGTAACCGGAGCGGGGCCTCGCAGACCACCGCTTCTGCTCCCGCCAAGCGGCCAAGGGAACCTACTCCTCCGCCTCGTCGTCTGAGGCAAGCTGAATTTGATCTCTCCGCGCCAGCTCGACGAGGAAGAAGAAGAGTAAGATTCTTTGCAGCATTTGTAGTTCTTGACTTGTTGCTTTGTCTTGTATCTGATTTGCTTCACTCTGAACCCATTCCTTTTCGTGACGCTGGCCAGAGCGTCGAAGAGAGCCAAGGCCCCGTGATTGTCATTGAGGACGAACCCACCATGACAGCCAGGAGGCGCGTGAGACCACCTTGCTTGGACGCTGCAACTCTTCCTCAAAGCAGCCCAGCGCAGCCCCAGCGTAAGTATATGGTTTACTTCCTGCTGTTAGGCATGCATGGGTGCCCTTTCTTTGCCGATATCATCGCTGATTTGTGTAGGAGCAGAGCAGCCTTACCAGAGTGCCACAAGCCGCTCCCGACATGCCTTCTGCCGACTACACCGCCAAGGGAGGATTCCCGGCAAGGGAGCGTTCTCCGGCAAGGGAGACTTCTCCGCAAGGGTAGTTCTTCGACAAGGACAGCTCTCCGGCAAGGGACAGCACCAGCGATCCCAGTGGCGGAGACCATGACTGCAGACCCTAGCACAGGTAATCCTCTTGCTTGAAAACTTCCCTTGTGTTCTTCTTCTTCTGGTTTTCTTTTTGAATATTTGCTTGACTTTTCTTCATTTTCCGGTCGTCAGATCCATCCGCCACATAGCCAATGGAGATCGAGGTCGCCGGCGAGGAGGACGCGCGCGACAATACTAACGACACCGCTGCCATCGGAGAAGAAGCTGGCGCTGACGAGCCCACCGGCGAAGAGGCCGCCAAAGCTGCCGCCGCAGAAGCTGGCGAGGTGTCCGGCGATCGCACTGACGGCCCTGAGGCCGCAGGAGCGCCAGGCGCTACGCCGATCCCTCCGCCGCTGCGGCAGCGTCGGGCTCCGAAGAGCCCCAGCCCGGCGCCTATTTGAAGGCCGGCGATGGCGTCTTCATCAAGCTCCCATGGGCGTCGAGCTCCAGGGCACCGGCCGAAGGAGAAACTTTTGATGAAGAGCTGCTCGCCTCCGCTGGACTGACGCTGGTCGACGCACCAAACAGCAGCAGCGGCGAAGTGCGAGGAGGAGCTGCTGCTGAAGTCATTGCCGCTCTACCGCGCCCGACAAGCCAAGCTGGAATCCCGGGAAGCGCTTGTCGCGAAGGCGGGAGCAGACATCGAGAAGCGCGCGGAGGAGCTCCGGGGCCTCAACCAGGAAGCTCTCCGGTCCTTGGCAGAGGAGCGGGAGCGACTCGCCGAGGAGCGCAAAGCCTTCCTCCTCGAGAAGGCTGAAGCTGAGGAGCAACAACGGCTTGCCGCCGAGAAGCTATCTGCGCAGGAAGGCGAGTTGGCGCAGAGGAAGGTTAATCTTGATAGCCACGAGGAGGATCTTTCCACGCGCGAGCAAACATTTGGCGGGGCTCTCAAGGAAGCAAAGGATGCTGCCGCAGCTGCCGAGGCCGCCAAGAAGGAGCTGGAGACGAAGGTGGCGCAGTTTGAGGCCAATCTCAAGGAGAGCGGCGAGGAGCTTGCTGCACTCAAGCATGAGCGCGAGAAGGACGCCTACACTCTTGGCGAGCTGCAGGGCCGTCTCTCGAGAGGAGCAAGGAGCTCAAGACCGCCAAGGACTCCAATGCAGATCTTGAGTTGAAGTGACCACCTTGACTCGGCCAGCTGGGCGGCGCCAGGGAGCAGGAGGTGGCCTTGAAGGAGAAGATCAAGGCCGACGAGGCGCTGCTGCCGCCCAGAATACCTTTAGGGAAAATGTGGAGCATTGGACCGAGGGTCTCATGGATGTTGCTGCAGCCATCGACAGGGAGCTGGCGCAGCTGGGGATGGAGGATCTTGGATATTCCTCCGATGAGCACCTCCAACCCAGCGCCAAGCTCAGCTTGTTCTTCAAGGGCGTGGTGACGGCCCTCCAGCGACTCCGGGAAGAAATCCCAAAGCAGTTGTCCGAGGAGTCGCGCCAGATCTGCGCGGGAGCTCTTCAAAAGGTGCTGATGAAGGTGGCCTTCCGCAACCCAGGCCTCAACCTCACCAACGTCCTCAAGTCCTTGCCGCCGGATGCTGATGTGGAGGCGCTCAAGACCCTTGTCACACCCATCGTGGATAGGGTGAGCGGGATCAAGAGGGTTGAGGGTGATCGCGTAGATTAGGCCGCCCGCTTTCTCTTTTTCTTGCCGCTGCTGGTCATGTTATGAGAACAATCTATTAGAGTTGCGACAAGCTATCTTGTAATATAACTCTATTTCGGGTAGTGATTGCTATGTTATTTCCTTTACTTGATTCCTTCCTTTGTATGTTTTTGCCCTACGCTTTTAGGGAACTTGTCGGCACAGACACTGGGTCATGAAGTCTTGAGGGACGTCGATAACTTCTTTGGCGGTGCTGCTACCGACAAGAAACCTTGTCGCAACTAGTCGCAGCTCACTTAAGTTGTTGAGCGGACTCGAAACAAAGTAAGGGCGCAACTAGCTACGAGTTGGTTCCTCCGTGCACAGGTTTTCCATACAAAGTACGGTTGTTCGAGGAAGATAACTTAAATTTTTAAAACTGATTGCTCAAACTTTAGCAACTTAGCTTTTCTGTCGTTTGCTTCCCGGTAAGGCTAGACTTCCTCGAGCGACGCTTGGTCCACACCGTTATCTTCTCCTTTCCCCCCGACAAACTTGTGTGCGAGGGAACCTTCCTTTCTTTGAGACAAAGAAAGAAGAGAAAATAAAGATATGGTGCCTTACGGCTCGTTATTGCTTACCGGGGTTATGTGCTGCACAAAGTGTCAGATAACGCATGCAAAATAAAAAGTAGAAAGCATGAAATTGACAAGATGTGCGAAGCACATTAGCTCTACTTATGCACGGGGTCTGCGCCCGGCTTTGTACAAAGGATTACATGCAACATCGGCAAGACTTTTACAAAAGGTGGTTGCCGGAACAGGTTCCGGCAACCGCGCTTTATGGGTAAAACTTACGAAGATGCTCAATGTTCCAGGAGTTGCTCACCGGAATGCCATCTTCGGTCTCAAGGCGGACAACGCCAGGCCTAGTGACTTGTTTCACCCGGTAAGGGCCTTCCCACTTCGGCGTCAACTTGTTGGAATTCTTGGCGGACTGAACGCGCCGAAGAACAAGGTCGCCTTCCTCGAGACTTCCGCATTAACTTTGCGGCTATGGTAGCGGCGCAAAGCTTGCCGGGTATCGAGCAGCTCGTGCAGCAGCTCGAAGACGATCCTCCTCAAGGAGCAGCGTCATCTTGTCGCAATCGCTCTTGCTCAAGCTCATCATAGCGAGCACTCGAGGTGATCCGATATCGAAGTTCCGTGGGGAGAACTGCCTCTGCTCCATAGACTAGAGCGAAGGTGTCCGGCGATGGCTCGATTTGGCGTCGTCTGATCAACCAAAGAACCACCGGCAGCTCCTCAATCCAGTTCTTTCCGCGACTTGTGCAGCCTGTCGAAAGTTACGGTCTTGAGCCCGCAGCACTTCAAAGATTCGCCCTCTCCGCTTGATTACTTCTCGGATGAGCAATGAAGCGGCGAACCTTGGCGCCAAGATCTTGGACGTCTTGCATGAAGGTGCGGCTCGTGAATTGCGCATCGTTGTCGGTGATGATCCTGTTAGGGATTCGAAACGGCAAACAATCGACCTAAAGAACTTGATCACGACCAGGCTGTCACCTTCCTCATCGCTTCCACTTCCGGCCACTTTGTGAACTTGTCGATTGCAACATACAAGTACTCAAAGCCCCGACAGCTTCGGGAAAGGGGCCGAGGATGTCGAGCCCCGCAATCAAAAATGGCCGGATAAAGGGATCGTCCGAGAGCTTGAGCTGGCTGGTGTATCTGCTTGGAATGGAACCGCACGCTTCACACTTGGTTACTTGTGCAGTTGCATCACGGAGGGCTGTCGGCCAAAAGAAACCTTGCCGAACGCTTTGTCGACAAGTGCTCTGGCGCCAATGTGGTGATCACATATGCCTCCATGTATCTCTCGCCAACAGCTTTTGTCCGTCTTCCGGTGAATACACTTCAATTTCACACCGTTGAGTCTTCTTCTGCACAGTGTGTGTTGTCGACAAAACCGGTACATACTTGATCGCCGGGCTACTCTTTTCGCTTCTTCTTGCTCTTTGGGAAGTTCTCACATGGAAGGAAGCGGACAATCTCTTTGTGCCCATCTTTGGAGCTTGCGGCTCGACAACAAGGACTAAAGGCACATCTGCTGCTGCGGAACATCTCGCTTCCACGGCGAGAACTCGCGGCTCAGCCGAGCTTGACGTTCCCGGCAAGCTTGCCGAGCAAAACTTGTCGGGAGCGCTCGCTTCAACGGAACAAACCCTAGGGCTTGCCGGAGCAGCATCGCTCCTCAAGACCCTTTGGTGTTGATCTTGAGGACCTTCTTGACGGCGACATCGGGAAGCTCCGTCGGAAAATAGTCACCAGAGATCAACTTCCTCTTCTTGCTCTGTCCGGTTGATGGCGTTATAGACGGTTGAGTCAGCTTGAGCACAAAAATCCCTGGTTCCACAGGTAACTTAAGTGCAGCGCACTTTGACAGGCCATCGGCAATGTCGTTCTGAGCTCTTGGAACATGTTCCATTTGTAGGCCGTCAAAGTGCTCTTCTAGCTTTCTCACTTTATCAACATAAGCTTCCATCAACGGACTCTGATAACTCTTGTTCACTTGGCGGATGACAAGCTGTGAGTCACCCCTGACAATGAGCTTCTTGATCCCAAGGTCTGCTGCGATCCTGAGACCGGCAAGCAAACCTTCATACTCTGCAGTATTATTTGTTGCTTGCTCCTTGGGAAAGTGCATCTGGACAAGTAGCACGCCCGCACCGGCGCCTTGCAGCGAGAAGGCACCATCAAAGTACATCAGCCACTCTTTGCTTGCTTCCTTGACGGGGATGCTCGTTTCTGGAATTTCTTCATCTTGTGTTGGCGTCCATTCTGCTATGAACTCCGCCAATGCTCGCTTTGGATAGTTGAAGTGCTCTCAAACTTGAGGCCAAAGCTTGACAGTTCCCAAAGTGCCCACTCGACAATCCTGCCTGTTGCCTCTGGATTTTGCAAGATCCTCTTCACGGAAAACGAGTGACGCATCGTGATCTCATGTGCCTAGAAGTAATGGCGCAGCTTTCTCGAGGCCATGATGAGGAGGCCGAAGCAATTTACGCACACCGTAGTACCTTGACCTAGCCCCCTGCAGAAGGGAACCGACAAAGTAAACTGGGCGCTGCACCATTCTTTTTTTCTCGCATCTTCTCATGCGTCACAGTAGATCCATCCTTGTCGGGACCAGAGCTTGTCGGTGAAGCCCTCGCTTGTCGCCGGATGCATCCGCCATGGTTGCTAGCTCATCATCCGCCTCCCTCTCCGCTACTAACGCAGCACTAACCACTTGATTGGTTGCCGCTTTATATAGCAGCAACTTCTCTTGAGGCTTAGGTGCGACAAGCGTTGGAGTGGAGGACAGGTATCTCTTTAAGTCCTGCAGCGCAGCCTCCGCTTCAGGAGTCCATTTCATCGGACCTGCCTTTTTCAAAATTTTGAAAAATGGCAGGGCGCGCTCAGCAGACCTAGAGATAAACCTGCTGAGAGCAGCTACGCAACCGGCAAGTCTTCGTACATCCTTGACACGCTTTGGTGCTTCAATCTGCTCAATGGCCTTGATCTTGTCGGGATTGGCTTCAATTCCCCGAGACCACGAAGAACCCGAGAAGCTTGCGGAAGGGACTCCAAACACACACTTCTCGTGGGTTGAGCTTGAGGTTGATCTTGCGCAGATTTGCAAAGGTTTCGTCTAAATCTTGAATCGAGTCGCCTTGTCCTTGCTTTTGACCACTATGTCATCCATGTAGGCTTCCACATTTACATGCATTTGCGGCTCAAAAGCGTCATGGACTACTCTTGCAAATGTTGAACCAGCATTCTTTAATCCGAAAGGCATCCGTATGAAACAGTATGTGCCACATGGGGTGATGAATGCGGTCTTCTCCTCATCCTCTTACGCCATGAAGATCTGATGATATCTGAGTATGCATCCGTAAATGAAAGCAAATCACATCCGCCGTGGAGTCAACAATCTGTCGATGCGGCGGCAAGGGAAATGGGTCTTTGGGACAAGCTTTATTGACATCGGTAAAGTCAATACAAAGCCTCCATTTCCCATTTGCCTTATGCGATAACTACAGGATTGGCCAACCACGAGGGATGGAGCACTCCTCGACAAGGCCTGCCGCTTCCAATTTCTTGATTTCTTCTGCGATGAATTTTGGCGCCCACCGTCAGCTTCGACTTTACGCTTGACGGGCGCGCGATGAGGACAAGCGACAAGATGGTGCTCAATTACTTTCCTGGGAACACCGGGATGTCGACGGTTGCCACGCAAATACGCCGACGTCACTCGCAGGAAAGCAACGAGCGCCTTTCCTATTTAGGGTCGAGAGTGGCACCGATGGTGAAGGTACCACCAGTGCCGTCCTCCTTGGCGGACACCTTCTTGGTCTCTGGTGGAGCTGCCATCGTCTTCTTACACTTGCCGGTGGAGCGCGATGGTGCGTCCTCGACGGTAGCGCAGCACTCCGAAGAGGTGCGCTTGCCGGAGTGGGTATCAATGCTCTTGCCGGACTTGGTCTTCTTCTTCGCCCCGGGAGCTTCAGCGGCAAGTGGCTTGGTAACTGTCTGTTACCGCTGCTTCTGGTAGATCTTGTCGGCGCAGATAAGAGCATCCTTATTGTCGCCAGGACAGAGATGACACTTATCGGGCCTGGCATCTTGACATGTTGTATGCATAGTGAGAGGCTGCCATGAATTTGGCGAGTGCCGACGGCCAAGTATCCCATTGTAAGGCAATGGAAAGTCAAGAACGTCAAAAGTGACCCTCTCGATCCTGAAGTTCAACTTCGCTGCCAAATGTCACCGCAACGCGTGATCTTTCCTTCGCTTGCTCCTTCCCGGATTGATTCCTTGAATGTGCCGGTCTCTTCGAGCTTCGCCATCGAGGATCCGGAGTTTCGGAGCACCGCGGGGAGATCAGTTCAAGCCGCCCCGCCTGGCCAACTAGCATCTTAGTGACCTTGAGGTTGCGGATAGTTGGTGAAACCAACATCGGCAAGCACCCGACCGCAGTTACGCGATCAGGGTGGTCCTTAATATCAAAGATGATAGGCGTGCTGGACCATTTCAGAGGCTTGCGTGACTCGACGGATGGTTCTGCCGCATTGACTTCCCACATCCACTGGTTGAGCTGGCGGTGTGAAGTATGCAAAGAAGCACCGCCGTCAACGCACAGGACCTCTGTGGCTTTCTGGAACTCCTGCTCATCGGTCTCGTCATCATCCATGTCTTCATCATTGTCGTCGTCTTCATCCTTGTCGCGGCCGCGGGAGGTCTGTCTCCTTGCCACTGCTTGGCCTTGCATGGCGTCCTCCTCGGCCGGACGCTTTCTTGCTAGCTCCTCCGGCACCTTCTGGGCCTCCTCCTTGTCGCGTCGTTCTTATTCAGCCATCTGCTGCTCGACCTTTTTGCAGCTATGGAGGTCATGGCCCATGGTGCGGTGGATCTTGCAAGATCGCTTGTTGGAGCCGTCACGCTTGTCGGCGACCGCCCTGGCTGGCAGTTGGTGCCGCGGCAACCTCCTTGCCGGAGCTACCAGCTTTGGCTTTCTTGGCGCCACCTCCGTTGCCGATCGCTCAACAACTAGCACATCTTTACCTTTCTTCTTCCTGTTGTTCCGCCGGCTTTTCTTTGCCGGGCGGTCTCCTCACTATCGATCCTCCCGCTTCAAGATTCTCTCCGTGGAGTCTCCTCCCTTCCTCAAAGACGTGCACACTTGTCGGCCAGGGCTTATAGCTCACCGACGCCTCTACGATCTTGCACATCGCCATCTCCTCCCGCATCCTGCGGTTTCGCACGCTCGATGGAACGCGCTGATTATCATGCAGGGTGGACATCTGGGATGTTGTGTCAGACGCTGGCTGAATCTCTGAATGTACTTGCAGGGCTCTCCTTCCTTCCGGGCGGCAGCAGATGAAGGTCGCTTTCTTGGCCATGGGGCTTGTGGCCGCTGTAAAAGGCGCCGACAAACTGATGGCATAGATCTGCCCAAGAGGATATGGAGTTGTCCGGCAAGTGCATGAGCCAGATCGACATTGGGCTTGAGCACCGCCGAAGTAGTTGGCCAGATCTTGTCGTCGCCCCGGCAGCTTGCACCGCGATGGTGTAGATGCCGAGGAACTCCGACGGATGCGTCTCGCCGTCGTACTTCTCTCGCACGTCGGCTTGAAATTCTTCTTGCTGGGCCACTGGACTTGCCGCAGCTCACGAGTGAACACAGGGCAACCTACCGCGTACGGCAAGTCGCCTGCTTCCCCTGACGCATGCATGTCGACAGAGGGCCCAGCGCGCTGGTCGGATTGACGCCGCGCTTCTCTTCGGTGCTCGGCGCAGTTCGGCGTCTTCTTGCTGTCGTTCGTGAAGAACTTGGCGCTGATCGCGACGAGCTCGTGGATCCGGTGATGCGGTGGAGTCGCTGTCGAGGTGGAACCGGCGAGTCGACGATCTTGGCCTTCGGGGCGGAGAGTGCATGGTGGTTGCACCCCCAACGGTTTCGTCGCCACCGGCTCGTGTTTGGCAGTCCTGCCGCGGCAGCGATGCACTCGGCTGCCGTGGAGCGTCGCCGTTGGCAAAGCCGATGAGACTCTGAATGGTGGCCCTCCATCCATCGACCTTGTCGGCTGTTGGAGGGTAATCCAGAGCGATTGAGCTCGCCAAAGCTTCGCCGAGTGGTGGTGGGTGGCAGCGAACGGCGCGAGGAGCGGATATGCTCGGACTTCTAACTATGTTAGAAGGAGCAAGATCCCGCCCAGCGATCGCGTTTCGCCGCGCCAAAGATGTTGGCGTGCATGCTGGTCTTGAGCATCCCGAGATCCGCCAGCTCAATCTTGGTCCAACGAGCGTATGGCGTTGTGAACACCATGACGTTGTCGGTCCCGCGCCTCCTGAGACGGGCGCGGTGCATGTACGGACGCCGAGGTCTGCGCAGCCTTGTCCTTGGACTTGGCAGCACCGTGGGCTCTCCTGTCGACGTCCATTCTTCCGCCGGCGTCTACCCCACCACCCATTTGCTCTGGTGGTGGTGGGTTCGACGCGGACGGAACATCTGCCGCCGAAGCCTTCTTCTTCGGTGGCATGTCGATGAAGATGATGAAGATCTAGCTCGTGTGGACGTGGGATCAGGTTCACACAATCTCGACGCCCCCTACCTGGCGCACCAAAGATGTCGGGGAGGCTGATCTGACCCACGAACACCTATGGGACCAGCGGACCGAGCCCTTTTTGGTTCGGCGGGGGGCGGAGGTCGCACGAAGAGCAGATCGAGGTGAAGCACACGAGCAGTTTACCCAGCTTCGGAGCTCTCCGGAGAGATAACACTCCTACTGCTGCTACAGTACACACAAGCTGCTAACGAGACCGAGCGTGAGTGTTCTCTGGCTTCGAACCTTTCGAACCCCCTACTACGTTGCGCATGGGCCTCCTTTTATATGCTAAAGGGGTCTCCGACAGGTGGCAACGTAGACAAGGGTAAAAATGGAAAAGGAGTGGTTGGTACAGCTACTTGTACGAAGGTATCATACCTAACCACGACGGCAGGGACAAAGGCATTAAATGCCCGTCACGCCGCCTCTAACAAAGGCGTAAAGGGACCGTCTGGGGTGCCACCGCTTGCCACGATGGCAATCTTGTCAAGGTTGCCGCTTGCCACGGCGCTCCGCTGGCGTCAAGACCTCTTGCCACGCTGCTACCTGGAAAGGTCCTGAGGCGACACGTTAGTGGATGTCTGGAGCGCAGTCTGAGTGGTGGAAATCTGCGCGGCAAGTGCCTTGCCGGTTGTTGTATTGTCGTGTCCTAAGCTTGTCGCTCATCGGGCCTTCCTGCAAGCTCCTCTTGCCGGGCCTTGTCTTCTAGGCGCCTGGGCTGGCCTTCCCGGCAAGCTCCTCTTGCCGGGCCTTGTCTCCTTGGCTTAAATACTTTGTTCTTGAACGGCTCCAGAGGAACCACGGAGGACCTTGGCGGTCACCCGGCAAGCCTTGCCGCGGAGTGCTACAACTGCCCGTGCACAAGTTCGGGATACTAGGGTACCCCTACTCTAGTACACCGACAACGCGATTAGGGGTTGTCAATCCCTTCACGGTCACTTACGAGAGTGAGATCTGATAGAGATGATAAATAGTATTTTTTTGGTATTTTTGGTATAGAGATTCAAAGTGAAAAGTAAAAGGCAAAGTAAAAACAAAGCAAGTATTAAAGTGATGGAGATTGATATGATGAGAATAGACTCGGGGGCCATATGTTTCACTAGTGGCTCCTCTCAAGAGCATAAGTATTCTACGGTGGGTGAACAAATTACTGTTGAGCAATTGACAAAATTGAGCATAATTATGAGTATATCTAGGTTTGATCATTTATATTATAGGCATCACGTCCGAGACAAGTAGACCGACTCCTGCCTGCATCTACTACTATTACTCCACTCATCGACCGCTATCCAGCATGCATCTAGAGTATTAAGTTAAAAACATAGTAACGCCTTAAGCAAGATGACATGATGTAGAGGGATAAATTCATGCAATATGATAAAAACCCCATCTTGTTATCCTCGATGGCAACAATACAATATGTGCCTTGCAACCCTTTCTGTCACTGGGTAAGGACACCGCAAGATCTAACCCAAAGCTAAGCACTTCTCCCATTGCAAGAACTACCAATCTAGTTGGCCAAACCAAACGGATAATTCGAAGAGACTTGCAAAGATAACCAATCATACATAGAATTCAGAGAAGATTCAAATATTATTCATAGATAATCTGGATCATAAACCCACAATTCATCGGTCTCAACAAACACACCGCAAAAAGAAGATTACGTCGAATAGATCTCCACGAGAGAGGGGGAGAACATTGTATTGAGATCCAAAAGGAGAGAAGAAGCCATCTAGCTACTAGACCCGAAGGTCTGAAGTAAACTACTCACACTTCATCGGAGGGGCTATGGTGATGATGTAGAAGCCCTCCGTGGTGGATGCCCCCTCCGGAGCTCCTAACAGGCCCCAAGATGGGATCTCGTGGATACAGGAAGTTG
Source organism: Aegilops bicornis (assembly GCA_021605145.1). Taxonomy (NCBI): domain Eukaryota; kingdom Viridiplantae; phylum Streptophyta; class Magnoliopsida; order Poales; family Poaceae; genus Aegilops; species Aegilops bicornis. The sequence goes on from CM038671.1 coordinate 615,007,312, forward strand.
CGGTTGTGGAATTAGGTTTTTGGCTCTTGTTCTGATCGTTTGGGGGTACGTAGGTATATATAGGAGGAAGGAGTATGTCGGTGGAGCAATAGGGGGCCCACGAGGCAGGGGGCGCGCCCCCCACCCTCGTGACCGCCTCTTTTGTTCCTTGGAGTAGGGTCCAAGTCCCCTGGATCACGTTCGGTGAGAAAATCACGTTCCCGAAGGTTTCATTCCGCTTTGGACTCCGTTTGATATTCCGCTTTCTTGAAACACTGAAATAGGCAAAAACAACAATTAGGCTGGGCCTCCGGTTAATAGGTTAGTCCCAAAAATAATATAAAAGTGGAAAATAAAGCCCAATATAGTCCAAAACAGTAGATAAAGTAGCATGGAGCAATCAAAAATTATAGATACGTTGGAGACGTATCACGATCTATTTTATTTGCCTTTTATTTTCAGATCTATTAAACCATAAATACAAAAATACCTTGCTGCAATTTATTTTCTTTGGCGTTTGATCTATCAATATTTACGACTCTTTCACGTCCGTTTGCCAATTTCTGGCGCTGTTACCGGAAAGGGATTGACAACCCCTTTTACATGTTGGGTTGCTAGTATTTGTTATTTGTGTGCAGGTGCTGTTTAAGTAGTGTTTCTTGGTCCTCCTACTGGTTCGATAACCTTGGTCTCATCACTTAGGGAAATACCTACCGTCGCTGTGCCGCATCATCCCTTCCTCTTTGGGGAAATACTGACGTAGTTCAAGCAGGCATCAAAAGAAATTTCTGTCGCCGTTGCCGGGGAGGATCATCAACATCTACCAGGTTCCTAATCACAAATCTCATCTCCTTGCAATTTACATTATTTGGCATTTGCCTTTCGTTTTCCTCTCCCCTACTTCACAAAAATTTGCCGTTTTATTCGCCCTCTTTTTCGTCGCCTTTTTCTCATCGGATCTCTTGTTTGCTATCCCTACTTGTGTTACCACGTGCCTTCTATTTGCTTGCATCTTCGCTCGTTAGAAATCTATTGATATGGATCATCATCCACTTGCTAATCTTTTCAAAAGATCCAATTATGATGAACCAATTGCTAGTGAATCGAGTTCACTAGATTATCTTTATAAAGTTTTGCTTGAGATTTATGAATCTGAAAATTGTGATGAAGTGTTAAACGAAGGAATTCGTAAAGTGATTCATGATAGCTCCTTGAATGAAAAGCATGAGTGCAATGATGTTATTATAAATTCTATTTATGTCAGTTGTGCTAATAATGTGCAAAACCCCAAGATTGGGGATGCTAATGTTGCTAGGTCCACTATTTATTGCAATGATCATGATTGGAGTGATAATGATTCTTATGATCTTGAAATTTTATTTAACCTTCATGATGAATATGTGTGTGAAAATAATTAAAGTGGATTTGGAAGAGTGTCAACTTTAGCTAAAAATAATCCCACTATTTTGGAAGAGTATCAACTTTGCATGCATGTGGATCATGAAAAGAATATTTTATGTGGAAGTTATATTGTTGAATTTGATTATGATCCTACATGTAATTATTATGATATAGGAAAATATGGTTGTAGAAATTTTCATGTTACTAAATTTCTTCTCGTTATGTTGAGGTTGCTATTGTTTCTTTCTTCTTCTTTGCATGTGCTAGAAATTTCTTGTCTTGATAATTTGTTTTCCTATAAAATGGCTATGCATAGGAAGTATGTTAGACTTAAGTGTGCTGGTCACATGTTTTATGATGCTCTCTTTATGCTTAAATTCTTATCCTTCATGTGAGCATCAATCAAGTCTTATGCCTAGCTAAGGGCGTAAAACGATAGTGCTTGTTGGGAGGCAACCCAATGAATAAAATTTATTTTTACTTTTTGCTTTATGTTCTTGAGTGTTTGCACAATTATGCTACTGTTATGATTGTGTTCTTTGTGTTTTAGTTAGTGTTTGTGCCAAGCAAATCCTTTAGAAACTTCTTGAGTGACAGTTGTTTGATCTTGCTGAAAAATAGAAACTTATGCACTCACGAAAATAATTTTCATAAATAACACAAACGTTATTTTTCCCTGATTCTTTTTGCAGAAGATTAATATACAAATTTCTCAGGATTTCCTAATTTATCAAGATTTTTGGAGTTTCATAAGTATTCGAAATATTCATATTTCTACAAACTATTCTGTTTCTGACAGATTCTGTTTTCTTTGCATTGTGTGCTTGTTTGGATGATTCTATGGTTTTCTTTGATGAGTTTTTGCCATAGAAAAGTTGGAATACAGTATATATAATGCAAAAATAAAATATGAATTGGTTTTCTACAATACTTATTGTCGTGGAATTGTCACGACAGATGTCCTGGTGAAAGGACTTAGTCGTGGAGCCATCGCAACTAGGAAGCTTAAAGGGGTTAAAATGGGACAAAGGGCACGTGAGTTTATACTGGTTTGGCCCCTTGCGGTGAAGGTAATGGCTTAATCCAGTTTGAGGTGGGATTGCTTATGTCTCGATTACCAGGGAGCGAATCCGCTTGACCTAGTTCTCGATCTGATGTTACCTGTCCTGAACCGCCGCCGGGTCGTCCCTTTATATACAGAGGTCGACGCCCAGTGGCTCACTGAGTCCCGACCGGCTTATAAACAGTGTCCAGCTCGGTGTCTATCTATTCCTGCCTTACAATACAAGTTATATACATATGGCGGTTTATCTCTACGGGCCTTAAGTCATCTTTGGGCCTTGGGCCCTTAACTGAACCGCCATCTTCAAGTATCATCTTGGGATTTATGAATCACCATAGGTATAACCCGGCCCCTCCTGGGCGGGTCATACCTAATAGTTATATCCCCAACATTAGGCCCGAGATTGATTTGAACTGGTTCATGTCAATCTTCTACACTTAGAAAAAAATCTTCTGCTCTTCGCTTGTGCAAAGTTTTATAACCCGTCATGATGTCATCTTCTGGATCTGCGATAACCCGCCATGATGTCACCTGTCATTAATTCACACTTTGTCCAACATATCTCAACGGATCTTTATCTATTAATAATCATCCAAAAATCGAAGCGTCGGAGCAGCTGGATTGTGACGCCCCCGATTCAATCGTACACTAATCATACACGCAAATGTGTACGATCAAGATCAGGGACTCACGGGAAGATATCACAACACAACTCTAGACACATATTAAAACAACACAAGCTTTATATTACAAGCCAGGGGCCTCGAGAGCTCGAATACATAAGCTCGAATACAAACGAGTCAGCGGAAGCAACATTATCTGAGTACAGACATAAGTTAAACAAGTTTGCCTTAAGAAGGCTAGCACAAAAGCAACATCGATCGAAAAGGCAAGGCCTCCTGCCTGGGAGCCTCCTAACTACTCCTGGTCGTCGGCGTCCGTCACGTGGTAGTAGGCACCCTTGGGGTAGTAGCAGTCGTCGGTGGTGTCGTCTAGCTCCAGGGCTCCACCATCTGGTTGCAGCATCCAAGAAGAATGGAAAAAGGGGGAAAAGGGGGAGCAAAGCAACCATGAGTACTCATCCAAAGTACTCGCAAGCAAGGATCTACACTACATATGCATCGATATCAATGAAATGGGTTGTATCTGTGGACTGGACTGCAGAATGCCAGAGAGAAGGGGAAAGCCTAGTCCTATCGAAGACTAGCATCATCTGGAAACCACCATCTTGCAGCAACATGAGGGAGTAGAGTAGTATAACATAAGTCATATTTATGTTGTTGTATCAACGCTCCGGGTGTTGGGGAACGTTGCAGAAAATAAAAATTTTCCTACGGTTTCACCAAGATCCATCTATGAGTTCTACTAAGCAACGAGTCAAGAGAGAGAGTTTGCATCTACATACCACTTGTAGATCGAGTACGGAAGCGTTCGAGGGAGTGGTGATGATGAAGACGTTCCCAACGTGATTCCGATCACCGATGACCAAGTGCTGAACGGACAGCACCTCCGCATTCAACACACGTACGGGACGATGGCGTCTCCTCCGTCTTGATCCAGTAAGGATGAAGGAGAGGTTGAGGAAGACAACTCCAATGGCAGCACGACGGCGTGGTGCGGTTGGTACAGCAGTTCTCGGCGAGGCTTCGCCAAGCTTCGCGTGGAGAAAGAGAGGTGTTGGGGAGGGAGGGCTGCGCCTTCAATGGTGTGTGTGCAGACCTCCCCCACCCCTCTATTTATAGGAGGAAGGAGAGGGGCGGCCCCCTCTAGATGGCATCTAGAGGGGGGCGGCCAAGGGAGGAGGAAAGGGGTGGCTTGCCCCCAAGCCGGGCGCCCCTTCGCCCCTTTAGGGTTTCCCTCCCCATGCCCTAGCCAAGCATGTGCCTAGGTGAGGAGGTGCGCCCAGCCCACCAGGGGCTGGCTCCTCTCCCACTTAGCCCATGTGGCGCCCGGGAGGTGGCCTCCGGTGGACCTCGGAACTCTCCCGGTGGCCCCGGTACATTACCAGTATACCCCGAAACTTTCCTGAGTCCGCTTTAACCACTTTCCATATATAAATCTTTACCTCCGGACCATTCCGGAACTCCTCGTGACGTCCGGGATCTCATCCGGGACTCCGAACAACATTCGGTAATCACATACTTGTCTTCCTATTAACCCTAGCGTCACCGAACCTTAAGTGTGTAGACCCTACGGGTTCGGGAGACATGCAGACATGACTGGATACCCATGTTGGTTCCCACACGCTCCTCGATGTTGTCATCGGATGAACCACGATGTCGAGGGTTCAATCAACCCCGTATGCTATTCCCTTTGTCAGACGGTATGTTACTTGCCCGAGACTCGATCGTCAAGATCCCAATACCTCGTTTAGTCTGCGTTACGGCAAGTCACTTTACTGCATCGTAATGCATGATCCCGTGACCAGACACTTGATCACTTTGAGCTCATTATGATGATGCATTACCGAGTGGGCCCAGTGATACCTCTCCGTCATACGGAGTGACAAATCCTGTCTCGATCCATGTCAACCCAATGACACTTTCGGAGATACCGTAGTGCACCTTTATAGTCACCCGATTCACGTTGTGACGCTTTGGTACACCCAAAGCATTCCTACGGTATCCGGGAGTTACACGATCTCACGGTCTAAGGAAGAGATACTTGACATTGGAAAAGCTCTAGCAAAACGAACTACACGATCTTTGTGCTATGCTTAGGATTGGGTCTTGTCCATCACGTCATTCTCCCAATGACGTGATCCCGTTGTCAATGACATCTGATGTCCATAGTCGTGAAACCATGACTATCTGTCGACCAACGAGCTAGTCAACTAGAGGCTCACTAGGGACGTATTTGTGGTCTATGTATTCACACGTGTATTACGATTTCCGGATAATACAGTTATAGCATGAATAAAAGACAATTATCATGAACAAGGAAATATAATAATAATGCTTTTATTATTGCCTCTAGGGCATATTTCCAACAGTCTCCCACTTGCACTAGAGTCAATAATCTAGTTACATTGTGATGAATCGAACACCCATAGAGTTCTGGTGTTGATCATGTTTTGCCCGTGGAAGAGGTTTAGTCAACGGATCTGCGACATTCAGATTCGTATGCACTTTACAAATTTCTATGTCTCCATCTTGAACATTTTCACGGATGGAGTTGAAGCGACGCTTGATGTGCCTGGTCTTCTTGTGAAACACAGGCTCCTTGGCAAGGGCAATAGCTCCGTGTTGTCACGAGAAGAGTTTGATCGCCCCGACGCATTGGATATGACTCCTAGGTCGGTGAGAACTCCTTCACCCAAATTGCTTCATGCGCTGCCTCCGAGGCTGCCATGTACTCCGCTTCACATGTAGATCCCGCCACAACGCTTCGCTTGCGGCTGCACCAGCCATCGCTCCACCATTCAACATATACACGTATCCGGTTTGCGACTTAGAGTCATTCGGATGCGTGTCGAAGCTAAGCGTCGACGTAACTCGTTATTCTGACGAGCTCTTCGTCACTTCCATAAACGAGAAACATGTCCTTTGTCCTTTTCGGTACTTCAGGATATTCTTGACCGCTATCCGTGTTCCTTGCCGGGATTACTTTGGTACCTTCCTACCAAACTTACGGCAAGGTTTACATCAGGTCTGGTACACAAGATGGCATACATAATAGATCCTATGGCTGAGGCATAGGGGATGACACTCATCTCTTCTTTATCTTTTGCCGTGGTCGGGCATTGAGCTGAGCTCAATTTCACACCTTATGTCTGTGCAAGAACCCTTTCTTGGACTGATCCATTTTGAACTTCTTCAAAATCTTATCAAGGTATGTGCTTTGTGAAAGACCTATGAGGCGTCTCGATCTATCTCTATATATCTTGATCCCTAATATATAAGCAGCTTCTCCAAGGTCCTTCATTGAAAAACACTTATTCAAGTAGGCCTTAATGCTGTCCAAGAATTCTATATCATTTCCCATCAAAAGTATGTCATCTACATATAATATGAGAAATGCTCTGAGCTCCCACTCACTTTCTTGTAAACGCAGGCTTCTCCATAAGTCTCAAGATAAACCCAAACGCTTTGATCATCTCATCAAAGCGAATGTTCCAACTCCGGATGCTTGCACCAGCCCATAAATGGATCGCTGGAGCTTGCATACTTTGTTAGCATTCTTAGGATCGACAAAACCTTCCGGCTGCATCATATACAGCTCTTCCTTAAGATATCCGTTAAGGAACGCTGTTTTGACGTCCATCTGCCATATCTCATAATCATAGTATGCGGCAATTGCTAACATGATTCGACGGACTTAAGCTTCGCTACGGGAGAGAAAGTCTCATCGTAGTCAATCCCTTGAACTTGCCGATAACCTTTAGCGACAAGTCGAGCTTTATAGATGGTGACATTACCATCCGCGTCCGTCTTCTTCTTAAAAATCCATTTGTTTTCTATCGCCGCCGATCATCGGGCAAGTCGCCAAAGTCCACACTTTGTTTTCATACATGGATTCTATCTCGGACTTCATGGCTTCTAGCCATTTGTTGGAATCTGGGCCCACCATCGCTTCTTCATAGTTCGAAGGTTCATTGTTGTCTAACAACATGATTTCCAAGACAGGTTCTTTGTACCACTGCAGTGCGGAGCAGCGTCCTAGTGGACCTACTGAAGTTCAAGAGCAACCTGATCCGAAGTACCTTGATCATCATCATGAATTTCCTCTTCGGTTGGTGTAGGCATCACAGAACATTTTCCTCGAGCTGCACTACTATCCTGTTCAAGAGGTAGTACTTCATCGAGCTCTACTTTCCTCCCACTTACTTCTTTCGAGAGAAACTCTTTTCGAGAAAGGTTCCGTTCTTGGCAACAAAAATCTTGCCCTCGGATCTTAAGTAGAAGGTATACCCAATGGTTTCTTTAGGGTATCCTATGAAGACGCATTTTTCCGACTTGGGTTCGAGCTTTTCAGGGTTGAAGTTTCTTGACATAAGCATCGCATCCCCAAACTTTTAGAAATGACAGCTTAGGTTTCTTTCCAAACCATAATTCATACGGTGTCGTCTCAACGGACTTAGACGGTGCCCTATTTAAAGTGAATGTAGCTGTCTCTAGAGCGTATGCCCAAAATGATAGCAGTAATTCGGTAAGAGACATCATAGATCGCACCATATCTAATAGAGTGCGATTACGACGTTCGGACACACCGTTACGCTGAGGTGTTCCAGCGTGAGTTGTGAAACGATTCCACATTTTCTTAAGTGTGTACCAAATTCGTGACTTAAATATTCTCCTCCACGACCTGATCGTAGGAATTTTATTTTTCGGTCACGTTGATTCTCTACCTCATTTTGAAATACTTTGAACTTTTCAAAGGTCTCAGACTTGTGTTTCATTAAGTAGACATACCCATATCTACTCAAGTCATCAGTGAGAGTGAGAACATAACGACATCCTCCGCGAGCCTCAACACTCATTGGACCGCACACATCGGTATGTATGATTTCCAATAAGTTGGTTGCTCGCTCCATTGTTCCGGAGAACGGAGTCTTGGTCATCTTGCCCATAAGGCATGGTTCGCATGTGTCAAATGATTCATAATCTAGAGACTCCAAAAGTCCATCAAGATGGAGCTTCTTCATGCGCTTGACACCAATGTGACCAAGGCGGCGATTACCACAAATATGTGGGACTATCGTTATCAACTTTACATCTTTTGGTATTCACGCTATAAACATGTGTAATACTACGCTCGAGATTCATTAAGAATAAACCAATGACCATCGGAGCATGACCATAAAACATATCTCTCATATAAATAGAACAACCATTATTCTCGGATTTAAATGAGTAGCCATCTCGCATTAAACGAGATCCAGATACAATATTCATGCTCAAACTTGGCACCAAATAACAATTATTAAGGTTCATAACTAATCCCGTAGGTAAATGAAGAGGTAGCGTGCCGACGGCGATCACATCGACTCTGGAACCATTCCCGACGCGCATCGTCACCTCGTCCTTTGCCACTTTCCGCTTATTCCGCAGCTCCTGCAGTGAGTTACAAATATGAGCAACGGCACCGTATCAAATACCCAAGAGTTACTACGAGTAATCGGCAAAGTACACATCAATTACCTGTATATCAGATATACCTTTGGTGTTGCCGGTCTTCTTGTCCGCTAAGTATTTGGGGCAGTTCCGCTTCCAGTGACCCCTCCCCTTGCAATAAAAGCACTCAGTCTCGGGTTTGGGTCCATTCTTTGACTTCTTCCGGCAACTTGCTTACCGGGCGCGGCAACCTCCTTGCCGTCCTTCTTGAAGTTCTTCTTACCCTTGCCCTTCTTGAACTTAGTGGTCTTATTGACCATCAACATTTGATGTTCTTTCTTGATTTCAACCTCGGCTGACTTCAGCATAGAGAACACTTCAGGAATGGTCTTTACCATCCTCGCATGTTGTAGTTCATCACAAAGCTCTTGTAGCTTGGTGGGAGCGATCGGAGGATTCTGTCAATGACCGCCTCATCGTGGAGGTTAATATTCAGCTGGGTCATACGGTTGTGCAACCCAGACATCTTCAAGATGTGCTCACCGATGTAACTGTTTTCCTCCATCTTACAACTATAGAACTTGTCGGAGATGTCATATCTCTCGACCCGGCGTGAGCTTGGAAAACAAGTTTCAGCTCCTCGAACATCTCATATGCTCCGTGATGCTCAAAACGCTTTTGGAGCCCCGGTTCTAAGTTGTAAAGCATGCCGCCGAACAAGGGAGTAATCATCGGTATGAAGTTTGCCAAGCATTCATAATGTCTTGGTTCTCTGGGACGGAGCGTCACCTAGCGGTCCTTCTAGGACATATTGTTTCCTGGCAGCTATGAGGATGATCTCGTGTTCGGACCCAGTCCGTATAGTTCTTGCCGTCATCTTTCGACTTGGTTTTCTCTAGGAACGTTGAAGTTCAAGTTGACATGAGCGTTGGCCATTTGATCTACAAGACATATTATGCAAAAGTTTTAGACTAAGTTCATGATAATTAAGTTCATCTAATCAAATTATTTCAATGAACTCCCACCCAGATTAGACATCCCTCTAGTCATCTAAGTGTTACACGATCCGAGTCGACTAAGCCGTGTCCGATCATCACGTGAGACGGACTAGTCATCATCGGTGAACATTCTCATGTTGATCGTATCTTCTATACGACTCGTGTTCGACCTTTCGGTCTCCGTGTTCCGAGGCCATGTCCGTACATGCTAGGCTCGTCAAGTAAACCCTAAGTGTTTTCGTGTGTAAATCTGTCTTACACCCGTTGTATGTGAACGTAAGAATCCATCACACCCGATCATCACGTGGTGCTTAGAAGCGACGAACTTTAGCAACGGTGCACGCTTAGGGGAAACACTTCTTGAAATTGTTGTAAGGATCATCTTATTTACTACCGTCGTTCTAAGTAAACAAGATGTATAAACATAATAAACATCACATGCAATTATATATAGTAGTGACATGATATGGCCAATATCATAAAGCTCCATTGATCTCCATCTTCGAGGCTCCATGATCATCTTGTCACCGCATGACACCATGATCTCCATCATCATGATCTCCATCATTGTGCCTCCATGAAGTTGTCACGCCAACGACTACTTCTACTTCTATGGCTAACGCATTTAGCAATAAAGTAAAGTAAGTTACATGGCGTTCTTCAATGACACGCAGGTCATACAAAAATAAAGACAACTCCTATGGCTTCGCCGGTTGTCATACTCATCGACATGCAAGTCGTGATTCCTATTACAAGAACATGATCTCATACATCACAATGTGTCATTCATCATTCATCACAACTTGGCCATATCACATCACATGACAATTGCTGCAAAAACAAGTTAGACGCCCTCTAATTGTTGTTGCATCTTTTACGTGGCTGCAATTGGGTTCTAGCAAGAACGTTTTCTTACCTACGAATAACCACAACGTGATCTTGTCAACTTCTATTTACCCTTCAAAAGGACCCTTTTCATCGAATCCGCTCCAACTAAAGTAGGAGAGACAGACACCCGCCAGCCACCTTATGCAACTAGTGCATGTTTGCCGGTGGAACCGGTCTCACGTAAGCGTACGTGTAAGGTTGGTCCGGGCCGCTTCATCCCACAATACCGCGGAAGCAAGATATGACTAGTAGCGGCAAGTAAATTGACAAGATCCACGCCCACAACTAAATTGTGTTCTACTCGTGCAATAGAGAACTACACATAGACCTGGCTCATGATGCCACTGTTGGGGAACGTTGCAGAAAATAAAAATTTTCCTACGGTTTCACCAAGATCCATCTATGAGTTCTACTAAGCAACGAGTCAAGAGAGAGAGTTTGCATCTACATACCACTTGTAGATCGAGCACGGAAGCGTTCGAGGGAGTGGTGATGATGAAGACGTTCCCAACGTGATTCCGATCACCGATGACCAAGTGCTGAACGGACAGCACCTCCGCGTTCAACACACGTGCGGGACGATGGCGTCTCCTCCGCCTTGATCCAGCAAGGATGAAGGAGAGGTTGAGGAAGACAACTCCAATGGCAGCACGACGGCGTGGTGCGGTTGGTACTGGCAGTTCTCGGCAGGCTTCGCCAAGCTTCGCGTGGAGAAAGAGAGGTGTTGGGAGGGAGGGCTGCGCCTTCAATGGTGTGTGCAGACCTCCCCCACCCCTCTATTTATAGGAGGAAGGGAGAGGGCGGCCCCTCTAGATGGCATCTAGAGGGGGGGCGGCGGCCAAGGGGAGGAGGAAAGGGGTGGCTTGCCCCTGCCGTGGGGCGCCTTGCCCCTTTAGGTTTCCTCCCCATGCCCTAGCCCGCATGGGCCTAGGTGGGGAGGTGCGCCCAGCCACCAGGGGCTGGCTCCTCTCCCACTTAGCCCATGTGGCGCCCGAGGGGTGGCCCCTCCCGTGGACCTCCGGAACTCTCCCGGTGGCCCCTAAGACATTACAGTATACCCTCAAACTTTCCGGAGTCCGTTTAACCACTTTCCATATATAAATCTTTACCTCCGGACCATTCCGGAACTCCTCGTGACGTCCGGGATCTCATCCGGACTCAACAACATTCGGTAATCACATACTTGTCTTCCTATTAACCCTAGCGCCACCGAACCTTATGTGTAGACCCTACGGGTTCGGGAGACATGCGAACATGATCGGATACCCATGTTGGTTCCTACACGCCTCGATGTTGTCATCGGATGAACCACGATGTCGAGGGTTCAATCAACCCCGTATGCTATTCCCTTTGTCGACGGTATGTTACTTGCCCGAGACTCGATCGCCAAGATCCCAATACCTCGCTTAGTCTCGTATCGGCAAGTCACTTTACTCGCACCGTAATGCATGATCCCGTGACGGAGACACTTGATCACTTTGAGCTCATTATGATGATGCATTACCGAGTGGGCCCAGTGATACCTCTCCGTCATACGGAGTGACAAATCCTGTCTCGATCCATGTCAACCCAATGTACACTTTCGGAGATACCTGTAGTGCACCTTTATAGTCACCCAGCCATTGCCAGACGCTTGGTACACCCAAAGCATTCCTACGGTATCCGGGAGTTACACGATCTCACGGTCTAAGGAAGAGATACTTGACATTGGAAAAGCTCTAGCAAAACGAACTATACGATCTTTGTGCTATGCTTAGGATTGGGTCTTGTCCATCACGTCATTCTCCCAATGACGTGATCCCGTTGTCAATGACATCTGATGTCCATAGTCAGGAAACCATGACTATCCGTCCGACCAACGAGCTAGTCAACTAGAGGCTCACTAGGGACGTATTTGTGGTCTATGTATTCACACGTGTATTACGATTTCCGGATAATACAGCTTATAGCATGAATAAAAGACAATTATCATGAACAAGGAAATATAATAATAATGCTTTTATTATTGCCTCTAGGGCATATTTCCAACAGTCTCCCACTTGCACTAGAGTCAATAATCTAGTTACATTGTGATGAATCGAACACCCATAGAGTTCTCGTGTTGATCATGTTTTGCCCATGGAAGAGGTTTAGTCAATGGATCTGCGACATTCAGATCCGTATGCACTTTACAATTTCTATGTCTCCATCACGAACATTTTCACGGATGGAGTTGAAGCGACGCTTGATGTGCTCGGTCTTCTTGTGAAACCCGGGCTCCTTGGCAAGGGCAATAGCTCCGGTGTTGTCACAGAAGAGTTTGATTGGCCCCGACGCATTGGGTATGACTCCTAGGTCGGTGATGAACTCCTTCACCCAAATTGCTTCATGCGCTGCCTCCGAGGCTGCCATGTACTCCGCTTCACATGTAGATCCCGCCACGACGCTACGCTTGCAAATGCACCACCATCGCTTCCACCATTCAACATATACACGTATCCGGTTTGCGACTTAGAGTCATTCAGATCTGTGTCGAAGCTAAGCGCCGACGTAACTTTATTCTGACGAGCTCTTCGTCACTTCCATAAACGAGAAACATGTCCTTTGTCCTTTTGGTACTTCAGGATATTCTTGACCGCTGTCCAGTGTTCCTTGCCGAGATTACTTTGGTACCTTCCTACCAAACTTACGGCAAGGTTTACATCAGTCCGGTACACAGCATGGCATACATAATAGATCCTATGGCTGAGGCATAGGGGATGACACTCATCTCTTCTTTATCTTTTGCCGTGGTCGGGCATTGAGCTGAGCTCAATTTCACACCTTGTACTAACTCTGAGCTTCGGAGGTGGGTTGCTCTCAAACGACAAAAGCCGTGCACTAACTCTGAGCAGCCACCAATTTATGGTGTAGGGAGTGGGCTATTTATAGCCACTAGGCAACCCGACCTGATTTTTCCGAAATGACCCTGGGTCACTAAGGAACTGACACGTGTCACAATGGTCAGATTTCAAACACACGCGACAGCTTGACTTGGGCTACAAGTAAAGCTGACTTATCCGACTCTGGATAAGATTTGCTCTCATTGTCTTCGCTCAAGACATAGGATTTAGTTGAGCATCACTTCAGTCACTCTGACTTTGTTCACTTGGACCCCACTTAACAGTGCGGTGGTTCCTATGACTCAACAAAGAAGAAAAGAATCAACGAGACTGCTAAGTCTTCGTGCTCCATAGTCTTCACTCAGTGTCTTCTTCTGTCATAGTCTTCAATGTGAATATCTTCACATACCACCATTATCTTCAATGTCTTCATACATTTTTAGGGGTCATCTCTGGTAGGTAGACCGAATCAAGGAGGGACTACTACCTGTGTTATCCTGCAATTCTCACAAACACATTAGTCCCTCAACCACGTTTGTCGTCAATACTCCAAAACCAAACTAGGGGTGGCACTAGATGCACTTACAATCTCCCCCTTTTTGGTGATTGATGACAAACTGGTTGAAGTTTTCAACGGGGATATAAATATGTGAAATATGTGAAATTGTAAAGGATGAGGTATTGTCTTCATAAGTAGCAAAAGGCTCCCCCTGAAGATGTGCATATAAGTAATTTGCTTTTGGAATGCAAATGCACATGGCAGGTTCTACTTGTGGAGATCCTCTTCAACTTATGAAGACAATTCATCAGGCATGATTCGATGTAATGAAGATAATGACATGCATAATGAAAAATGGACGTCTGCAAAATGATTTAAGTGCGGCAGTTATCATCGCACATGCGGAATTTATCATTGCATCACAAAATAGCAAATAAGTAGCGACCATCGAGTTTAAGTGTTACAACTCGAGAACCAAATGTATCAAGAGCAAGAGTTCTAAACACTAGGCAAATATAAAGCAACCGCCCATATGAACCCGCTTGAAGACTATCAACTCATAGCTTCTCCCCTTTTGTCAAGAAGGACCAAAAGGGTTGAAGACATTGAGCCTCTACTGCTCCCGTATGAGTAGGAGAAGATGCAGGGTTGATGTCGAGGTTTGGCAAAGTGCATTTAACTTGGAGTAGTGTCGATACGTGTTGGAGGTGGCGAAGTGGCATCATCTTGATCATCGATCACACGAGCATTCACGGTTGCAGCAAAAGAGGAGTACTCTGAGTCTTCAAGAGATGGAGTGCGCCGCAGAACGACATTTCTGGGCGGAGTGGAATCCAACTTGAATCTTTCTGAGAAGCCATCGTCCTGAAGATCTTCCTCAAAGACACATAAGCCGCCCCCTTTCCATGTCGCCGACCGGTTTCATGCGTGACAAAGGCATTCTTGGTTGCAAGGTTGCGAATGCGATTGACGTCAGTCATGATGCTCTGCATCTGGCGCTTGAGCCAATCATGATGCCTATCCTGTTTCTGATGCAGGCCAACGAGAAGCTCTCGGTCATTGAGAACACGAGATCGCTTTCGAGGCCGTTGAGCAATTGTGCTGTCAGTGGCTTCGGTTTGGGCACGGTGAGGTGCACGTGTAGTACCAGCCAACGGATAGACTCTAGTGGCAGCCAGCACACCTTCAATGGGCTGAGTGAAGCTCTGACGATCAACATTATGATGATAAAGTGGCTCCTTGTCAGGCTCTGGATAGATGGCTTCAACCGACATATCGACATCTGGCAAGAAGACAATGTGGTTGCGCACAGATGGCTGATAGTTGAAAGCAGTGTGAAGCTTGATCAGACGCATGATCCATGCAGCATAGAACTTCAAGCCAAAAATGTCAGATCCTGATGCAGCAAGTTGGCGGATGAAGAAATCCTGTGCATTGAAGCATTTGCCATGAAGAATATGGAAGACCAATGTCTTCATTGCACCTTCTAGCTTAGCCTTTGGAGAATGTCCTTTGATGGGCCAGAGAGTTCGCCTTATGATGTGATAGATTGTGCGTGGCAGATACTCAAGGTCTTCAACAAAGAACTCCGTAGGATATTACGCATCTGGAGGCAATGGCTTCATCATGCTTAGCATCCGCTCATGTCGAGTTCTGACTTGTGAAAGATGCTTTCCAAAGCTGCAGTGTGAAGCTGACAACCAGGCTCATAGAGATCCCCTGGAGTGGGCAGGCCAGTAAGCTCAATGACATCAAATGCTTTAGCTTCATGATGGACATTTCCTGTCATCCACTCAAGTACCCAAGTCTTAGGATCCTCAGTAGTAGCCTCCGATATGAAGAGTGCCAGAGAATTGAAGCGGCAACTCTTCATTCCAAAGGTTCTTATCAGTGACAAAATGCAGTAAGCCAACCTCTCTGAAGCAATCGAGAGCTTCTTCTAAGCAGGGCAGGCCAGCTATGGCTTCAGTATCAAGGCGCATATGAGGAAATATGCGGCCTTGGTTGTACATAATGCATGAATAATAGCTGCGCTGCTGATAACTCCAGAACCAATCAGATGAAATCTTGGGCCTGGTGTAGGGGTTCTTTGCTCTATCGAAGAAGGTGTTGTGTGCAATGAAGCCGTTGACATTGAAAGATCCTGGCGAAGTGGCAGTACCTGGAAATCTGGGCAGTCTTGGCTTTGGCTTCTGAACCTGAGGCCTGTGCTCGACATGGTAATCAAATTGAGGACCAGCATTAGGTGGAGGAATCAGAATAGGCCATCTGACAGTGACAAGCTGGCCATAGTTGTATGCTTGCTCGATAGTATGTGGCCTTGGAGGCGGAACAGAGCAATGGCATTGACTTCAGTGCAGATTTGTGTCGTGTGGCATTGACTTCATCTCGCTTCATGGGCTTCATTGGCTTCATTGGCCATCGGTGCATTGGCCACCGTAGAGGCTCCACATTGGCTTCGGCCATGACAACGTCATTGGCTTCAAGAATGTCATTGGTGGCAGCCTCAGGATTTTCACCCTCCACTTGAGTAGCTGGAGGTTCTGGCATAGACTGGTTCTCTTCATGAACTTCTTCTTGAGTTGTAGGGGGAGTAGCGGCACGCTCTTCTTCTTGTGTTGCTCCGGCTGATGCAGCCGGAGGGTCTTCAAGAAGATTGGCTTCAGACACAGGGACCGTCACAGAAGGATTGTCTTCAGGAAACATTTGACGTGCCACTGAACTTGACAAGTTGGAGCCCTCTTCTGTGATGGTGGTCATGGAGACGGATGGCCTCAGGCCTTTGCGAAGCCGTTGGAATACGGGCGACGCCTTTGGTGATGGTGATGTCTCCATGTAGTTGTCATCATTGGACATGGGGCTGATGACGGGCACAAATGACGTTTGGGGTGTACTTGGTGAGTCTTGATGTGGGGTAGCTTGCTGGGGGCGATCAGCCCACGATGTATCTTGTGAGATTGGCGTCAAAGGACGACCAATACTGATAAGCTCACTGTTCGTTTGAACATGCGATGATACCGTTGGGCGCTCGATCTGAGGAAGAACTACATCATCTTGTACAATGTCTTCAGTCGCAATGGGGTCGACGACTGGAACTTCTTGAGCTTCAGGAGCCTCTGTGGAAGCAGGCTCATGAACAATCATCCGACGCTCTTGGTTTGTAGATGGAGGGGGAACAAAAGCAAGGGGTTCAACAACGAGGGGCTCTGTGGGAGCAGCCCGATCTCTCTTCTTGGGTTTTCTCTTCTTGGGGGTGGTGCTTCATCAGTGGTGCGCTTGGTTTTCCGCTTCCTGGCTTCGGCTTCAGCTGCCTTGGTTTTCTTCTGTTCAGAAGCCATTGAAGGAGCCTTGGGCTTCGAGCCGCGCATGCTAGCAGGGAAGACAGTGTGTGGTTCTTCCTGCCGTGGTGCTTCAGTGTTGGCTTCAGATGACTTCTTTTTCTTGGCAGCCATTGAGGGGTCAATGCCAGGGCGGCCAAGTGCCTTTCGCTTTTCAGCTTCATTGTAGGTTTGAACGCATTTGTCTGCGAGTGCTTTCATGCGCTCTCTTGAGCCTTTGGCTTCCTCGCATTTCTTCTGAAACGACTCCTTGAGGTCATTAAGCATCACCTTGAACTTTTGCACATCAGCCACATTCAGCTTGGCTACATGCTTCTTGAACTGTTCCTTCTCGAAGTCTATCTTTCGCTTCAGTTCAACTATGCGCTGAGCCAGAGCAAGCTCAGGAGCAATGGCGCATTTGGAAAGCCATACCGACGCCTAACGGAAGTCAAGGTCATCAAAGCTGAGATCTTGATTGTCGAACCACTCATCAATGAAGTTCTTGAATCGTTTACATCAAAAAGGGGCAGATCGTTGAAGATCTCCGCCTCTTGCTTGCTCTTGATCAGCTGCTCCAGAGCGTCTTCACCAAATTCTTCATCTGAAGACAAGTCAATGGTTTCAGATTCATTCCTCAGAATGGCAGCAGGTGTCAGTGCATGACTCAATTGCTGAACTGGTGTCTTCTGTGACTTCTCACGCCTCATGGAGATGCGAGAGAGATCTTCAGAGTTATTCATCGGGAGTGTATAAGGCGATTGCCAATGGCTTCACTCTCGAAGCTTTTGGAGCAGCAGATGATTTTGAAGCTTTAGTCTTCTTTTGCTTCATGCGGCTTTGGAGCAAGAGCTGGAGCTTCATCGCTGTCAGATCATCATCGTAATGATCCACTTTGGCACCTTGAACAGTGATGTGAGTGATGAGGCCAGCAAGGTTGTAGAAGGGGCCGATCCTGTTCTCATTGGCTTCACGGGTGCCATTGTCCCGAGGTGAGGAAGGACCAGGGTTGAAGTCAAGCCCTAAATCCTTCTTGTTCTTTGCAGCTGAGTCTTTGGCGAACTGGTAGTTGTGTTTGAACAGATTGTCTTCACGACACCAGAGCAGTGAAGAAGGGTCAGCATTTTCAGGCAGTGGTCCGTGCACCATGCAAGGATAGAAGCCTTGCTCAATAGCTTCAGCCTGAGTCCTGGGTGGAAGATTGTTGTAAAAACTATCACCCCAGGGTGCCTTGATGGCATTCTTCTCAGCATATTCTTGAGTGATGAAGCGATATTTAAACCATTCTTCTGCCCAATATCTTCGAATCCATTGGATTCGATTCTTATGCTCAAA
This sequence comes from Aegilops bicornis, assembly GCA_021605145.1. Taxonomy (NCBI): domain Eukaryota; kingdom Viridiplantae; phylum Streptophyta; class Magnoliopsida; order Poales; family Poaceae; genus Aegilops; species Aegilops bicornis. The sequence goes on from CM038671.1 coordinate 615,025,706, forward strand.
GATAGGTTTCTTCTGGATCAGTTTTGTACATCTCGTGCAAATCTGGAGGTAAGTCCTTGGAAGTGTTACCACGACGCTGTCTGCCTCCCTTTCTTGCTGAATTTTTAGTTGCCATGAAGTGTAAACTGAAGGGCTTCAGTACGTGCAATGGCTTCAAACGGCTGGACTAACAGGAACTCGCTTCAGGTGAGTTGATGTGACCCTGTAAGAATTCTGCAAACGAATGCAGACCATGAGAACCAAGGGATTCTCCCACGGACATGTACCTGTGACAACATTAAAGGTGCGAGGGAAGGGGAAGAGGTCATATGCATTCTCAGAAGATTTTGAAGATAAACCAGTTTGAAGACATTGACCTCATAACGCGAAGACATTCACTTATATGATGAGAGTTGGTTCCAGAGTTGTACAAATCCAAGAATAAGTACAAGTGAGGAATCTAACTTGTGAAGAAGCATAAGTGAATATACTAGGCAGAATATGAGATGCAGAAAGAGATAGATTCATGTTTGGAGATCTAGAAACCACTTTTGGTAGGAAAGGATGAATCTATCAGATCAAAAAGACGGTAAAAAGTAAACTTTTATTACCACACGAAGAACTGCTAGACGAAGCGAAGATGGATGCCGAGTAGTTCGATCTCCCGTGCCCTAACTTGGCGATGGAAGACACCTACGGCGACGGCGAAGAAGACGAGGTCCGCGACCGGCGTGAGGACGGCGTCGAGGAAGTCGCGGCAGCTAAGCGCTCCGTCATCGGCGTCGTCGAGAGCTAGCGGAGTCGCTAGGGTTTGCGAAAGATGGCGAAGGAGGAAGAAGGATTTTTGACCGAGACAAGACATGTATTTATAAGGACAGAGATAGCACATCGCAATTACGCAGGTGCCCCTGGCGGTTCACATCTGAAGGACAGTGGCGAACATGCAACACATCGAGAGTTGTTCCACGTTCCCACGCGCGCCTGGATTGTCGGGGTGGTTGTTCCGAATTCTCTGGGTTTCAGGCAAAAGGATATGTCATTAAAACTAGATATAAATGTTTGTCTCTGTATCTTCTGCTGACCAGGACACAGAGAAGACATTCGACAGTTTCAGCAGAATGCATATGATTTTGATAGATAGATCTTGAGGTAGAAAGCATAGATAGGTTAGCGTCCGATCACATTCACTTAGTTCAAAAGATTCAAACAAGAAGACATAGCCATAAGTGAATGATGTAGAGGACAAAATACAATATATATATATATATATATATATATATATATATATATATATATATATATATATATATGGCAGAGTAAAGCCAAATCAATAATCACGAAGTCAAATTAATGTTGAAGATAAATCAATTGTGAAGACTTTGCAAATTTGGCGCCATGAGGAAACACTTCATAAGAGTTTGGTGGTGGCGTTACCCACCGTATAGGAAGTGTTATACCTGCATACGCACGCACAATTATCGTGGCGCCTCAAGTCAATTTCCGCATTAATGTATTCACACTTAGAGTGTATGTCTTCATTGATTGAAGATATACATTACTTATATGTTGCACATCTAAGTCATCAAAATGCATAAGTGTTAGGATGTGTGCCTAATTACGGGACATTCGAGGATTCCAAGATATTTAGCTCACACCGCAACTTGCAAAACCTTTTCTCATCCAAGGGCTTAGTGAAGATATCAGCCAACCGCTTCTTACATCTTGACGTGAATGATATCAATATCTTCTTTCATAACATGATCTCTGAGGAAGTGATGATGAATTTCAATGTGCTTTGTCTTCGAGTGCTGAATTGGGTTATTAGCAATCTTGATAGCGCTTTCATTATCGCAGTAGAATGGCACATGCTTCAGATGGATGCCATAGTCCTTAAGAGTTTGCTTCATCCACGTGTCGAGCGCAAAGAAGATCCAACAAAGAATGTATTCAGATTCAGCAATGAGAGTGATACGATTCTGCTTCTTTGAAGACCAACAGACAAGAGATCGACCCGTAAAGTGACATGTGCACGATGTAGACTTGCGATCCACCTTGTCACCAAAGATAATCTGCATCCGAAAATCCAACTAGATCAAACTCGAGCCCTTTGGATACCATAATCCTAGTGTTGGGGTGTAAGCCAAATATCGAAGAATTCACTTCACAGCTAAGTGATGCGACTCCTTTGGTGCCGCTTGGAATCGGGCACACATGCAAACACTAAGCATGATATCTGGCCTAGATGCACATAAATAAAGTAAGGAGCCAATCATGGAGCGGTATACCTTTTGATCGAAATCTTTACCATTAGCGTCAGGACTTAGATGACTTTTGGTTGGCATTGGCGTCGTGTATCCTTTGCAGTCTTGCATTCCAAACTTCTTCGTGCAATCTTTGAGATATTTTTCTTGAGATATGAAGATGCCATTGCTGTCGACGGATTTGAAGACCGAGAAAGAACTTCAGCTCTCCCATCATGGACATTTGATATTGTTCTTGCATCATGTGACCAAATTCATCCTTTGTATTTCTTGTTGGTGCAAATTGAAGATAATGTCATCCACATAGATTTGGCACACAAACAGTTCACCATCATATGTCTTCGTGAAGAGAGTGGGATCTAGAGAACCAGGTTTGAAGCCTTTGCTCTTCAAGAAGTCTTTGAGTGTGTCATACCAAGCACGAGGGGCTTGTTTGAGGCCATACAGTGCCTTATTGAGCTTGTATACCATATCGGGATGTTTCGGGTCTTCAAAGCCAGGCGGTTGTGCTACATACACTTCTTCTTCAATCTTTCCATTGAGAAAGGCACTCTTCACATCCATTTGATACAGAAGGATGTTATGATGATTTGCGTAAGCTAGCAATATGCGAATGGCTTCAAGCCTAGCCACTGGAGCAAATGTTTCATCGAAGTCAATTCCTTCAACTTGTGTGTATCCTTGAGCAACGAGTTGTGCTTTGTTTCTGACAACTTGACCATGCTCGTCTTGTTTGTTGCGATATATCCATTTTGTGCCTATTATGTTGTGCTTGTGAGGATCAGGACGCTTGACTAGTTCCCACACATTGTTTAGCTCAAACTGTTGAAGCTCGTCTTGCATAGCTTGAATCCATTCAGGTTCCATGAAGGCTTCAGCAACTTTCTTGGGTTCAGAGATTGAGACAAATGCAAAGTGCCCACAGAAATTTGCTAGCTGTGTTGCTCTTGAACGAGTGAGTGGACCAGGTGCATTGATGCTATCAATTATCTTCTCAATTTGTACTTCATTTGCAACACGAAGATGAACTGGACGAAGATTTTGCTCCTGCTGATCATTGCCATCATTTGGAGGATTGTCTTCAGGCTGAGCAATGTCTTTAGGTTGATCAGGTGCAGAAATGATAAGTTCCTCTTCAGGCTGGGCCTCTGATGGTATGATCTCTCCTGTTCCCATTAGCTTGATTGATTCACTGGCAGGTACTCCAACTAGCACATTTGGCAGGTGCTCTCTTTGCGAGCCGTTAGTTTCATCGGACCGCACATCCACAGTTTCAACCACTTTATAGTGAAATAGGTTGAAGACTCTGTAGGAGTGCGAGTCCTTTCCATAACCAAGCATAAAACCCTCATGTGCTTTCGGTGCATATTTTGAAGTGTGATGTGGATCCTTGATCCAGCACCTAGCACCAAATACTCTGAAGTAGCTTACGTTTTTCTTCTTACCAGTTAGAAGCTCATAGGATGTTTTCTTCAGAAGCTTGTGAAGATAAACATGGTTGATGACATGGCATGCAGTATCAATGGCTTCAGGCCAGAATTTTCTTGGAGTCTTGTATTCGTCAAGCATCGTCCGAGCCATCTCAATAAGGGTTCTGTTCTTGCGCTCCACGATGCCATTCTCACGAGGTGTGTAAGGAGCAGAAAACTCATGAGTGATGCCTAAGGTGTCAAGATAAAGGCCGAGGCCTGTGTTCTTGAATTCGTGCCGTTGTCACTCCTAATGTGCTTGATCTTGACGCCATAGTTGTTCATGGCGCGGTTGGCGGTTGCCCAAGACATCCTGCACTTCGGTCTTGAAGAGAATTATGTGCACCCAAGTGTATCTTGAATAATCATCAACAATAACGAAACCATAGAGACAAGCGATTGCGTTGAGAGTAGAGTAGTGAGTGGGACCAAACAAGTCCATGTGGAGCAACTCAAAAGGTCGAGATGTAGTCATGATTGTGTTCGAGGGATGCTTGGCCCTTGTCATCTTCCCAGCTTCACAAGCACCACATAGATGATCTTTCTTGAACTTGACGCCTTCGATGCCTATGACGTGCTTCTTCTTGGCGAGAGTGTGTAGGTTCCTCATGCCAGCATGCCCGAGCCTCCGATGCCAGAGCCAGCACTCTGAAGACTTTGCTAGAAGACATACGGCCATCTGTGGTCCCGCTGAGAAGTCTACCATGTACAGATCATCTTTCATGTACCCTTCGAAGACTAGTGACTTGTTAGATTCCATTAGTACAAGGCAACAATATTTTCCAAATAGCACAATCATGTTTAAGTCACAAAGCATTGAGACAGACATTAAGTTGAAACCAAGGGATTCAACAAGCATCACTTTGTCCATGTGCCGATCCCTTGAGATTGCAACTCTACCTCGGCCCAATACCTTGCTTTTACCAAAGGTCCGAATGTGATGTGACTTTTATCACATGGACGTAAGGTTGAGTCCATGAGAAGACTTCGATCACCAGTCATGTGGTTAGTGCATCCGCTGTCCATAATCCATTCTGAAACACGAGGTGTCGTACCCTACAGTGCAGTTAGGAGGATAGGCTTCACAAAGAGCATTGTGAAGCATAAACATTTGACGCACAAGAGGATTATTAAAGCTCAGATCAAGGTTAGGACTGATAGTATGACTGGCAAGCGTTTCAGGAACGAAATACATAGTAAGACCATTTGGGCATTTTATCTTGCGTCCCATAATGTGTTTTAGGTCCCCAGCAATAGCATCGGACGCCTTTGATTTTCGTCTAGAGACCTTTCCCTGCAAAAGAAAGTTAATTCTTCTTAACCACCCACATCTTGAGGGTGGCTTAGAAGCAATGAGTCTAAGTGCAGCATCTCGAGAACTTCGCTTTGGAGCCCTAGCAAATAGCCTTGCAGGAGAAGAACGATACTCATATGAATAAGCAGAAAAGTTCTTAGTTCTATGAACATAGCTATTTGAAGACACACGCTCATATTCATAAGTCTGAGTATGGTTTCCCTGCAAAACATTGGCGTTAGGGTGACTCAGGTGTGTCCTGTATCTGTATGAAGCCTTTGGGCCATATGAAGCCATAGGTCTGGGGTTTGTCTTCTTCCTTGATGGTGTCATGATGACATTCACAGGAAGGTTCTCAATACACTGTTTAGGCACCCAGATCTTCTTCATAGGTGGACCATTCCTGCAGTTAGTACCAATATACCTGGCAAACACTTCACCATTCTGACTCTTAAACAGTTTATAGTTTGCATCAAAGGATTCATCAATAGCAATTGGGTTAGCACAAGTAAATCCAGATAAGGTGGATGGATCCATTGAAGGTTCCTTTGCAAAGAACCCATGTGGTTTTGGGGTACCGCTCGGGGCTTCCAAAGAAGAACCATCAACATTCATTTTCCTCTCGAACCCAACACCCTCTTTCCTAGGGTTTCGGTTCAATATCTGCTTTTTGAGGACATCACACAGTGTCTGATGCCCCTTGATGCTTTTGTACATTCCTGTTTCAAGCAATGTCTTCAATCTAGCATTTTCATTAGCAACAGCAGTGGCATACTCCGCAGACGGGTTAGTTACCCCATCGATGGTTGAAGATATTGAAACAAAGCAGCAGAGAACACTCAAAGAATGTAATTAGTGTTATCACGTTCAAGACATTTTAAACATGGTGGTTCAAATCCTTCCTGAGCTGGACCGATCTGTTGAGCGTGAAGTGACTCGTTTTTCTTTTGAAGATCTTCATGAACCGCTCTCAACTTCTCGAGATCTTGCTTCCTTTGAAGATAATCATAGGAAAGCTTTTCATGGGTTGTTGAGAGTGATTCATGACGACCTTCAAGCTCTTGGTACTTAACATGAAGATTTTTTATATCTTCAATTAAGGACTGAGATCGGGTCATTTCAGCGTCCAACAGATCATCGCTTTTGTCTAACAGTTTTTGAATATGTTCCACTAGCTTTCTGTTGTTCAGTTGCAATTTTAGCAAGTGTTTTGTATCTGGGTTTGGATTCACAATTAGAGTCATCTTCACTTGATGTTTGAAAGTAAGCATCGCGTGAGTTTACCTTGGCACCGCGTGCCATGAAGCAGTAAGTGGGAGCGGAGTCGTCCTTGTCACTGGCATCAGTGTTGGTGATGGATACATTGTCTTCAGCATTGAAGATGGACTTGGCAACGTAGGCTGAAGCTAAAGCCAGACTTGCAACGCCAGAGTCAGACTCCTCCTCAGACTCCACCACTTCTGCCTCCTCAGAAGCAGACTCCTCCTCTGAATCCATTTCCTTGCCAACAAAAGCACGAGCCTTGCTGCATTTAACTTTTCTTGTGTGATGAATACTTGGAGATTGACTTGGAAGAAGATTTTGAGTATTTCTTCTTCTTCTTGTCATCAGAATCATATTCCTTGCTCTTCTTCTTTTTCTTCTCATTGTCCCACTGTGGACACTCAGAGATGTAGTGACCAGGTTTCTTGCACTTGTGACAAGGTCTCTTCCTGTGGTCATTGGAAGAAGCTTCATCATTTCTTGAACTGGATCGTGAAGACTTTCTGAAGCCTTTCTTCTTAGTGAACTTCTGGAACTTCTTCACAAGCATAGCAAGCTCCTTTCCAAGGTCTTTAGCTTCACCGTAACTGCAATGATTCTTCTTGAGATGAGGAAACAACCTTTGCCTTCAAAGCGCGAAGTTCGGCCATAGTTGGGACCATAGATATCTCTTTTCTCGAGATAAATTTGGAACTCATGTGTGTTAAGCCTCTCAAGTATGTCAGATGGATCGAGTGTCTTGAAGTCAGGGCGTTCTTGAATTATAAGAGCTATAGTGTCAAATGAGCTGTCAAGAGATCTCAGTGGCGCCGAGAGCCTGAAGCTCGTTTGTGATGTCAGTGAGACGATCAAACGTGAGCTGAACATTTTCATTGGCATTTCTCTTGAAGCAGTTGAAGAGGTTGCATAGAACACTAATTCTTTGATCTCTCTGAGTTGAAACGCCTTCATTGACCTTGGAGAGCCAGTCCCAGACTAGCTTCGAAGTTTCCAGAGAACTCACACGGCCATACTGCCCTTTGGTCAGATGACCACAGATGATGTTCTTCGCAGTAGAATCGAGTTGAATGAACTTCTTGACATCAGTAGGAGTGACACCTTCACCAGTCTTGGGAATGCCGTTCTTGACGACATACCACAGATCAACATCAATGGCTTCAAGATGCATACACATCTTATTCTTCCAGTAGGGATATTCAGTGCCATCGAAGACAGGGCACGCAGCGGAGACTTTGATTATCCCTGCAGTCGACATAGCTAAAACTCCAGGTGGTTAAACCGAATCACATAGAACAAGGGAGTACCTTGCTATGATACCAATTGAAAGTGCTAGTTATCGACTAGAGGGGGGCGAATAGGCGAAATTTAGGGAAGTCTTCAAAACATGAGAGTTTCGAAGACAAACATGAAAACTGGACCTATAAACATGCAGCGGAAGATGAATTACACTAGACAAGCCATAGTCAAACAAGTATGAAGCTAAAGCATGATGACTGATAGCAGCTATGTAGTAGGATCAGGATGGAAGATAGTATGTAGCCAATCAGAACAAGTAGTCACACAGTGAAGTCAAACAGGTAGAGCAATCAGGCAATGACTTCACAAAGACAAACTGTAAGTAAGGAGAGTAAGAGATAGAACTAGTGTGTTGTGAAGACAAGGATTTGTTCGACCAGTTCGATTCTTGTGACAAGCAGACGTCTAGTTAGGGAGGTTGAGATTGAACTCAGAAGACCGTGTCTTCACCTTATTCCCCTTGAGCTAAGGACACACAGTCCCCGCCCAATCACTCTGGTAAGTCTTCAAGGTAGACTTCCAAACCTTCACAGACTTCGTTCACCGGCAATCCATAATTACTCTTGGATGCTCAGAACGCGACACCGACCGGTGGAGGATTCACAGGTCCTCAAGTGTAACAAGTCTTGAGATCACGCGACGTAAAGACTTCATGATGCCTTACACTCTTTGGCTCTGGGTGTTTGTGCTTTGTCCTCACATTGATTTCTCTCTCTCAAAAGCTTCGGAGGTGGGTTGCTCTCAAACGACAAAAGCCGTGCACTAACTCTGAGCAGCCACCAATTTATGGTGTAGGGGGTGGGCTATTTATAGCCACTAGGCAACCCGACCTGATTTATGCGAAATGACCCTGGGTCACTAAGGAACCGACACGTGTCACAACGGTCGATTTCAACACACGCCGATACCTTGACTTGGGCTACAAGTAAAGCTGACTTATCCGACTGGATAAGATTTGCTCTCATTGTCTTCGCTCGAAGACATAGGATTTAGTTGAGCATCACCACCACTCGACTTTGTTCACTTGGACCCCACTTAACATTGCGGTGGTTCCTATGACTCAACAAAGAAGAAAAGAAACAACGAGACTGCTAAGTCTTCGCGCTCCATAGTCTTCACTCAATGTCTTCTTCTGTCATAGTCTTCAATGTGAATATCTTCACGTACCACCATTATCTTCAATGTCTTCATACATTTTTAGGGGTCATCTCCGGTAGGTAAACCGAATCAAGGAGGGACTACTACCTGTGTTATCCTGCAATTCTCACAAACACATTAGTCCCTCAACCACGTTTGTCGTCAATACTCCAAAACCAAACTAGGGGTGGCACTAGATGCACTTACACAAACAATACGCCACAACCCGACCTAGTCTAAATAGAGAGGTCAACACGTCGGACTAAACTTATGCCCCCAGGGGTCATGGGCCATCGCCCCGGGAACTCCTGCACATTGCGAACGCGGCCGGTGAGCAGACCTAGCTACCTCCTTAAAAAACACAGGTGCTTACCAGTCCAACCCGGCGCGCGCCGCTCAGTCGCTGACGTCTATTAAGCTTCGGCTGATGCATACGATGCAGAACGCCCATACTATGCCCACGTGATGGTTAGTGCTATCAGGCTAGAGGCCCCTCGGATCAAATATCCAAATCGTAGTGGATTAGGAACGCGCGGTAACAAGCAGAGACTCACGAAAGATGTGACCCCGTTGCCTCATCTCGAGGACTTGCGGCAAGGGTTAGGAATGCCCGGCCATGCCTCGTAAGTATCTCGCGGGCACCCTCCAGGTCAACCCAACTCCTCATCACTCGCAAATATGCTTGCGCGGGTACCCCTTAGGGCCGACCCGTCTTTAGTAACATGGTTCAGTGTAAAGTCATAGTAACCATAGTAACCGTGTGTCTAACACCAAGGTGAAAACCTGAGGAGTCACCCTCGATGGACTCCACTCGATGTAATCATCAAGGTGAACATAAGAGGATCCACCCTCGAGGTCACACTTGAGGGGTTGCACGACAGAGTCGTATCGAAAGTGGTTAAGGCGGAATCACCCTCGATGACCACGACCGAGTAACTACACTACAAGGTTAACATCGGCGCTTGATGAGGTCTCACCCTCGGCACTCGATAGTAACCCAGTAGTCTCGAGCAATTAAGGGGAAGTGATGTGCGGTGCCGGGGCCTGGTCTTCGACCCTGTTGATCGGGTCTTCGGTGATGAAGCAGGGGCAACAAGGTCAAGTTGGGGGGGGGGGGTCACTGATGGATCACTAACCAACCTATACTAAGCAGTTTAGGATAAACATGTAGGTAACAATAAGCAGGTTACAAAAGCAGGCTATGCATCAGAATAGGGGCAATCAATTACGTGAGTAAAATCTAATGCAAGCATGAGAGAATGGAACGGGAGATATCGGGATGATCAAGGGGGGGTTGCTGGTTGCTCTGGCAAGGAGGGGTCGTCAACGTAGTCGATCACAAGGGCAGCATCGGTCTCAGGGTCTACCGGAGAGAAGAGGGGGAAGAAACAGTAAATATAAAGCAAACATAGCATCACAAAGCATAATGTGGAAATATGCTGTGCCGGGTGTGACCTAACGTATGGCTACACGATATAGGTGAAGAGGAAATTCAACTGGGAATGTATTCCCGGTTCCGGACCTGTGTCAGACAGATGACCGTAGGTGAATGTTCCATGTTCAGATAGTTAGAGCCATTTGACAGGTATGTGGTTAGCGTATTCGGGTTCGTCTTGTCGTTCTGAGCAACTTTCATGTAGAAAACATTTTCATCCGAGTTACGGTTTATTTTCTATGATTATTCAAAGATTAAAGCATTTTTAGAAAGTATTTAAAATAACAGAAATGGAAGTATGACGTCAGCAGAGTGTCAGGATAACATCAGCAGGTCAACAGACCCGCTGACTGGTCAAACTGGCCAGTGGGTCCCACCTGTCATAGACAGTAGGGCTAACAGAGGTTAACCTAAACTAACTTAATTAATTAGAAGGGGCACACCTGGCAGTGTCTAATTTGGTTAATTAAATAAGCTTAATTAACTTTATTAATTAGGGGTGTGGGCCCCATCTGTCAGTTGCATGGGCCGGTCCAGTCAGCATGGTGGACCGGGTCAACAGGTCGGCCGGGCCCCTAGGGCCCACGGGTCAGTGACCCAGGGACGGGGCCCACTGAGCCACGTCGGCGTCGGACGGAGACGCGCCGGAGATGGCTCCGGCGAGCCAAAACGCGGCGGCCGAACGCTGGAGCAGCTCGGGTTTTCGCCCTGGTGCACCAAAACGCGTGGTTCTACTTGCGTTCGAAAGCTGAGGCTGCCGCGCATTGAGTGGTGCCTCTGGACCGACCGGAGATGGCCGGAGCAGGGAGCTGCAACGTCGCCGGCGGCGGTGATCTACGGTGGCTCGGCGGAAACGAAGACCTAGCGCGCGTGCGAGTGATCTAAAGCATCGGCCGCACCATTGGGGTGCCCCGAGCACAACGGTGTGCTCGGACGGCCATGACCACGACGAAAGCTACAACGGCGAGCTCATCTGCGACGACTGAAGCACGGCAACAGCAGGAGCTCGGCTGGGCAGCACGTGTGAGCAAATGGAGAAGGAGGGGAAGCAGGGGAGCTCACCGTGCGGTGCAAGACAGGCCGTTGACGGGTTAGTAGCTGCAGGGGTAGCGGAATCGAGGGATCTCGCCTGCGACAAAGGCAGAAGGGGGCGAGGTCGTGCGACATTAGCAATGCTTCCTAGCTCCACCTGAGGGCACCAGAAGATGGAGTCAACCCCGGTGGAGCTTCACGACAAGACGGCGGAGCGAAGCGGTGGTTGTGGCCCAGTGACGACGGAGAACGGCGGCGACCGCGTTGGTCTCCTCTCCAAAATGAAGCAGAGGGAGAGGTGGATCTGGGGGAGGAGAGATGCAAGTGAGGGGGTGAGAGGGGATCGAGGCGACAGGGAGGGAGGGGATCCTTATCCCCTCGTCGGCGAGGCGCGTGGCGACCAGCAGGTTCGACGGCGACCGCTCGCGCGGGTCGATCGAATAGGAGAAAGGGGAAGACGACAGGGGAGGGGGAGTGGGCCGGCTGGCGTGGGCTGACGGCCAGCTGGGCCGTTTGGCCCAGTGGGGCAGGGGCTTTCTCTCCCTTCCCTCTGCTTTACTTTTATTTTCTTTTTTTTGATTTATTTCTATTTTGCAAATTGCTTAGCCACCATTAGATTTTTGTAAAATATGTGACTTAGCTCAACAATTATAGTGCAATATTTACCATTGCCAAAAAATGGTTTGGAGCCAAAATGATTTCATTTGAATTTTATTAAATGATATGGCACTTTAAATTTCTGTTTTGATGCTGTTTCATGTTGTTTTGAGTCACATAACTAATTTAGGTGATGTTGTTTTTCTGAAGATAATTAGTTATGAATTATTTTCTATTTAATGAAGATTTTAATTAGCATGTTTGAGAAATTTTGAATTTCACTCATGATTTGAATTTGAATTTGACTTTGATTTATCATCAAGTGATAATTAGCTCAGTAAGCATGGTGACCTGGCACATTAACGGTGGATTACTGTAGCATGACACTGGGGGTGTTACAAATCTCCTCCACTACGAGAAATCTCGTCCCGAGATTTAAGTGGTGAAGTAAAGAGTAACTTCAGGAGAACTGACCCTTATAGGGTTAATTATCTGGTGAACAATTCAGGGAATGAGGCAGAAGTATCTCTCGAGTTGAAACTTAATTAACATCGAGAGCAAAGTATGAAGGTACAATAGGAAGTTTCAAGCGAATGGGCAAACGATTGATACCTTTACAGAGTGTGAGGATGGGGTTCAGAGCATTGGGAACAGGTCATCTCTCAAAAGGTGGCTCGTGACATGATACGAAGCCAAATGTAAGAATATTTCCGATCCTGTGGAACTATGGGTTATGAGCCCACCATGTGGGTTAAAAGTATAAAGGGGGCCGATAGCAAGGCTTGTCAGATGATAGACTGTCTGTTATGTTGCCAACCAAGTTGGTACCAAGGGCAAGGGACGAAGAGAACTATTTTCCTGCTCGTTGAACGAGGCGGACCAATAGGCAAAGTTCTCGTCCATCGGTGGTTACCGAAATGTCAACAACAATAATAACAAGGTCTTACTGACAAATTCTACACGGAGGTGTTTACCTAAGCTGGGAATTATTTTTGCTCAGATAATTTAGATTACATGAAAGGTTAACAAAACAATGGAAAGGATATGATTAGCATATCAATCAGACCAACGGAAAGAAAATGTGTTTATACCCAATTATCAAGAGTATATATTTCCCATACACGACAGGACAACAAGTAGATAACCAAGCAGATAAAGGGGCGAGAGAATTCATGTTGTTACCCATACAATGTTTTTTGGATAATTGATCAAGAAACATTTAGCATTATGTTTCCAATGTTCTTGCTCATGCTCGGAGTACCACACACATGCTTCGGGATAGTGTTGACATGGTCATCAGGGAAATGTCAGACTTCGGATACACAAAGGATCCATCGGAAACAACTTAGAAAATAAGTCATACAATTTCAACAAGGAAAAGATGAGGGTGTGGCCGACGGGCTCAGCAACAATCCATCAACATGTCAAAAAGGATGTATTTCCAAAATTATATGAACAAGTTTGTGTTGGGGAAGGCAAGAATGTTGTCGATGATAACATAAATCATCGAGGGGAAAGGATTGTATTTATCGTCATGAAGTCGATTGATATCCTGGAAGAGCTTAGAATGTTGATGATGATCACGACACATTTGTCGAGAGATTTCATGAAGATGTAATCGATCGGCGATGACATCAAGTCAAAGGAATGATGAAGCGAAAGGTTATTGGAACCATGGGTACGACACAAACTCGAAATTAAGCTTGCTATTCAAGAGAAAATGATATGACGAGGAAAATCGATGTAGGCTTAGCTCATCGTCGAAAATTGTGCTCCGGGAAGATGGATCAGGTAGCACAGTTAAAATTTATCACGATAATGATATAGCCGATCAGGCTAGGAATGACTTGAAGGATTATTAAACTCGTAAGCAAAAAAATTACTTAGAGTTGTTGAATCGGAGTGCGGGATCGATTCTCTTATCGGTGTTCTAGAGTGACTGATAACTCAGAACCCGGGAAATCTATGTGAGAAGTAATACTAGATGAATATTCATAGGAAGCAACTCAGTTAGTTGATATTCTCGAGATACCAGGGGTAATACTCGAAGGTAGACTGTATTAGAGTTTGGACATGTGTATTGATATGCAGAAGGAAATCACTTCAACTTGTCCGAGAAAAGGATCAAAGAAGACAATCTTGGTTGGAACCACGATTGCAAAGGCCGAAATCACAGATACAGGATCAAATTATACCAAGGGAATAATTATTGTTACGAGAAGCTTCCATGATAAGATCTACATTGTTTCCATGGGCATGAACACAAAGTTGAAGGTCGACTCCCACTTCTCCAATGCATAACCTTTCATTCACTTCTCGCGTTCAATGAATTTGTAGTGTTGAAATGTTATCTGGCAAAACACTAGAAGAGTATGACTCATGAAAACTCTCAGGTTCACATGGATTAAGGAAGGCATAGGTTCAACCCATATGGGCATCTTGGGAACATATACCACAAACTCCACGAGTAAAATAACACAAGCTCGAAGGCAGAGCATGGTTGAGAAGGCAGAGGATACAATTTACCAAAGGCATTATGTATCTGAGGAAAGGCTCAAAAGGTTATTGAATATGAAGGACGTTGTCCGATAAGATCCAACAAAGGATCTGGCGGTCCACATAGGATCTGATGTGAGTATCGGTACTCAACTAGAAGAAGAAAGAATGCAAAGGCTTCGGATTATAGAAATATTTGAATAATTCGATGCTTATATGCAAAAAAATCATGATTTCAAAAATAGAAGATCAGAAGCAGACTCTCTGATCAAAAGATAAGTAAGTTGAATAGCCCTAGGGATACAATTGACGGCAATTTTATTGGTCGAGAAACAACTCTTGGTCAAATGATGTCCAAGCCGGAAGGATGAATTCTATGATTCGACCGAGGATTGCGAGCATCCGCAACATATTGAATCAACGGACTCAAAAGGATAGTGACAAAGGATGCCAATAAGATTACTAAACTTATGGGATTATCCATAATGCAAGAAGGCAAGGAGAATCAAGAGTAATAGGCTGGGGAGGATTTTCGAAAGATCAGATAGTATTTCCAAGTATTTAGGAAAGTATATGAACAACTGGGGATGAAGGTACAAGTGGCAAGGATGTTATTCACGGGGATTACCGGTGGTCAGAAACTGCAAGGCGTGGACACAGGGTGTCGGGATACCTCGAGAAGTGTCTTCAGAATCTTCTGATGTAGGAAACGATCATGTATGTTGAAGGAGCTCTCCGGGAGGAAGCGGTTACGAGAACCTAGTGTAAGAGTTAGCCAAATTATTTAACCCGAATGGATGAGAGATCAGAGTCCCAGAGTATAGACGAGGAATAAAAGATACTAATACCACCCAATGGTGACGTGGGCTCGTAAGCCACACAACCATGTTAGTAATTTTTTTTCCAAAGACTAGACTAAACTTCAACCAAGGAGTTGGAAAGGGGGCTACCTACAGGCAGTCGGCTCTGATACCAACTTGTGACGCCCCTGATTCAATCGTACACTAATCATACACGCAAATGTGTACGATCAAGATCAGGGACTCATGGGAAGATATCACAACACAGCTCTAGACACAAATTAAAATAATACAAGCTTTATATTACAAGCCAGGGGCCTCGAGGGCTCGAATACATAAGCTCGAATACAAACAAGTCAGCGGAAGCAACAATTTCTGAGTACAGACATAAGTTAAACAAGTTTGCCTTAAGAAGGCTAGCACAAAAGCAACATCGATCGAAAAGGCAAGGCCTCCTGCCTGGGAGCCTCCTAACTACTCCTGGTCGTCGGCGTCCGTCACGTGGTAGTAGGCACCCTCGGGGTAGTAGCAGTCGTCGGTGGTGTCGTCTGGCTCCTGGGCTCCACCATCTGGTTGCAGCGTCCGAGAAGAATGGAAAAAGGGGGAAAAGTGGGAGCAAAGCAACCGTGAGTACTCATCCAAAGTACTCGCAAGCAAGGATCTACACTACATATGCATCGATATCAATGAAATGGGTTGTATCTGTGGACTGGACTGTAGAATGCCAGAAGAGAAGGGGAAAGCCTAGTCCTATCAAAGACTAGCATCTTCTAGAAACCACCATCTTGCAGCAACATGAGGGAGTATAGTAGTATAACATAAGTCATATTTCTGTTGTTGTATCAACGCTCCGGGATCCTTTCTCGACTCCCGAAGCAACATATCCAATTCATGCCTCAACATCCAGTTGTAGTCGTATCGATTGGGATACAACTCCGAGTGTCCGTTACCATAGGACAGGCTATCGATAGATGTTTTCTTCCCTGCAGGGGTGCACCAACTTACCCACCATGCTTGATTAACTCCGGTCGGACACACTTTCATGGGTCATGCCCGGCCTCGGCCAAACAATACGCCGCAACCCAACCTAGGCTAAATAGAGAGGTCAACACGTCGGACTAAACCTATGCCCCCAGGGGTCATGGGCCATCGCCCCGGGAACTCCTGCACGTTGCGAACGCGGTCGGTGAGCAGACCTAGCTACCTCCTTAAAAAATACATGTGCTTACCAGTCCAACCCGGTGCGCGCCACTCAGTCGCTGACGTCTATTAAGCTTCGACTGATGCATACGACGCAGAACGCCCATACTATGCCCACGTGATGGTTAGTGCTATCAGGCTAGAGGCCCCTCGGATCAAATATCCAAATCGTAGTGGATTAGGAACGCGCGGTAACAAGTAGAGACTCACGAAAGATGTGACCCCGTTGCCTCATCTCGAGGACTTGCGGCAAGGGCTAGCTATGCCCGGCCACGCCTCGTAAGTATCTCGCGGGCACCCTCCAGGTCAACCCGACTCCTCATCACTCGCAAATATGCTTGCGTGGGTACCCCTCAGGGCCGACCCGTCTTTAGTAACATGGTTCAGTGTAAAGTCATAGTAACCATAGTAACCGTGTGTCTAACAGCAGGGGGAAAACCTGAGGAGTCACCCTCGACGGATTCCACTCGATGTAATCATCAAGGTGAACGTAAGAGGATCCACCCTCGAGGTTCACACTAGAGGGGTTGCACGACAGAGTCATATCGGAAGTGGTTAAGGCGGAATCACCCTCGATGACCATGACCGAATAATTACACTACAAGGTTAACATTATAAGTGCTGATGAGGTCTCACCCTCGGCACTCGATAGTAACCTAGTAGTGTCGAGGAACTAAGGGGAAGTGATGTGCGGTGTCGGGGCCTGGTCTTCGATCCCGTTGATCGGGTCTTTGATGATGAAGCAGGATCAACAAGGACATGGTGGGGGGTCACTGATGGATCACTAACCAACCTATACTAAGAATTTTAGGATAAACAGGTAGGTAACAATAAGCAGGTTACAAAAGCAAGCTATGCATCAGAATAGGGGCAATCAATTACAGTAGCAAAATCTAATGCAAGCATGGGAGAATGGAACGGGCGATATCGGGATGATCAAGGGGGGGGGGGGGGGCTTGCCTAGTTGCTCTGGCAAGGAGGGGTCGTCGTCGACGTAGTCGATCACAGGGGCAGCATCGGTCTCAGGGTCTACCAGAGATAAGAGGGGGAAGAAATAGTAAATATAAAGCAAACATAGCATCACAAAGCATAACGTGGTAATATGCTGTGCCGGGTGTGACCTAATGTATGGCTACACAATATAGGTGAAGGGGGAATTCAACCGGGAATGTATTCCCGGTTCCGGACCTGTGTCAGACAGATGACCGGATGTGAATGTTCCATGTTCAAATAGTTAGAGGCATCTGACAGGTATGTGGTTAGCTTATTCGGGTTCGTCTCGTCGTTCTGAGAAACTTTCATGTAGAAAACATTTTCATCCGAGTCAGTGTCTAATTTGGTTAATTAAATAAGCTTAATTAACTTCGTTAATTAGGGCTGTGGTCCCCATCTGTCAATTGCATGGGCCGGTCCAGTCAACATGGTGGACCGGGTCAACAGGCCGGCCGGGCCCGTGGGACCCATGGGTCAGTGACCCAGGGACGGGGCCCACTGAGCCACGTCGGCGTCGGCCGGAGACGCGCCGGAGATGGCTCCGGCGAGCCAAAACGTGACGGCCGAACGCTGGAGCAGCTCGGCTTTTTGCCCTGGTGCACCAAAACGCGTGGTTCTACTTGCGTTCGAAAGCTGAGGCTGCCGCGCATCGATTGGTGCCTCTGAACCGACCGGAGATGGCCGGAGCAGGGAGCTGCAACATCGCCGGCGGCGGTGATCTACGGTGGCTTGGCGTAAATGAAGACCTAGCACACGTGCGAGCGATCTAATGCATCGGCCGCACCATTGGGGTGCCCGAGCACAATGGTGTGCTCGGACGGCCATGACCACGACGAAAGCTACGGCGACGAGCTCATCTGCGGCGACCGAAGCACGGCAACAGGAGGAGCTCGGCTGGGCGGCGCGTGCGAGAAAATGGAGAAGGAGGGGAAGCAGGGGAGATCACCAGGCGGCACAAGACAGGCCGTTGACGGGTTAGTAGCTGCAGGGGTACTCGGAATCAAGGGATCTCGCCGCATGAGGCGGGAGGGGGCGAGGTCGTGCGACGTCAGTGATGCTTCCCAGCTCCACCTGAGGGCACCAGACGACGGAGTCGACCCCTGCAGAGCTTCACGACAAGACGGCGAAGCGAGGCGGTAGTTGTGGCCACGGTGCCGACGGAGAACGGCGGCGACCGCGTCGGTCTCATCTCCAAAACGAAGCAGAGGGAGAGGTGGATCTGGTGGAGGAGAGGTGCAAGTGGGGGGGGGGGGTGGGGGGGAGTGGGGATCGGGGGGACAGGGGGGGCGGGGATCCTTTTCCCCTCGGCGGCGAGGCGCGTGGCGACAAGCGGGTTCGACGCCGCCAGCTGGTCGATCGAACAGGAGAAAGGGAAACGACAGGAGGGGAGAGTGGGCGGTGGCGTGGGGTGACGGCCACTGGGCCGTTGGCCCAGCAAGGGCGGGCTTTCTCTCCTTCCTCTCGCTTTTACTTTTATTTTCTTTTTTTTGATTTATTTCTATTTTGCAAATTGCTTAGCCACCATTAGATTTTTGTAAAATATGTGACTTAGCTCAACAATTATAGTGCAACATTTACCATTGCCAAAGAATGGTTTGGAGCCAAAATGATTTCATTTGAATTTTTAATAAATGATATGTCACTTTAAATTTCTGTTTTGATGCTGTTTCATGTTGTTTTGAGTCACATAATTAATTTAGGTGATGTTGTTTTTCTGAAGATAATTAGTTACGAATTATTTTCTATTTAATGAACATTTTAGTTTGCATGTTTGAGAAATTTTGAATTAATTTGACTTTGATTTATCATCAAGTGATAATTAGCTCAGTAAGCATGGTGACCTGGCACCATTAACAGGGGATTACTGTAGCATGACACTGGGGGTGTTACATCGATAACCATGTCTTTGGTCTCCTCATTTTTTGCACCCACTTAAAAGTCTTTCCTTATAAATAGGCAAGAACGGTATTTTCTCAGTCTCCCCCTTTCCATCGTCTTCCCCCTCTCGCGACCTTCTGCCGCTCGAGATCCGCCGCCACCACAGAGTGCACCGTCGTCTTCGTCCCAGGCCGCTGCATCACCATGAATCGAACCATAGAACGGCAGCGACCCTCCGCAGTAGATCTGCACCTGTAAGTTTTTTGCCTTCCTGCACCTCAGATCCGCATTAGGGTTTCTGGACTTCTCTGTGTTCTTCGTAGTTCATCGTAGTTCATCTTCAATGCTTGCACCGTGAACCTCTTTGATCTGAAAACGGCATATGACCAATGCAGTAGTTGTTTTGCTTTCACCTTTCATACCAGCAGATCCCCTTTCCTGAAGAAAAGATCCTTTGAGAGCTTATGAACTCAACTGTACTGGTTTTTTAGGTCTAGATTTATTTCCTTTTCCTGACCACCCGTTGATCCAAAATAATAGATGCAGCCTGTGAAACTTGTTTGTGTAACACTTAGCCAAAAACTGCATTTTGTTAGATCCACCTAGCCATGGCGGCTCAAATCACCGGCTTAAAATTGCAATGCTCAATAGATAACTTCAACCACTCATGGCGGCTTAAATAATTTGACTGCTCATGGCGGTTTAAATAACCTGACATAATTAGCCATATACCATTATGCCCCTTCATAAGCCGCCATTCTGAACATGTGTTGTAATATTTTTCCTCCGGATTAAATTTGAACCGGCAATTTTTACTCTTTGTTAGGCTTCCTTCCTCACAATGCCGTCCAAAACAACCACTTCATGCAACTGGGTCAAATCCATCGTCACGGATAGTACCCTTGATGACTTTGTGAAAACCGGCTATCTGCCAAAGAAGGAAGTCATGTCGTATCGTGCTCCTGATCCAATAGAAGAAAAACCTCAGCCCAAAGAAGGGGAAGTCATCGTTTTCACTAACCACATGAACCGGGGCTTTTCGCCACCCGACTCAAAATTCTTCAGAGATGTTCTGCACTTCTTCGACCTCCGTCCTCAAGAGATCGGACCCAATTCCGTGCCTAATATCTGCAATTTTCAAGTGTTCTGTGAGGCGTACCTTGAAGAAGAGCCCATCTTGCTACTTTTCAGAGAGTTGTTTTATTTGAACCGCCAGAATGAATGTGCCAACGGACCTAGTTTGGAGCTCGGCGGGGTCTCAATCCAACGACGGAGAGACGCCATTTTTCCTTATGCCCAACCGCCGAGTCATCCTAAAGACTGGAACCAAACATGGTTCTACTGTCAAGACACATCTCTGGCTGATGAGAACCCTCTCCCCGGCTTTCGCGCCCTGTGCCTCGAGTCTAATCATCCTCTTCCAGACAAGTTGTCAGCCGCTGATCGCCAGAAGCTCGCCCCCACCATGGCTAAAATCAAGGCTCTTTTGGGGAACAATTTAAATGGTATTGACTTGGTCCGGGTTTGGGTTGCCTGGCGGATCATTCCGTTGAGCCGCCGCTCCGGTTTGATGTACACCTACATAGGCGAAAAGAATGATCCTCTGCACCACAACCCTGATGATTTACCTGACGACGTCATCGATGATATGACAAAGTCACTCTTGAACGAAAGCCTAGCAGATTGTGGCAAGGTGGGCTTAAGCCCTTTCTGCAAAGCTAACCCGGCTCCAGCGGTAAGCCGCCAAACTGAGTAAATTTACCTTTATCCTTGATGTTTTGTCTTTACTCAAACCTTTGCTGATTTTCACAGGCTGACGACAAATTTTGGAAGAAAAAGTATGATCATGAGGCTGCAAAGAGAGCCATGAAGGCCAAGAAAGCCGCCAGGAAAGCCACCGCCAAGAAAGGAGGGAAAAGCCTATCGCTTCTAAATTACTTCAATTGGAGGACTCCTCTGAGTCGGAGGTATCCCTCGACTCTCTTGCCTTATTTTTCAATCACCTTATTGACACCGATTATCATCAGGCTGACACGGGAATGAGTCATTGATTGGAAGAAGAGGTAAATATTATTTCCTCCGACTCCAAGCCTTTGCCAAGACAGAAAATCTGAAGAGTAACCCGGAAAGTAAGATTTTAACATCCCTAGCTTATCAGGATCCTCAATTTGTTTTGAAGCGACAGATTCATGAGAGCCAGAGGCAGACACAGACTAGCAAAGATGCGGAACTCTCCTCCGGCTTACCGAATACACCAAGGAAGTAAGCGTAAAAAATACACCAAGGAAGCGCCGGGACGAGGTTACCTCCAACTTAAACCCTTTTTATCCTTTGGCGGGTCTCACTCATCAACCGCTCAATTCTTCTGACTCAAATTATCAGGAGAGCTCACATTCTTCCGGCGACTCAATTCAGTCCAACATGCCAGCTTTTAAGACCGCTCTAGGGTAATGACAATTTATTTATCCTGTACTTGTTACAATCCTTTATACTTGTACTGACCTCTTTGATCTTATGCAGCGAAAAAGCAAAGCCCAACAAGAGGGTGAAGAAGAACAAGCCGGCCGAAGAGCCAACCGTCAATGAGCCAGAGCTCCAGATGGCCGCGCCTGAGGCCTCTGTTCTTGAGTCGCCACTTGAACCGGTTCATGATACGCCAACAATGACCGCTGACCCGCCTGTCGAACAAGCCGCGGACGGCTCTTTAAACCCAGAAGCTTCAAGCCCGGTTAAAGCAGCCGACCCGCTAGATGTTGATGTGGAAATCACCAAGACTAGCTATACTGAGCTGGGGAGACCTACTGTGCTAGCCAAGTGTTCTGCCAAAGAGGAGCACATTGAACGACGTAAAGTCAGATTTGATGTTGCTGACTATACTCACATGAGCCTTGGCAAAGTATTTTCTGGCTATCTTAGCCAAGTGCACAACGGCCGCGATCTTGAAGTTGATGGTGAAAGAAATGCACCAGAAATTTGAGGTACAATTTTTTTCCCTTCATTGATTTATCCTTACTATGCCAGCCCCCAAGTCTATTGCTTATGATGAATATGCTGTAGACTTATAACGAACTTATGAGCATCAATAATATCTTTTGATTAAAACCTTAAAAAATCTGGCTTAATCCGTAGTCCCCAAGGGCTGGTTTAACTAGCATGAATAAGCCGGTCCTTCATATGCTTGTGTAGAATATAGTACTTGCATAGCTTTTAACAGCAATATGCATTAGCCCCCAAGTGCCAAGTACTCTTGCTTGCAAAGTGCTTGGGACTTACTCTCATGAACCGCCCTTTAGATAGATCTTTCGATAGACATTATCCCCCAAGTGCCAAGTGTTGTTGCTTGCAAAAGGCTCGGGACTTAATATTGTAAGCTAATATTCATGATTTTGACTCGGTATTTGTACAGACCACCACTACTCAACTTCAATCAGAGTTGTTTGAATTGAAGAACCGCCTGGAGTCACAGGAGACTGAAACCCAAAGGGCAAATTCCAAATTTGAATTCAGTGTGTCTGAAGAAGAGAAATTGAAGTCCGAGTTTGAGGTTGAGAAAAAGGCCTGGGCTGAGGAAAAGATTGCCTTAACCCATTGAGCTGAGAAAGCAAAGGCGGCTCTTGAAGAGGTGACCTCTGAATTATCCGGCTTAAAACGTCATGTGTCTCAGATGGTCTCAGCAATCTTTTGTAAGCCGCCCTACAAGTGTCAAGTGTTGAATCTTTCTGGTGATAATATGAATTGTTGTTTAACTCATCTGCTATTGCTATGCAGGCCCCAGGAGCACCAACCTCAACCAGGATATGTTGATAAAGCTAAAAGTGGTTTACACGCTCGTGGAACAACTTTACACTGGAGCTAAGCGTGCCTTAGCCACAGTTGCCATGTCAAACGAAGCCCCCACACTCTTGGTTGATGTACTGAAGAAGCTTTCTGTGCTGCCCCAGCGGTTCAATGAATTGAAGCGGTCATCTGCGAGAGCTGGAACCGTGGCTGCCTTAAGCCGGGCCAAGGCGTGGCTACCAGAGTTAGACCCGACCGACATCGCCATTGGGTATCCAAGCCTTAAGGAGGATGGCACTTCATTTGAACAGGAGGATTTTGCTGCTTATGTGAAGGAAATACACCCTGTGGCCAGTTTGATTGCCGATGAGACGGACCTCACCAAGTACCATCCGGCTTATGACGCAGGAAATCAGAGGATGCCGACGCCGTGTTATAAAGTGACAAGCCTGGTCCCCCCAATCCGTAAGCATACCTTCGCCCCTGAAGTTGACCCGTCCAGGCTAATTGATGATGAGGCTGAATTTGAAGCTTTGAGTGGCATTGACTGGTCGTCATCAACCTTCTAGGACAGGGAACAAGACGAAGGAGCGGAGAGGGTTGATCCAGAAGCTTCAAGCCAACAAGAGAACTAATCCGCCAGGCGGCTCACATTTGTGGCCTTCTGAAAAACAGTTTAATCATTTGGACTCGAAGGAGTCATGTAATCGGGTAGAAACGACTTTGCTCTGTTGTGCCATCGTGCACATTTTGGTGGTCAACACTGTTAAGCCGCCGTCTTATATTCGCCCTTATTATACTTATCATCTATTTTCCTCATGCATGAGAAAGTCCTTAAACTATCCTGCACACAGAAATAGATCACAAGAACCCTTGGCGGTTTACCGCAGGGCGGGTCATAATATCTTACATATAACCACTAGTATGGAAAAAAGGAGTCACAGATAAGTCTGTTATGAATCATAACTTTTGAAACACAACTATAATATCATACCTGTGATATTGAATTTGCACTGCTGGTTTATGTGATCTGAATAGTAAGGGTGATAACCCAATCTTTAGAAGCCAACACTTCCAAATGTTTGATGATTGTTATATGCTGGCGACTTGTCGTACAAAGCCAAGCCGGGTTAAATAGAAACCACATATATGCCTTAGATCTGAACAAAAAAGTCTCAAGACAAAACCAAAGATTGTTTTCAAAAAACTTAAGCCAAACAGAAAGAAAAAATGAGGCTTCTGATTCGAATATGATCAGTAAACCGGACCAAAAGGGGTTAAGCTAGGATTCGAATACGATCATGAAGCCCCTTAGTGGTTTTGGCGTTGCGCCGATCAAGAGGGTATCTACAGCTATGTTCCATTTGGTTCGAATACGACCTATGTTTGAACAGGAAGCCCTCAAATGACCTTGAGCGTTTTTTAACGACTCTGATTCAAATACAATCGAAGTCAGACCCAAAAGGGGTTAAGCTATGATTCAAATAGGATCAAGAAGCCCCCTAGTGGGTTTGGCATTGCGCCGATCAAGAGGGTACTGACATCTATGTTCTCTTTGGTTCGAATATGACCTATGTTAGAACAGGAAGCCCCCTAGTGACCATAAGGTTTAACGGCTATGATTAAAATATGATCATGAGCCGGACCAAGAGGGTTGAAGCTAGATTCGAATACGATCCGCCCCCAATTGGTCTTTGGAATTATGATGATGAAGACACATGAACATTGAGGATGAAAAGGACGGAGGTCCTGCTTTATTACTTATCATAATATATACATCGTCAAAAATATGTACATCATGAGAGCCGGTGGCTCAAGTGTAGTAAGGCCGAAGATGAGCGATATTCCACGGCCGGCGGGTCTCCTCCTCCGACTTACGTGAGTCTTTGTGCTCTCGAACATCGATAAGTTAGTATGACCTGTTGTTCAAGTTCTTGCTGACCACAAAGGGCCCTTCCCAAGGTGGGGATAACTTGTGTGCATCAGTTTGATCCTCGATGAGACGGAGCACCAAGGTTCTGGACTTAACCCGACGACTGTGATAGCGGCGCATGTCCTGTTGATAAATCACCGAGCGAGCTGCTGCCAAGTCACGCTTTTCATCTAACAGGTCAAGTGCATCCAGACGCGCTTGTTAGTTATCAGCTTCAATGTAAGCCGCCACGCGGGGCGAGTCATGACGGATGTCACTAGGGAGAACCGCCTCTGCTCTGTAAGCCATGAAGAAAGGCATGTAACCCGTAGACCTGTTGGGGGTAGTATTGATGCTCCATATCACAGAAGGTAACTCCTCCACCCAACAACCCGGCGTCTGCTGCAAAGGAACCATAAGCCGGGGCTTGATGCCTTTCAAGATTTCCTGATTGGCTCTTTCAGCTTGACCATTGGATTGGGGGTGAGCTACTGATGAAACGTCAAGCCGAATATGCTCACGTTGACAAAACTCCTCCATGGCACCCTTGGACAGATTAGTACCATTGTCAGTTATAATGCTGTGTGGAAAGCCAAAACAAAAGATCACCTTTTTCATGAATTGAACCACCGTGGCTGCGTCACACTTACTAACTAGCTCTGCCTCAATCCACTTTGTGAATTTATCAACCGCCACCAAGAGGTGGGTCTTTTTATCTTTGGACCTTTTAAACGGCCCAACCATGTCGAGTCCCCAGACTGCAAACAGCCAAGTAATTGGAATCATCCTCAATTCTTGAGCTCGCCCGTGAGCTTGTCGTGAGAATTTCTGAAAACCATCACATTTACTGACCAGATCCTCCGCATCAGCGTGAGCCGTCAGCCAATAAAATCCATGACGAAAAGCTTTGGCCACAAGGGACTTTGAACCGGCATGATGGCCACAATCTCCTTCATGAATCTCACAAAGAATTTCTTGACATTCCTCAGGAGAGGCACAATGCTGAAACGCCCCAGTGACACTGCGATGATGCAACTCACCATTGGCAATTGTCATTGACTTAGACCGCCGGATTATCTGGCCAAGGTTTTATCCTCGTGCAATCGCCCCGGTCATGTAAGCCAAATATGGTACTGTCCAATCTGGGATGACGTGAAGAGCCGCCACCAATTGTGCTTCCGGGTCAGGAACAACCAAGTCTTCCTCTGTAGGTAACTTGACAGAAAAGTTATGCAGAATATCCAAGAAAGTGTTAGGTGGCACCGGCTTACGCTGAGATCCCAGCCGGCTTAAAGCATCAGCCGCCTCATTCTTTCTGCGATCAATGTGTTCCACTTGATAACCCTTGAAGTGTCCGACAATGGCATCAACTTCACGGTGATAAGCCGCCATGAGGGGATCCTTGGAAACCCACTTGCTTGAGACTTGTTGAGCCACCAAATCTGAGTCGCCAAAGCACCTTACCCGGCTTAAGCTCATCTCCTTAGCCATCCGAAGACCATGGAGCAAGGCCTCATACTCAGCTGCATTGTTAGTACAAGGAAACATCAACCTTAGCACATAACAAAATTTGTCACCTCGAGGGGAAGCTTAAACAACTCCAGCCCCCGAGCCCTCCAATTGCCTGGACCCATCAAAGTGAATAGTCCAATATGTGTTGTCCAGCTTCTCTTCAGGCATCTATAGCTCTGTCCAATCATTGATGAAGTCCACCAGTGCTTGAGACTTGATAGCAGTGCGTGGCACATACTTTAAACCATGAGGCCCAAGTTCAATGGCCCACTTGGCAACTCGTCCTGTGGCTTCTCTGTTTTGAATGATATCTCCTAAATGAGCAGAACTGACCACAGTGATGGGATGAACCAGAAAATACTACTTAAGCTTCCGGGTGGCCATGAACACCCCATAAACAAGCTTCTGCCAATGTGGATATCTCTGCTTGGACTCAATAAGCACCTCACTGATGTAGTAAACCGGCCGTTGAACCAGATATTCTTTGCCAGCCTCCTTGCGCTCCACCACAATGGCCACATTGACAGCACGTGTGTTAGCAGCCACATATAGCAATAATGGCTCCTTATCAATGGGAGCAGCAAGGACCGGCGGTTTAGCTAGCCGCCTCTTCAAATCTTCAAAGGCAGTGTTAGCAGCATCACTCCATACAAATTCATTTGTTTTCTTTATCATCTGATATAGCGGTATGGCCTTCTCACCTAACCGGCTTATGAACCAGCTTAAAGCAGCAATACGACCTGCCAAACACTGAACATCATTGATACACGCCGGCTTAGCCAAGGAGGTGATGGCCTTGATCTTCTCCGGGTTAGCCTCAATGCCTCTGTTAGAAACCAGAAAACCCAAAAGTTTGCCTGATGGCACTCCAAAAACGCACTTGGCCGGGTTAAGCATCATCTTATAGACCCGGGGATTATCAAAGGTCTCCTTTAAATCATCTATCAACGCCTTCTCTTCTCTGGACTTCACCACAATGTCATCCACATAAGCATGAACATTGCACTAATCTGATTGTGAAGACAGTTCTGTACACATCGCTGGTAAGTCGCGTGGGCACTCTTGAGCCCAAAAGGCATAGACACGTAGCAGAAGGCTCCAAAAGGAGTAATAAAATTCGTCTTCTCTTGGTCCTTAACTGCCATCTTGATCTGATGATAACCAGAATAAGCATCCAAAAAGCTCAAATGCTCACAACCCGCCGTAGCATCAATGATTTGATCAATACGAGGGAGAGCAAAAGGATCAGCCGGACAAGCCTGGTTTAAGTCCGTGTAATCCACACACATACGTTAGGTGCCGTTCTTCTTAAGCACTAGCACCGGGTTAGCCAACCACTCTTGATGAAAAACTTCAACAATGAACCCGACCACTAAGAGCCGGGCCACTTCCTCACCAATGGCCTTACACCTCTCTTCATTGAACCACCGAAGAAACTGCTTGACCGGCTTAAATTTCGGATCAATATTGAGAGTGTGCTCAGCGAGTTCTCTCGGTACACTTGGCATGTCAGAAGGTTTCAATGCAAAGATGTCCCGGTTCTCACGGATGAACTCGATGAGCGCGCTTTCCTATTTAGGATCAGATAAGCACTGATACTCGACTGCTTAGATGAGTCGCCAGGAACAAAATCAACTAGCTTGGTGTCGTCGGCCGATTTAAACTGCATCACCGGCTAATGCTCTATGGTTGGTTTCTTCAAAGACGTCATGTCCGCCGGGTCAACATTGTCCTTATAAAACTTCAACTCCTCTGTTGCACAGACAGACTCAGTGTAAGCAGCATCGCCTTCCTCACAGTCCAGGGCTATCTTCCGACTCCCATGCACTATGTAGATAAACATAACATGGCCGTGCCATGAACTTTCCATAAGCCGGTTGTCCAAACAGAGCGTGATACGGGCTTTTGATTTTGACCACCTCAAAAGTTAACTTCTCGGCCCTGGAACCATGCTCGTCCCCAAAGGCCACTTCCAGCTCAATCTTACCCAATGGGTATGCTGACTTACCAGGCACCACTGCGTGGAAAGTAGTGTTGGATGTCTTAAGATTTTTATCCGTCAACCCCATGCGACGGAAAGTCTCATAATAAAGGATGTTGATGCTACTGCCTCCATCCATGAGTATTTTACTGAATTTGTATCCACCAACCTGAGGTGCCACCAACAAGGCCAAGTGACCCGGATTGTCAACCCGGGGAGGGTGATCCTCCCTACTCCACAGAATTGGCTGCTCAGACCATCTCAAATAACGAGGAACTGCCGGCTCAACAGCGTTCACAGCCCTCTTATGAAGCTTCTGGTCCCGTTTGCACAAACTGGTGGTCAACACATGATACTGCCCACTATTCAGCTGCTTTGGATTACTCTGATATCTAGATTGCTGCTGATGCTGACCTCCCTGGTCAGATTGCTGATTATAACCACCCTGATTACCTTGAGGGCCTTGAAAGTTGGAATTAGAACCGCCACCCGGGCCATGAAAATCGCCGCCGCCTGAGCCGCCGCCCGACCCATGATTGCTGTCAAACATGTTAGAGTTCTTAAAAGCCTTCATGATCGTACAATCCTTCCATAGGTGAGTGGCCGATTTCTGCTGAGTATGATGCCTTGGACAGGGCTCATTTAGCAACTGCTCAAGAGTGGGACCTGACCCACTGGACCGAGGAGGCGGTCTCCCCTTACATCGTTGATTGTTTCCCTGTGCATTGATGGTAGCCACAAACTCCGAGCTACCATCAGCCTTACATTTATTATTGCCTCCTTGATTTGTCGGGTTATGCTGAGGACCCTTGGCGTTGCCGCTCTTCTTTCCCTTCCCTGTCTTCTCATCGTCAGACTCGGGATCTTTGGTCCTGTCAGAGTCGGCATATTTGACTAGAGCCACCATCAGCTGGCCCATGTCATTACAATCGCGCT
Organism: Aegilops bicornis; assembly: GCA_021605145.1. NCBI lineage: Eukaryota > Viridiplantae > Streptophyta > Magnoliopsida > Poales > Poaceae > Aegilops > Aegilops bicornis. Next base: position 615,054,954 of record CM038671.1, read on the forward strand.
TGAGCCGCCCCAGCTTTTGTTTCAGAGGCTCAAAACGGCAATTTTTCTCCAACATTAAGACTGCAGAGCCAGCATCCATCTTTTCAGATGAATGTATTATGGCCTTGACCTGGCGCACCCAATGGGTCGTGGATTCACCCTCCTCTTGCTTGCAATTAGTCAAGTCCACAATCGACATCGGCTGCTTGCATGTATCCTTAAAGTTCCGAATAAACCGGGCCTTTAACTCTGCCCATGAACTGATGGAGTTAGGTGGCAGCCCTTTCAACCAAGTACGAGCCGTTCCATCCAGCATGATGGTGAAGTACTTGGCCATTGCAGTGTCACTGACTTCCAGTAGTTCCATGGACATCTCATAGCTTTCGATCCATGCCCCAGGTTGTAAGTCGGCCGTGTAATTAGGCACCTTTCGAGGTCCCTTGAAATCCTTGGGCAAACGCTCATTACACAGAGCCGGTACCAAACAAGGTACACCCCCAGTCCTAGTGGTCACCCCTGCTTCAATTGAAGTCATCGGATAAACCGGAAAAGACTGGTAAGCCGCTCGCTGAGCCGCCTACTCAGCCGCCCGCTCAGCCTCTTGACGTATCTTGTCCTGATCAACCAAATTAGGAACTCCATCGCCGAGTCATACCCGCACGGCTGGTCACGGCGCCGAGCGTTGCTTGAAACGGCTGCTGAATCCATGTGCCTGCTATAGCTCGGGCTCCGGCTTGGGCGAGGGGTCGAATAATCCTGTCTCTGCTATAAGAATATGCCTCCTGCTGGGCCAAGCCGTCTGAAGAAGTTCTCTGACCCTTCGTGTTTCAACCGCTATCGGAGAGTCGCCATCCACCGGGAGAGCCGCCAATCGTGCCGCCGCAACAATCATGTTCTCCAAAGGGTTAGCATAATGACCTGGTGGTGTTGGTACATAGTGAGGTGGAGCAGCATTCAGACGAGAAGGTTTCGTTACCCGTGGCTGAACCGGCGTCCCAGCCCCGGGTGTTGCAACCCGGTTTACCTCCGGCGGGTTACTGGGGCCTGCTCCGGGTGGGCGGAAGAGGTTTCTAGGATCATAAACCGGAGGCAGACGGGATTGAGTCTTTTGGTGCCTTCTCCTCATGACCTCGTTTGACGCGTTCAGATCCATCGTGAGCTAGAGAGCCTCTGATTAAATCTGCTGGGCTCTAGCATCCAGAGCCGCCCACTTTGCAGCCATCCTGACGTCCTCTGCCGCGAGGTTTTCCTTGGCTTGCGCTACCTCCTCACGTAACTGTGCCACTTCCGCATCATGTTGAGCTTGATCCGCCGGACTGACCACAGCGGTTAACAGAGCTGTCATCTTATCCATTAAAGCCATCAGGACCTGAGCCGGTAGGCGCGCAGGGCCTCCTGCCCCGGCTGCTGTAACCGCTGCTGAACCGGAAGTCATTGCTGCCGCGGCCGTAGAGTTTTGCCCGGGTTGCGTGCCAGCCATGAAGATCCCAACTCTGCTCGGTGGCTCAAAGGGGTCCGGAATACTGCTGCCATCGGAACATCCCCCAAGCCCGCCATCTTGCAGCTGATACAACGAATCTGTCTCACCCGTGGATGATTCACCATCAGAGTAGATGGCTGTCTCACCGTCGGACACAGATCCTTCAGAAAATTCCCCTCCATGGATGAATCCCACGAAGGCACGCTTCACGGCGGGCTGAGCTCGGGCGGGTCCCGCACGCTGAGCCGTCTCAATGATGTCGGTGCAGATGTCTGGCTTAGGGTCCGGCTCGCCGATCTTGCCGATGAAGACGTGGATTCCGCCGAAGAGGACCCGGTACCCGTAGTCAATTGAACCGGCGTCGGGGGCCCAACCTGCATCGTCGATGTAGAGCTTGCCGCGATGACTCTTGGTCATCCAACCCATAGCGTATCCCTTGAGCCCTTCGAAGTTGCCCTTCAAGAACTCAAATCCACCATGCGCTGGCCCCATGGTGGGCGCCAACTGTCATGGAATTTTCACGGCAGATGTCCTAGTGAATGGACTTAGTCGTGGGGCCATCGCAACTATGAAGCTTAAAGGGGTTAAAATGGGACAAAGGACACAGGAGTTTATACTGGTTTGGCCCCTTGCGGTGAAGGTAATGGCTTAATCCAGTTTGAGGTGGGATTGCTTATGTCTCGATTACCAGGGACCGAATCCGCTTGACCTAGTTCTCGATCTGATGTTACCTGTCCTGAACCGCCTCCAGGCCGTCCCTTTATATACAGAGGTCGACGCCCAGCGGCTCACAGAGTCCCAGCCGGCTTATAAACAGTGTCCGGCTCGTTGTCTATCTATTCCTGCCTTACAATACAAGTTATGTACATATGGCGGTTTATCTCTACGGGCCTTAAGTCGCCTTTGGGCCTTGGGCCCTTAACTGAACCGCGATCTTCAAGTATCGCCTTGAGCTTTATGAATCGCCATAGATATAACCCGACCCCTCCTGGGCGGATCATACCTAATAGTTATATCCCCAACACTTATAGTAGTGATTTGCTTTCTTATACTAATGGATGTCACGAAGGTTTTGTTGAGTTTTGTGTGAGTGAAGTTTCAAGTTTTGGGTTATCTTACGATGGATGAAGTAATAAGAAGTAAGAAGAGCCTAAGCTTGGGGATTCCCATGGCACCCCAAGTTATTATCCAAAGTGAAACAAGCAACTAAGCTTGGGGATGCCCCGAGTGGCATCCCCTCTTTCTTCTAACGACCATCGGTATTTTACTCGAAGCTATATTTTTATTCATCACATACTATGTGTTTTGCTTGGAGCATCTTGTATGATATGAGTCTTTACTTGTTTTGCTTTGTATTCTAAGTCTTGAATCCTTGCTGTACACACTCATTTGAGAGAGCCAAAATTATTCCTTGACTTGCTAGAATTGCTCTCTATGCTTCACTTAAATTTTTATGCGCTATGGATTTGCTCTAGTGCTTCACTTATATCTTTTTGAGCACAGTGTGCTTTAGTATTTTTGAAGAAATACTCTCTCGCTTCACTTAGATTTATTTGAGAGTTAGTAAAATTTTGAAGAAACTCTCTCTTACTTCACTTAAATTATTTTGAGAGAAAAAATATTATGCTCATGATCTTCACTTATATTTGTTTGAGCATATCACAAGAAACACATGAAAATTAGTCCCAAAGTGATATATATCCAAGGAGGATATAATAAAAAAATCATGAAGATCATTGGACAAGATAAACTTGATTCCTTGTAATAGTTTTGAGATATGATGATGTGATATGTGAGTCATGTTGATGAGTAATTGTGCTTCAGTAAGAATATTGGTGTTAAGGTTTGTGATTCCCTATGCAAGCACGAAAGTCAATAGTCATGCAATGAAATTAAATCCTACTTGTGGTGCATTATTCGGTGTTAATTATGCTTAATGCTCGCTTATGAGATTATTCATTTCTTGGTTGGTCGCTTCTCAATCTTTTGCTAGCCTTCATTTTGCACTAAGTATGATCACTACTTGTGCATCTAAAATCCTTTAAACCAGTTTTGCCACATGAGTCTACTATAGCTACCTATATGCGGTACTATTTTGCCATTCTAAGCAAATTTGTATGTGTCATCTCTAATTTTCAAAATAAATTTCTCTTTTGTGTGCTCGTACCGCTCGCGAGGCGGTGAGGGGTGGCCAATATTTTCCATGCTAGATGTGTTATTCTCACGATGAGTGTTTATTCACTTGTCATTGAACGAGAGTAAGGCAAAGGTATTAGGGATGCCCAGTCCCGAAATTAAAAATGAATTTACTTTATGTTGTCAAATAATAAATTCCTTGGAAAGTGTTGGTATGGAGGCAACCGTGGATACGGCTGGCCATGGAGAGTGAAAGTATGGTTGAAAAAGGAATAAACTTTATTTTCTGTTTGGGAACCGCCTATGATATATCTAGCATGGAAAATGTTGGGAGCTCTAAGTCATTTTCATTGGTGGGAAAAGTATGCCTCTCAAAATGTTTTTATCTCTCAATTTTTTCCTTTGAGCTCTGGCACCTCTAAAAATCCCTACTTTCCTCTGTGAAGGGCCTTTCTTTTACTTTATGCAATTTTTATTTTTGAATTTGAGCCTCCAACTTCTCTTATAAAGCACCAACTAGGAGGCACTATGATCGTACTTGAGCATTGGGTGTAGTTAATATGCGAGTGTGTTTCATGGTTGGATCAATGATTGAGCATGATGAGCTAGGGATAAGTTAGCGTTGATATTTTGAAAGACATGGTTGCTTGTTGATATGCTTGAGTATTTAAGTCTCATGTCAAAACTAAACTATTGTTTTGAACCATACAAAGTCCAAATTTACATGCTATAAAGAAAAGAATATGAGATGACATTTTAGGCAGCATTCCACATAAAAAATCTGTTTTTATCATTTACCTACTCGAGGACGAGCAGGAATTAAGCTTGGGGATGCTGATACGTCTACAACGTATCTATAATTTTTTATTGTTCCATGCCGTTATATTATCATTCTTGGATGTTTTATAACCATTTTATAGTCATTTTATATCATTTTTTGTTACTAACCTATTGACATAGTGCCAAGTGCGAGTTGCTGTTTTTTGCATGTTTTGTACATCGCAGGCAATCAATACCAAACGGAGTCCAAACACAGCGAAACTTTTTGTGGATTTTTTTGGACCAGAAGACATCCAGTGGGCCGGAGAAGCACCTGGGGGGTGCTCCGAGGGGAGCACAACCCACCAGGCTGGCCAGAGGCCCAGCGCTCGGTGGGTTGTGCCCACTTCGGGTGCCCCCTGAACCGACTCTTTGCTCTATAAATACCCCAATATTCCAGAAACCCTAGGGGAGTCAATGAAAATCAATTCCAGCCGCCGTAGAGTCCAGAACCACCAGATCCAATCTAGACACCATCACGGAGGGGTGCATCATGTCCATTGGTGCCTCTCCGATGATGCATGAGTAGTTTTTTGTAGACCTACGGGTCCGTAGTTAGTAGCTACATGGTTTCCTCTCTCTCGTTTGATTCTCAATACAATGGTCTCTTGGAGATCCATATGATGTAACTCATTTTGTGGTGTGTTTGTTGGGATCGGATGAACTTTGAGTTTATGAGCAGATTTATCTTTTTATCCATGAAAGTTATTTGAGTCTTCTTTGATCTCTTATATGCATGATTTCTTATAGCCTCGTATTTCTTCTCCGATATTTGGCTTTTGTTTAGCCAACTTGATCTATTTATCTTGCAATGGGAAGAGGTGCTTTGTAGTGGGTTCGATCTTACAGTGCTTGACCCCAGTGATAGAAGGGGTACTGATACGTATGTATCGTTTCTACTAAGGATAAAACGACGGGGTCTATTTCTACATAAATAGATCTTTTCTACATCATTTCATCGTTCTTATTGCATTACCCTGTTTCTCAGTGAACTTAATACACTAGATGCATGTTGGATAGCGGTCGATGTGTGGAGTAATAGTAGTAGATGTAGGAAGGAGTCGGTCTATTAATCTTGGACGTGATGCCTATATAATGATCATTGCCCGGATATCATCATGATTATTTGAAGTTCTATCAATTTCCCAACAATAATTTGTTCACCCACCGTTTGCTATTTTTCTCGAGAGAAGCCACTAGTGAAACCTATGGCCCCCGGGTCTCTTTCTCATATTATTTGCCTTTGCGATCTATTTTATTTGCCTTTTATTTTCAGATCTATTAAACCAAAAATACAAAAATACCTTTCTGCAATTTATTTTATTTGGCGTTCAATCTATCAATATTTACAACTCTCTCATGTCTGTTTGCCAATTTCTGGCGCCGTTACCCGAAAGGGATTGACGACCCCTTTTACACGGGTTGCGAGTATTTGTTATTTGTGTGCAGGTGCTGTTTAAGTATTGTTGCTTGGTTCTCTTACTGGTTCGATAACCTTGGTCTCATCACTGAGGGAAATATCTACCGTCGCTACGCTGCATAATCCCTTCCTCTTTGGGGAAATACCGACGTAGTTCAAGCCGGCATTAGTATCAAGCATCCCCAAGCTTAATTCCTGCTCGTCCTTGAGTAGGTAAATGATAAAAACAGAATTTTTGATGTGGAATGCTACCTAACATATTTATCCATGTAATTTTCTTTATTGTGGCATCAATATTCAGATCCATAAGATTCAAAACAAAAGTATAATATTGACATAAAAACAATAATACTTCAAGCGTACTAACAAAGCAATCGTGTCTTCTCAAAATAACATGGCCAAAGAAAGTTATCCCTACAAAATCATATGGTCTGGCTATGCTCCATCTTCATCACACAAAGTATTAAATCATGCATAACCTCGATGACAACCAAGAAATTGTTTCATACTTTTGATGTTCTCAAACTTTTTCAACTTTCACGCAATACATGAGCGTGAGCCATGGATATAGCACTATAGGTGGAATAGAATATGGTGGTTGTGTAGAAGACAAAAAGAAGGAGAAAGTCTCACATCAACTAGGCGTATTAACGGGCTATGGAGATGCCCATCAATAGATATCAATGTGAGTGAGTTGGGATTGCCATGCAACGGATGCACTAGAGCTATAAGTGTATGAAAGCTCAAAAAGAAACTAAGTGGGTGTGCATCCAACTCACTTGCTCACAAAGACCTAGGGAAATTTGAGGAAGCCCATCATTGGAATATACAAGCCAAGTTCTATAATAAAAAAATCCCACTAGTATATGAAAGTGACAATATAGGAGACTCTCTATAATAAAGATCATGGTGCTAATTTGAAGCACAAGTGTGGTAAAAGGATAGTAGCATGGCACCTTCTCTCTTTTCTCTCATCCTTTTCTTTTTTTGGGCTTCTTTTGGCCTCTTTTATTTTTTTGAAGTCCGGAGACTCATCCCAACTTGTGAGGGAATCATAGCTTCCATCATCCTTTCCTCACATGGGACAATGCTCTAATAATGACGATCATCACACTTTTATTTACTTACAACTCAAAAATTACAACTCGATTCTAGAACAAAATATGACTCTACATGAATGCCTCTGGCGGTGTATCGGGATGAGCAATGATCAAGAGTGACATGTATAAAAAATATGAACGGTGGCCTTGCCACAAATACTATGTCAACTACATGATCATGTAATGCAATATGACAATGATGGTGCGTGTCATAATAAACAGAACGGTGGAAGTTGCATGGCAATATATCTCAGAATGGCTATGGAAATGCCAAAATAGGTAGGTATGGTGGCTGTTTTGGGGAAGGCATATGGTGGGTTTAATGGACCGACGAAAATTGCGCGGTACTAGAGAGGCTAGCAATGGTGGAAGGGTGAGAGTGCATATAATCTATGGACTCAACATTAGTCGTAAAGAACTCACAAACTTATTGCAAAAGTCTATTAGCTATCGAAACAAAGTGCTACACGCATGCTCCTAGGGGTATAGATTGGTAGGAAAAGACCATCGCTTAACCCCGACCGCCACTCATAAGTGAAAAAATCAATAAATAAATCATGCTCCGACTTCATCACATAATGGTTCACCATACGTGCATGCTACGGGAATCACAAACTTTAACACAAGTATTTATACCAATCCGCAATTACTCACTAGCATGACTCTAATATCACCATCTTTATATCTCAAAACAAATGCAAGGAATCAAACTTCTCATAGTATTGAACGCTCTTTGTATGAAAGTTTTTATTATATCCCTCTTGGATTCCCATCATATTAGGACTAAATTCATAACCTAAGAAAATTACCATGTTGTTTAGATACTCTCAAAATAATATAAGTGAAGCATGAGGGTTCAAAAATTTCTATAAAATAAATCCACCGTCGTGCTCTAAAAAGATATAAGTGAAGCACTAGAACAAATTGCCTAGCTCAAAAGATATAAGTGAAGCAGAAAGAGTATTCAAATAAATCACGATTCATGGGTCCCTCTCAAAAGGTGTGTACAGCAAGGATGATTGTGGCAAACTAAAAATCAAAGACTCATATCATACAAGACGCTCCAAGCAAAACACATATCATGTGGTGAATAAAAATATAGCCTCAAGTAAATTCACCGATGGATTGAAGACGAAAGAGGGGATGCCATCCGAGGCACCCCCAAGCATAGATGTTTGGTTGTCCTTGAATATTAACTTGGGGTTCCTTGTGCATCCCCAAGCTTAGTCTCTTGCCACTCCTTATTCCATAATCCACAAATCTCTACCCAAAATTTGAAAACTTCACAACAGAAAACTCAACAGAAAACTCATGAGATCCGTTAGTATAAGAAAATAATCACCACTTTTTGGTACTGTTGTGAACTCATTATTTATTTATATTGGTGTAATATCTATTGTATTCCAAATTTTCCATGGTTCATACCCCCCGATTCTACCCATAGATTCATAAAAATAAGCAAACAACACATAGAAAACAGAATCTGTCAAAAACAGAACAGCCTGTAGTAACCAGAATATTAGTCATACTTCTGTAAATCCAAAAATTCTAAAAAGTTAGGACAACAAAGGCAATTTGTATATCAATCTTGTGTAAAATATTCAGAGTTTACATGCTCCAGTGAATATAATCAATTCTGTTACTGGACGCAAAAGTTTCTGTTTTTCACCAAGATCAAATCAACTATCACCATAAGCCATTCCAAAGGTCTTACTTGGCTGAAACACTAATTAAAACACCAAAACACAACTACTACAGAGGTAATAATGTGTATTTATTAAAAACAGAACCAAAAACAAAAAAACAAAATTGGGTTGCCCCGCAACAAGCGCTATTGTTTAACGCCCCTAGCTATGCATACAACATAGATCTAGGTATTGTCATCTTTGGTATACAATCCATAAGTAGACCTCATAATAGATTCATATGACAACTTAATTTTCTTTCTTGGAAAGTGTTCCATGCCCTTCTTTCATGGAAATTGAAATCTAATGTTTCCTTCTTTAATATCAATAATTGCACCAGTCGTTCTATGAAAAGGTCTACCAAGAATAATAGGACATGTAGGATTTCAATGTATATCAAGCACAATGAAATATATGGGCACATAATTCCTATTTGCAACATTAAGAACATCATTAATCCTTCCCATAGGTTTCTTAATAGTGGAATCCGCGAGATGCAAATTTAAAGAACAATCATCAAATTCACGGAAACCTAGCACATCACATAAAGTTTTTGGAATCGTGAAAACGCTAGCACCCAAATCACACAAAGCATGACACTCATAATCTTTAATTTTAATCTTAATAGTAGGTTCGCACTCATCATAAAGCTTTCTAGGGATTGAAACTTCCGACTCAAGATTTTCTTCAAAAGATTTCATCATAGCAACAACTATATGTTTAGTAAAAGCTTTATTTTGATTATAAGCAAGAGGAGAATTCAACATGGATTGCAAGAAGGAAATACAACCTATCAAAGAAAAATTATCATAATTAAAGTCCATGAAATCCAAAAGAGTGGGTTCATTGCTACTTAAAATTTTGACCTCTCCAATCCCACTTTTATCATTTTTTGCATTAAGATCTAAAAATTCCGAATCACTGGGACACCTTCTAGCTAAAGTTGACTCATCTCTAGTCCCATCTTTATCAAGATTTATATTAGAAAACAAAGATTCAGTAGGAGTCACACCAATAACTTCAAGACCCTCATCATTATTATCACAAGAAATCGAAGAACACGCTTTTACAAACTAATATCGCTTAGCATGCATCCTAGCAGTTCTTTCTTTGCACTCATCAATAGAAATTTTAATAGATTTTAGAGATTCACTAATATCATGCTTGAGTGGCATAGATCTAATTTTCAAAGAATCAATCTCAAGAGAAATTCTATCAATGTTCCTAGCCAAATCATCAATCTTGAGCAATTTTTCATCAACCATAGCATTGAATGTTTTTTGGGAATTAATAAAATCTTTAATATTGTTCTCAAGATCAGAGGACATATTATTATAATTTCGATAAGAACTGCTGTAGGAATTACCATACTTATTAGAGGAATTACTAGGAAACAGCTATTGGGGATCGTTGCAGAAATTAAAAATTTTCTACGCATCACCAAGATCAATCTATGGAGTAACTAGCAACGAGAGAGAGGGGAGTGTATCTTCATATCCTTGAAGATCGCGAGACGGAAGCGTTACAAGAACACGGATGAAGGAGTCGTACTCGTAGCGATTCAGATCACGGTGGATTCCGATCTAAGCGCCGAACAACGGCACCTCCGCGTTCAACACACGTGCAGCCCGGTGACGTATCCCGCGCCTTGATCCAGCAAGGAGGAGGGAGAGGTTGAGGAAGAAGGATCCAGCAGCAGCGCAACGGCATGGTGGTGATGGAGTGGCAGTTCTCCGGCAGGGCTTCGCCAAGCTCACGCGGAGGAGGAGAGGTGTTGGGGAGGGGAGGGGCTGCGCCTTGGATGTGGTGCTACAGCCCTCCCTCCACCCCTCTATTTATAGGGAGAAGGGGAAGGGGGCCGGCCCCTCTAGATAAGATCTAGAGGGGGGCGGCGGCCAACGGGGAGGGGGCTTACCCCCCAAGCAAGGGGGTGCCCCCTTTAGGATTCCCCCCAACCCTAGGCGCATGGGCCCTAGGGGGGATGGCGCCCAGCCCACTTAGGGGCTGGTTCCCTTCCACCTACAGCCCATAAGGCCCTCCGGGGCAGGTGGACCCTCCCGGTGGACCCCCGGAACCCCTCCGGTGGTCCCGGTACAATACCGGTATACCCCCGAATATTTCCGGTGACCGTATGATGACTTCCCATATATAAATCTTCACCTCTGGACCATTCCGGAACTCCTCGTGACGTATGGGATCTCATCCGGGACTCCGAACAACATTCAGTAATCACATACAAATCTTCCTTATAACCCTAGCGCCATCGAACCTTAAGTGTGTAGACCCTACGGGTTCGGGAATCATGCAGACATGACCGAGACATCTCTCTGGCCAATAACCAACAGCGGGATCTAGATACCCATGTTGGCTCCCACATGTTCCACGATGATCTCATCGGCCGAACCACGATGTCGAGGATTCAAGTAATCCCGTATACAATTCCCTTTGTCAATCAGTACGTTACTTGCTCGAGATTCGATCGTCGGTATCCCAATACCTCGTTCAATCTCGTTACCGGCAAGCCACTTTACTCGTTCCGCAATGCATGATCTCATGACCAACTACTTAGTAACATTGAGCTCATTATGATGATGCATTACCGAGTGGGCCTAGAGATACCTCTCCGTCATACGGAGTGACAAATCCCAGTCTCGATTCGCGCCAACCCAACAGACACTTTCGGAGATACCTGTAGTGCACCTTTATAGCCACCCAGTTACGTTGTGACGTTTGGTACACCCAAAGCATTCCTACGGTATCCGGGAGTTGCACGATCTCATGGTCGAAGGAAATGATACTTGACATTAGAAAAGCTTTAGCAAACGAACTACACGATCTTGTGCTACGCTTAGGATTGGGTCTTGTCCGTCACATCATTCTCCTAATGATGTGATCCCGTTATCAATGACATCCAATGTCCATAGTCAGGAAACCATGACCATCTGTTGATCAACGAGCTAGTCAACTAGAGGCTCACTAGGGACTTGTTGTGGTCTATGTATTCACACATGTATTATGGTTTCCGGTCAATACAATTATGGCATGAACAACAGACAATTATCATAAACAACGAAATATAATAATAACATTGCCTGTAGGGCATATTTCCAACAGTCTCCCACTTGCAATGGAGTCAATAATCTAGTTACATTGTGATGAATCGAACACCCATAGAGTTCTGGTGTTGATCATGTTTCGCTCGTGGAAGAGGTTTAGTCAACGGATATGCGACATTCAGATCCGTATGCACTTTACAAATCTCTATGTCTCCATATTGAACATTTTCACTATTGGAATTGAAGTGACGCTTGATGTGCCTGGTCTTCTTGTGAAACCTTGGCTCCTTGGCAAGGGCAATAGCTCCTGTGTTGTCACAGTAGAGAGTCATCGGGCCCGACGCATTGGGAATAACTCCTAGGTCGGTAATGAACTCCTTCATCCAGATTTCTTCATGTGCTGCCTCCGAGGCTGCCATGTACTCCGCTTCACATGTAGGTCCCGCCACAACGCTTTGCTTGCAACAACACCAGCTTACTGCCCCACCATTCAAAATATACACGTATCCGGTTTGTTACTTAGAGTCATCCAGATCTGTGTCGAAGCTAGCATCGACGTAACCCTTCTGACGAGCTCTTCGTCACCTCCATAAACGAAACATATCCTTAGTCCTTTTCAGGTACTTCAGGATATTCTTGACCGCTGTCCAGTGTTCCATGCCGAGATTACTTTGGTACCTTCCTACCAAACTTATGGCAAGGTTTACATCAGGTCTGGTACACAGCATGGCATACATAATAGACCATATGGCTGAGGCATAGGGGATGACACTCATCCTTTCTCTATCTTCTGCTGTGGTCGGGCTTTGAGCCGAGCTCAATTTCACACCTTGCAACACAGGCAAGAACCCCTTCTTCAACTGATCCATATTTAACTTCTTCAATATCTTATCAAGGTATGTGCTTTTTGAAAGACCTATAAGGCGTCTCGATCTATCTCTATAGATCTTGATGCCTAATATGTAAGCAGCTTCTCCAAGGTCCTTCATTGAAAAACACTTATTCAAGTAGGCCTTTATGCTTTCCAAAAGTTCTATATCATTTCCCATCAATAGTATGTCATCCACATATAATATGAGAAATGCTACAGAGCTCCCACTCACTTTCTTGTAAACGCAGGCTTCTCCATAAGTCTGCATAAACCCAAACACTTTGATCATTTCATCAATGCGAATGTTCCAACTCCGAGATGCTTGCACCAGCCCATAGATTGAGCGCAGGAGCTTGCATACCTTGTTAGCACTCTTAGGTTCGACAAAACCTTTCGGCTAGATCATATACAATTCTTCCTTAAGGAAGCCGTTAAGGAATGCCGTTTTGACGTCCATTTGCCATATCTCATAATCATAGAATGCGGCAATTGCTAACATTATTTAGACGGACTTTAGCTTCGCTACAGGTGAGAAGGTCTGATCGTAGTCAACCCCTTTAACTTGTCGATAACCCTTAGCGACAAGCCGAGCCTTATAGATGGTAACATTACCATCCGCGTCCATCTTCTTCTTAAAGATCCATTTATTTTCTATCGCTCGCCGATCATCGGGCAAGTCTGTCAAAGTCCAAACTTTTTTTCATACATGGATCCTATCTCGGATTGCATGGCTTCAAGCCATTTGTTGGAATCTGGGCCCGCCATCGCTTCTTCATAGTTCGAAGGTTCACCGTTGTCTAACAACATGATTTCCAGGACAGGGTTTCCATACCATTCTCGTGTGGAACGTGTCCTTGTGGACCTACGAAGTTCAGTAGCAACTTGATCCGAAGTACCTTGATCATCATCATTAATTTCCTCTCTAGTCGGTGCAGGCACCACATAAACATCTTCCTGAGCTGCGCTAATTTCCGCTTCAAGAGGCAGTACTTCATCAAGTTCTACTTTCCTCCCACTTACTTCTTTCGAGAGAAACTCTTTCTCCAGAAAGGACCCGTTCTTGGCAAAAAAGACCTTGCCTTCGGATCTGAGGTAGAAGGTATACCCAATGGTTTCCTTAGGGTATCCTATGAAGACGCATTTTCCGACTTGGGTTCGAGCTTTTCACGTTGAAGTTTCTTGACATAAGCATCGCATCCCCAAACTTTTAGAAACGACAGCTTAGGTTTCTTCCCAAACCATAATTCGTACGGTGTTGTCTCAAGGATTTAGACGGTGCCCTATTTAAAGTGAATGTAGCTGTATCTAGAGCGTATCCCCAAAATGATAGCGATAAATCAGTAAGAGACATCATAGATCACACCATATCCAATAGAGTGCGATTACGACGTTCGGACACACCGTTACACTGAGGTGTTCCAGGTGGCGTGAGTTGTGAAACAATTCCACATTTCCTTAAGTGCGTACAAAATTCGTGACTCAAATATTCTCCCCCATGATCTAATCTTAAGAACTTTATTTTTCAGTCACGTTGATTCTCTACCTCATTCTGAAATTCCTTGAACTTTTCAAAGGTCTCAGACTTGTGTTTCATCAAGTAGACATACCCATATGTACTTAAGTCATCAGTGAGGGTGAGAACACAACGATAGCCTCCGCGAGCCTCAATGCTCATTGGACCGCACACATCAGTATGTATGATTTCTAATAAGTTGGTTGCTCGCTGCATTGTTCCGGAGAACGGAGTCTTGGTCATTTTGCCCATGAGGCATGGTTCGCATCTGCCAAATGATTCGTAATCAAGAGACTCCAAAAGTCTATCTGCATGGAGCTTCTTCATGCGTTTGACACCAATATGACCAAGGCGGCAGTGCCACAAGTATGTGGGACTATCATTATCAACCTTACATCATTTGGTATTGACACTATGAATATGTCTAACATCACGTTCGAGATTCATTAAGAATAATCCATGGACCAGCGGGGCATGACCATAAAACATATCTCTCATATAAATAGAACAAACATTATTCTTGGATTTAAATGAGTAGCCATCTCGCATTAAACGAGATCCAGATACAATGTTCATGCTCAAAGCTGGCACTAAATAAAAATTATTGTGGTTTAAAACTAATCCGTAGGTAAATGTAGAGGTAGCGTGCCAACGGCGATTACATCGACCTTGGAACCATTCCCGATGCGCATCGTCACCTCGTCCTTCGCCAGTCTCCGCTTATTCCGTAGCTCCTGTTTTGAGTTACAAATATGAGCAACGGCACCGGTATCAAATACCCAGGAGCTACTACGAGTACTGGTAAGGTACACATCAATAACATGTATATCACATATACCTTTGGTGTTGCCGGCCTTCTTGTCCGCTAAGTACTTGGGGCAGTTCCGCTTCCAGTGTCCGTTTCCCTTGCAATAAAAGCACTCAGTCTCAGGTTTGGGTCCATGCTTTGGCTTCTTCCCGACAACTGGCTTACCGGGCGCGGCAACTCCCTTGTCGTCCTTCTTGAAGTTCTTCTTACCCTTGACTTTCTTGAAACTAGTGGTTTTATTGACCAACACTTGATTTTCCTTTTTGATCTCCACCTCCTCTGATTTCAGCATTGAATATACCTCAGGAATGGTTTTCACCATCCCCTGCATATTGAAACTCATCACAAAGCTCTTGTAGCTAGGTGGGAGCGACTGGAGGATTCTTTCGAGTACCGCATCATCCGGGAGATTAACTCCCAGCTGAGATAAGCAGTTGTGCAACCCAGACATTTTGAGTATGTGCTCGCTGACAGAACCATTCTCCTCCATCTTACAACTGTAGAACTTGTCGGAGACTTCATATCTCTCGACCCGGGCATGAGCTTGGAAAACCATTTTCAGCTCCTGGAACATCTCATGTGCTCCGTGCTGCTCAAAACGCTTTTGGAGCCCCGGTTCTAAGCTGTAAAGCATGCCGCACTGAACCAGGGAGTAATCATCACTACACGACTGTCAGGCGTTCATAACATCTTGAGTTGCTGTGAAAACGGGTGCTTCACCTAGTGGTGCATCTAGGACATATGCTTTCTTGGCAGCTATGAGGATGATCCTCAAGTTCCGGACCCGGTCCGTATAGTTGCTTCCATCGTCTTTCAGCTTCGTTTTCTCTAGGAATGCATTGAAGTTGAGGGCAACATTAGCGTGAGCCATTTGATCTACAAGACATATTGCAAAGATTTTAGACTAAGTTCATGATAATTAAGTTCATCTAATCAAATTATTTAATGAACTCCCACTCAGATAGACATCTCTCTAGTCATCTAAGTGATACATGATCCGAGTCAACTAGGCCGCGTCCGATCATCACGTGAGACGGACTAGTCATCATCGGTGAACATCTTCATGTTGATCGTATCTTCTATACGACTCATGTTCGACCTTTCGGTCTCTTGTGTTCCGAGGCCATGTCTGTACATGCTAGGCTCGTCAAGTCAACCTAAGTGTTTTCATGTGTAAATCTGGCTTACACCCGTTGTATTTGAACATTAGAATCTATCACACCCGATCATCACGTGGTGCTTCGAAACAACGAACCTTCGCAACGGTGCACAGTTAGGGGGAACACTTTCTTGAAATTTTATGAGGGATCATCTTATTTATGCTACCATCGTTCTAAGAAAACAAGATGCAAAACATGATAAACATCTCATGCAATCAAATAGTGACATAATATGGCCAATATCATTTTGCTCCTTTTGATCTCCATCTTCGGGGCGCCATGATCATCATCGTCACCGGCATGACACCATGATCTCCATCATCGTGTCTCCATGAAGTTGTCTCGCCAACTATTACTTCTACTACTATGGCTAATGGTTTAGCAATAAAGTAACGTAATTACATGGCGTTATTCAATGACACGCATGTCATACAATAAATTAAGTCAACTCCTATGGCTCCTGCCGGTTGTCATACTCATCGACATGCAAGTCGTGATTCCTATTACAAGAACATGATCAATCTCATACATCACATATATATCATTCATCACATCCTTTTGGCCATATCACATCACACGGCATATGCTGCAAAAACAAGTTAGATGTCCTCTAATTGTTGTTGCAAGTTTTTTTTACATGGCTGCTATAGGTTTCTAGCAAGAATGTTTATTACCTATGCCAAAACCACAACGTGATATGCCAATTGATATTTACCCTTCATAAGGACCCTTTTCATCGAATCCTATCCGACTAAAGTAGGAGAGACAGACACCCGCTAGCCACCTTATGCAACTAGTGCATGTCAGCTGGTGGAACCTATCTCATGTAAGCGTACGTGTAAGGTCGGTCCGGGCCGCTTCATCCCACGATGCCGCCGAATCAAGATAAGACTAGTAGTGGCAAGTAAATTGACAAAATCGACGCCCACAACAACTATGTTCTACTCGTGCATAGAAACTACGCATAGACCTAGCTCATGATGCCGCTGTTGGGGATCGTTGCAGAAATTAAAAAATTTCTACGCATCACCAAGATCATCCAGGACTCCGAACAACATTCGGTAATCACATGCAAATCTTCCTTATAACCCTAGTGTCATCGAACCTTAAGTGTGTAGACCCTACGGGTTCGGGAATCATGCAGACATGACCGAGACAGCTCTCTGGCCAATAATCAACAACGGGATCTGGATACCCATGTTGGCTCCCACATGTTCCACGATGAACTCATCGGATGAACCACGACATCGAGGATTCATGTAATCACGTATACAATTCCCTTTGTCAATCGGTACATTACTTGCCCGAGATTCGATCGTCGGTATCGCAATACCTCGTTCAATCTCGTTACCGGCAAGTCACTTTACTCGTTCCGCAATGCATGTTCCCGTGACCAACAACTTAGTCACATTGAGCTCATTATGATGATGCATTACCGAGTGGGCCCAGAGATACCTCTTCGTCATACGGAGTGACAAATCCTAGTCTCGATTCGTCCCAACCCAACAGACACTTTCGGAGATACCTGTAGTGCACCTTTATAGCCACCCATTTACGTTGTGACGTTTGGTACACCCAAAGCATTCCTACGGTATCCGGGAGTTGCACGATCTCATGGTCTAAAGAAATGATACTTGACATTAGAAAAGCTTTAGCAAACGAACTACACGATCTTGTGCTATGCTTAGGATTGGGTCTTGTCCATCACATCATTCTCCTAATGATTTGATCCCGTTATCAATGACATCTAATGTCCATAGTCAGGAAACCATGACCATCTATTTATCAACGAGCTAGTCAACTAGAGGCTCACTAGGGACTTGTTGTGGTCTCTGTATTCACACATGTATTACGGTTTCTAGGGCATATATGTGAACAACAGACAATTATCATGAACAAGGAAATATAATAATAACCACTTTATTATTGCCTCTAGGGCATATTTCCAACAACAGCCTAGTGTTGAAATTACCTCTATACGCGTTGTTACCAAAATTGTTCCTACCAACAAAATTCACATACATAGATTCATTATTGTTCTCAATCAAAGTATACAAAGGAATATCATTAGGATCAATGGGATCACTCTTACTAGCAATCAATTTCATAAGTTCATCCATCTTTCCACTCAAAGTATTAATTTCTTCAATCGCCTACACTTTTTTACTAGTGGAAGATCTTTCGGTATGCCATTGAGAGTAATTAGCCATAATATTATCTAGGAGTTTAGTAGCTTCTCCTAATGTAATTTCCATAAAAGTACCTCCTGCAGTGGAATCTAAAAGATTTCTAGATGCAAAATTCACTCCGGCATATTTTTTTGTATGATCATCCATAAATTTAAACCATGAGTAGGGCAATTTCTTATCATGCATTTCATCCTCTCCCAAGATTGTGCAACATGTTCATGATCAAGTTGCTTAAAATTAATTATATCGTTCCTAAGGAAGATGATCTTAGCGGGAGGAAAATACTTGGAAATAAAAGCATCTTTACACTTATACCATGAATCAACACTATTTTTAGGCAAAGATGAAAACCAAGTTTTAGCACGATCTCGTAGTGATAACAGAAATAGCTTCAATTTAACAATATCATTATCCACATATTTTTTTATTTTGCTTATCACACAACTCAAGGAAAGTATTTAGATGGGATGCATCATCTTCAGTAGGAAGGCCAGATAATTGATCTTTCATAACAAGATTCAGCAAGGCAGCATTAATTTCATAAGATTCTGCACTAGTGGCGGGAGCAATCAGAGTACTAATAAAATAATTCTATTATTATTATTATTATTATTATTATTATTATTATTATTGGAAAAATCACATAACTCGGTATTCTCTTGACTCATCGTGACAAAGCAAGCAATCTAGCACACAAGCAACCAAAAAACAAACGAAAAGACGAATGGAAGAATGGCGAATAAAAATGCAAATCTTTTTGTGTTCTTCTGAAATCGTTTTAGAAGTGGGGGAGAGGAAAACGAGAGGCAAATGACAAATAATGTAATGCAAGAGATGAGAGTCTATGGTGGGTACTTGGTAGGCTTGATGTAGAACCTCCCTAGCAACGGCGCCAAAAATTCTTCCTACTACTTCTTGAGCTTGTGTTGGTTTTTCCTTGAAGAGGAAAGGGTGATGCAACAAAGTAGAGATAAGTATTTCCCTTAGTTAGAGAACCAAGGTATCAATCCAGTAGGAGGTACACGCAAGTCTCCAATCTATGCACCTGCACAAACAATCAAACACTTGCACCCAACGCGATAAAGGGGTTGTCAATCCCTTCACGGTCATTTGCAAGGATGAGATCTAATAGAGATAGATATAAAAGATTACTAAAACGTAAAACAAAGTAAAAGTAAATAAATTGTAGCAAGGTATTTTTGGGTTATTTGGTTTATAGATCTGAAAATATATGATGGAAAATAGACCCGGGGGCCATAGGTTTCACTAGAGGCTTCTCTCTTCGAAGAAAATAATACGGTGGGTGAACAAATTACTGTCGAGCAATTGATAGAAAAGCGCAAAGTTATGACGATATCCAAGGCAATGATTATGAATATAGGCATCACGTCCGTGTCAACTAGACCGACTCCTGCCTTCATCTAGTACTATTACTCCACACATTAACCGCTATCCGGCATGCATCTAGAGTATTAAGTTCAAAAGAACGGAGTAATGCCTTAAGTAAGATGACCTGATGTAGAGGGATAAACTCAAGCAATATGATGAAAACCCCATCTTTTTACCCTTGATGGCAATAATACAATACGTGCCTCGCTACCCCTACTTTGTCACTGGGTGAGGACACCGCAAGATTGAACCCAGAACTAAGCACCTCTCCCATTGCAAGAAGAACCAATCTAGTTGGCCAAACCAAACTGGTAATTCGAAGAGAAATACAAAGATATCAAATCATGCATATAAGAATTCAGAGAAGATTCAAATAATATTCAAAGATAATCTGATCATAAATCCACAATTCACCGGATCTTGACAAACACACCGCAAAAGAATATTATATCAGATAGATCTCTTAGAACATCAAGGAGAACATTGTATTGAAGATCGAAGAGAGAGAATAAGTCATCTAGCTACTAGCTATGGACCCGTAGGTCTGTGGTAAACTACTCACGCTTCATCGGAAGGGCAATAGAGTTGATGTAGAAGCCTTCCATGACCGAATCCCCCTCCAGCAGGGTGCCGGAAAAGGCCCCAAGATGGGATCTCACGGGTACAGAAGGTTGCGGCGGCGGAAAGGTATTTTGGTGGACGCTTCTGGTCATTTGGGAATATTTCTGAATTTATAGGCCAAGAATTAGGGTTAGAGGAGCTCCGAGGGGCGCACAAGCCCTCAGGGCGCCCCCTAGGGCGCACCCCTGAGGCTTGTTGCCGCCTCGGGACTCCTCTAACTTCATCTCCAAGTCCTACGTGTGTCTTCTGGTCCAAGAAAAATCATCGCGGGAGTTCTGTTCCTTTTGGACTCCGTTTGGTATTTCTTTTTTGTAAAACTCAAAAACAAGGAAAAAAACAGAAACTGGCACTGGGCTCTAGGCTAATAAGTTAGTCCCAAAAATAATATAAAATAGCATATTAATGCATATAAAACATCCAAAACAGATAATATAATAGCATGGAACAATAAAAAATTATAGATACATTGGAGACGTATCATGGGCCTGCAACATAATAGGTGAGGTGACCCCTGCACCTGAGCCGAACAATGAGTGCACTAATAGTGGTGGCTTTCGCTTCTCATTGCTCTTCTTTCTTTCTTTTCTTCCTTTTTTGCGGCTGGGTAAACTTCCATTAATTAAACAGGTAATTCTATGGAGCATAGCCTATAGTAAGCTACACAATAGTTCTGGGGCTGCTCTACCCACCTGACCTAGCCTATATCCCACAACACGGGTGAGTTCGATGCCCTCCTTGTCATGAGCTCCACCAACAGCGCACTTGCAGACGAGCGAAGGAACCTACATGATGCAAATATGATTGCCCTGCTCTGATCGCGGAGCACCATGCCAGCTCCACATGTGTCGTCCTCGTGGATGAAGGCTCCATCCATGTTCAGCTTTGTCCATCCCGACAGAGATTTCGTCCACACTTTTGGCAGTCTAGGGTAAGATCTTACTGCTAGCCGAAGCTTCTCCATGCGCAGCTAGTCCGAAGATATAACCATCTTGCCATTTAGCAATCACCATTTCGGTGCTATTGAATGCATAGCAGGAAGTTGATGTAATTGGAGATAAACCTTCTTGACACTTCCATTGGTAGCGCCGACTTATGATGTGTGATTTGATTCCTGACATGCCAGTTACGTCACATGGTCATGATTATGGGCAGCCGGACATGCTCGCCACACTGGTTAAGGTGATCTAGGAACCAGTTCGGCCCCGTGTTGGAGATGTCTTCCAACTTGGGCATGTTCCACTCTTTCGACATCGCCTGCCATAAAGCTTACATTAGTGGGCACCTGCAAAGCGCGTAGAGATTATCCTCATGTTCCACCCCACAAATGATACAGATACCAGTCCCCTCTAGTTTCATTTTCTTTTTGTTCTCCATCATTGCTAAAGAGTTCGTTGACACACCCCATGCAAACACACATGCGCCACCTGCAGTCAGAGAGGGTACCTCAATTGCTTTCCACCCAAATCCCTCTCCTACCACATAGCCAAATCTGTGAGAGAGTGTTCGAGTGTTGAGGAGACTATCTTTTGAAGCACAAGAGCAAGGAGTTCACCATCAACAACAACCTCTATTACCTTTTGGAGAGTGGTGTCTTCTAGATTGGTTATGTGTCACGCTCGAGAGACACCAAATCATGTGGAGTGAACCACCGAGTTTGTAAGGGAAGGAGATTGCCTATTTCGTGAGGCTAGTCCTTCGTGGACGTAAGCCATGGTAGAATAGGCAAGGTTCCTTCTTCGTGGACCCTTTATGGGTGGAGCATTCTGTGGGCACGCACAATCATTATCTATCGTGGATTGAAGTCTCCATCAACACGGACGCATGATAGCACCACCTATCGGAAGCACAGGAAAAATCTTCATGTCACCATAGCGTCTACATATCTCCAAACCCTTCTTCTACTTACTATGGCTGGCAAAGCCTTTAGTTTCTGTTGACCCACTACTAGACTTGCATGTGTAGGGTGTGTTTGTAGAGTTGCGAGAATTGCTAGAATCTCCCAAGAACTAAAATTGGGAAAATGTTAAGTTTTTTGGCAAGTAGTCTAATCACCCTCCTCCTCCTCTAGAGCTACTTACAATACTTCACCTTGGCTTGTCTTACCGAAGGGTAAGTTGTATAATGACATGTGCTACCTCTTGAGCTTGTGTTGGTTTTTCCCTTGAAGAGGAAAGGGTGATGCAGCAAAGTAGAGTAAGTATTTCCCTCAGCTTTTGAGAACCAAGGTATAAATCCAGTAGGAGACAACGCAACAAGCCACCGAATACCTACACAAACAAACACCAACTTGCACCCAACGCGATAAAGGGGTTGTCAATCCCTTCACAGTTATTTGCAAAGTGAGATCTGATAGAGATGGATAAACGGCAAAGTAATATTTTTGGTACTTTTTGTTTATGGAACGTAAAGTAAAAGATTGCAAAGAAAGTAAATAGGAAACTAAAATTGTAGATTGGAAACTTGTATGATGGAAAGTAGACCCGGGGGCCATAGGTTTCACTAGAGGCTTCTCACAAGATAGAAAATATTACGGTGGGTGAACAAATTACTGCCGAGCAATTGATAGAAAAGCGCGAAGTTTTGACAATATCTAAGGTAATGATCAGGAATATAGACATCAGGTCCATGTCAAGTAGATCGACTCCTGCCTGCATCTACTACTATTACTCCACATGTCGACCGATTCCTGCCTGCATCTAGAGTATTAAGTTCATAAGAACAGAGTAATGCATTAAGTAAGATGACATGATGTAGCAGGATAAACTCAAGCAATATGATGAAAACCCCATCTTGTTATCCTCGATGGCAACAATACAATACGTGTCGGTTCCCCTTCTGTCACTAGGATCGAGCACCGCAAGATTGAACCCAAAGCTAAGCACTTCTCCCATTGCAAGAAAAACCAAGCTAGTTGGCCAAACCAAATCGATAGTTCGAAGAGACTTGCAAAGATATCAAATCATGCATAAAAGAATTCAGAGGATATTCAAATAATATTCATAGATAAGCTGATCCTAAATCCACAATTCATCGGATCTCGGCAAACACACTTCAAAAGAGTATTACATCGAATAGATCTCCAAGACAACGAGAAGAACATGGTATTGAGAATCAAAGAGAGAGAACAAGCCATCTAGGTACTAGCTACGGACCCGTAGGTCTGTGGTAAACTAATCACGCTTCATCGAAGAGGCAATGGTGTTGATGTAGAAGCCCTCCGTGATCGAATCCCCCTCCGGGAAGATGCCAGAAAAGGCCCCTAGATGGGATCTCATGGGTATAGAAGGCAGCGGCGGTGGAAAAGTGGTTTCGTGGCTCCCCTGGAAGGTTTTGGGATATTTGAGAATATATAGGTGGAAGAAATAGGTCGGTGGAGTCACGAGGGGCCCACAAGGGTGGGGGTGCGCCCTACCCCCTTGGGCGCGCCCTCCGACCTTGTGGTCGCCCTGTGGCTTTTCTGACGTGCACTCCAAGCCCTCTTGATGTCTTTTGGTCCAAGAAAAATCATCGCGAAAGTTTCATTCCGTTTGGACTCCGTTTGGTATTCTTTTTGTGTGAAACTCTAAAACAAGGAAAAACAAAAACTGGCACTGGGCTCTAGGTTAATAGGTTAGTCCCAAAAATCATATAAAATAGCATATTAATGCATATAAAACATCTAAAACAGATAATATAATAGCATGGAACAATAAAAATTATAGATACGTTGGAGACTTATCAGGCATCCCCAAGCTTAATTCATGCTCGTCCTTGAGTAGGTAAATGATAAAAACAGAATTTTTGATGTGGAATGCTACCTAACATATTTATCCATGTAATTCTCTTTATTGTGGCATGAATGTTCAGAGCCATAAGATTTAGAAACAAAAGTTTAATATTGACATAGAAACAATAATACTTCAAGCATACCAACAAAATAATTATGTCTGCTCAAAATAACATGGCCAAAGAAAGCTTATCCCTACAAAATCATATAGTCTGGCTATGCTCCATCTTCATCACACAAAATATTCAAACCATGCACAACCCCAATGACAAGCCAAGCAATTGTTTCATACTTTTGACGTTCTCAAACTTTTTCAACTTTCACGCAATACATGAGCGTGAGCCATGGACATAGCACTATAGGTGGAATAGACGGTGGTTGTGGAGAAGACAAACAGAAGGAGATATTCTCACATCAACTAGGCGTATCAACGGGCTATGGAGATGCCCATCACTAGATATTAATGTGAGTGAGTAGGGATTGCCATTTAGCGGATGCACTAGAGCTATAAGTTTATGAAAGATCAAAAAGAAACTAAATGGGTGTGCATCCAACTTGCTTGCTCACGAAGACCTAAGGCAATTTGAGGAATCCCATCATTGGAATGTACAAGCCAAGTTCTATAATGAAAATTCCCACTAGTATATGAAAGTGATATCACAGGAGACTCTCTATCATGAAGATCATGGTGCTACTTTGAAGCACAAGTGTGGTAAAAGGATAGTAACATTGCCCCTTCTCTCTTTTCTCTCATTTTTTTGTTTGGGCCTTCTCTCATTTTTTTGGCTACTTTTTTTTCCGTCCAGAGTCTCATCCCAACTTGTGGGGGAATCATAGTCTGCATCGTCCTTTCCTCACCTGGGACAATGCTCTAATAATGAAAATCATCACACTTTTATTTACTTACAACTCAAGAATTACAACTTGATACTTAGAACAAAATATGACTCTATGTGAATGCCTCCGGTGGTGTACCGGGATGCGCAATGAATCAAGAGGGACATGTAAAAAATGATGAACATTGGCTTTGCCACAAATATGATGTCAACTACATGATCATGCAAAGCAATATGACAATAATGGAGCATGTCATATAAACGAAACGATGGAAAGTTGCATGGCAATATATATCGGAATGGCTATGGAAATGCCATAATAGGTAGTTATGGTGACTGTTTTGAGGAAGGTATATGGTGGGTTTATGGTACCGGCGAAAGTTGCGCGGTACAAGAGAGGCTAGCAATGGCAAAAAGGTGAGAGTGCGTATAATCCATGGAATCAACATTAGTTATAAATAACTCACATACTTATTGCAAAAATCTATTAGTTATTGAAACAAAGTACTACGCGCATGCTCCTAGGGGGATAGATTGGTAGGAAAAGACCATCGCTCGCCCCCGACCGCCACTCATAAGGAAGACAATCAATAAGTAAATCATGCTCCGACTTCATCACATAACGGTTTACCATACGTGCATGCTACGGGACTCACAAACTTTAACACAGGTATTTCTCAAATTCACAACTACTCACTAGCATGACTTTAATATCACCATCTTCATATCTCAAAACAATCATAAGGAATCAAACTTCTCATAGTATTCAATGCACTTTATATGAAAGTTTAATTATATCCTCTTGGATGCCTATCATATTAGGACTAAATTTTTAAACAAAGCAAATTACCATGCTGTTTAGAGACTCTCAAAATAATACTCCCTCCGTCTGGAAATACTTGTCAGAGGAATGGATGTATCTAGATGTATTTTAGTTTTAGATACATCCAATTTTAAGACAAGTAATTCCGAACGGAGGGAGTATAAGTGAAGCACGAAAGTTCATCAATTTCTATAAAATAAAACCACCGCCGTGCTCTAAAAGATATAAGTGAAGCACATGAGCAAATTGTGCCTAGCTCAAAAGATATAAGTGAAGCACATAGAGTATTCTAATAAATTATGATTCATGTGTGTCTCTCTCAAAAGGTGTGAACAGCAAGGATGATTGTGGCAAACTAAAAAGCAAAGACTCAAATCATACAAGACGCTCCAAGCAAAATACATATCATGTGGTGAATAAAAATATAGCCTCAAGTAAAGTTACCAATAGACGAAGACGAAAGAGGGGATGCCTTCCCGGGGCATCCCTAAGCTTAGGCTCTTAGTGTCCTTGAATATTACCTTGGGGTGCCTTGGGCATCCCCAAGCTTAGGTTCTTGCCACTCCTTATTCCATAGTCCATCAAATCCTTATCCAAAACTTGAAAACTTCACAACACAAAACTCAACAGAAAATCTCGTAAGCTTCGTTAGTATAAGAAAATAAATCACCACTTTTGGTACTGTTGTTAACTCATTCTTTATTTATATTGGTGTATTATCTACTGTATTCCAACTTTTCCATGGTTCATACCCCCGATACTAGCCATAGATTCATCAAAATAAGCAAACAACACGCGAAAAACAGAATCTGTCAAAAACAGAACAATCTATTTCAGTCTGGGTATTTAGAATACTTCTGTAACTCCAAAAATCCTGAGAAATTAGGAAGTCCTAAGAATGTTTTTATTTATCTTATTCAAAAATAATCAACTCAAAAGCACGCTTTTGTGAATTATGAAAATTAATTTTGTGAGGGCAAAAATTTCTGTTTTTTTAGCAAGATCAAATCAACTATCACCGTAAGTTATCCCAAAGGTCTTACTTGGCACAAACACCAATTAAAACATAAAACCACATCTAACCAGAGGCTAGATGGAATTATTTATTGCTAAACAGGAAATAAAAATATTGGGTTGTCTCCCAACAAGCGCTTTTCTTTAAAGTCTTTTTAGCTAGGCATTGAGATTTCAATGATGCTCACATGAAAGACGAGAATTGAAGCACAAAGAGAGCATCATAAAACATGTGACAAACACTCTTAAGTCTAACATACTTCCTATGCATAGGTATTTTATAAGCAAAAAAATTATCAAGGCAAGCAAAAACTAGCATATGCAAGGAAGAAGAAAGAGACGATAGCAATCTCAACATGAAGAGAGGTAATTTAGTAACATGAAAATTTCTACAACCGTACTTTCCTATCTCATAATAATTACATGTAGGATCATAAGCACATTCAACAAAATAGCTATCACATAACATATGCTCAACATGATCCACTTGCATGCGAATTTGACACTCTTCCAAAATAGTGGGATTAACATTAAATAAAGTCATGACCTCTCCAAACCCACTTTTATCAAAAAAAATAAGATTGAACATTCTCCAAATATGTGGGATCTAAAGTTGACACTCTTCCAAACCCACTTCAATATTATTGCAAACACTGATATCAATCTTATATTCATCATGGAGCTTAAATAAATTTTCAAGATCATAAGAAGAATCACCCCAATCATGATCATTGCAAATCGTCGGATCTCGGCAAACACACCGCAAAAGAGTATTACATCGAATAGATCTCCAAGAACATCGAGGAGAACATGGTATTGAGAATCAAAGAGAGAGAAAAAGCCATCTAGCTACTAGCTATGGACCCGTAGGTCTGTGGTAAACTACTCACGCTTCATCGGAGAGGCAATGGTGTTGATGTAGAAGCCCTCCATGATCGAATCCCCCTCCGTCAGGATGTCGGAAAAGGCCCCTAGATGGGATCTCACCGGCACAGAAGGTTGCGGCGGTGGAAAAGTGGTTTCGTGGCTCCCCTGGAAGGTTTTGGGATATTTGAGAATATATAGGCGGAAGAAATTGGTCGGTGGAGTCACGAGGGGCCCACAAGGATGGGGGGCGTGCCCTACCCCCCTGGGCGCGCCCTCCGACTTTGTGGCCGCCTCGTGGCTTTTCTAACGTGCACTCCAAGACCTCTGGATGTCTTCTAGTCCAAGAAAAATCATCGCGAAAGTTTCATTCCGTTTGGACTCCGTTTGGTATTCCTTTTCTGTGAAACTCTAAAACAAGGAAAAACAGAAACTGGCACTGGGCTCTAGGTTAATAGGTTAGTGCCAAAAATCATATAAAATAGCATATTAATGCATATAAAACATCCAAAACAGATAATATAATAGCATGGAAAAATAAAAAATTATAGATTTGTTGGAGACGTATCAACGTGTGTTACCTCAGTTAGATAATTTATGAAATTAAATAGAGCATGCTTGGATTCATTCAAACCATTCATTGTCTTTGGAAAGGTGATCCCATATCTCGATTCCTATTCTTGTATGTGGCTGATGGATTATCTGTCTAGTTGAGATAGCCTGTGCAATCAAACATAGTTGATCACGTGGAAGTGCGTGCTCAGGTTCCATGGCATGTCACACCTGTTTTTTTGCCGATGATACATTGTATTCTTCAAAGCTGATCAGAGATAGGCAAGGTACATCAAAGGAGGCTATTAATAATTATGCAAGAGCCACATGACAACTTGTAAACCCTCAAAAGTGTTCTATCCGATTTGGTGAAAATTATCAAGAGGAAGTTCAATAGGAGGTGAAACAAATTTTGGAAGTGCAACGTGCCAATTTTCAAGGTAAATATTTGGGGCTCCCAATTTTCAAGCAAATTCAGATGCTATAGGAAAGTTTCACCAAAAGAGTTATCATCTAGGGCAATATGCTTTCACAAGTTGGCAAGGAAACAATGACCACGGCCATCACACAAGCCATCCCAACTTAAATTATTCAGGTTTTCCAAGTTTCCATTCTCAGCTTGTGATGAACATACTCCTTGCTTTGTGTTCCTCTTGAAGGCGTGAGGGTATGCACTCCTCATCATGTTCAGCAAGGAGAAACACAAAAATTTCCATGTTATGACTTTAGATTTACCATGATATAATGCAAGTATTTTCCATACTTAATGTAAACAATGCCACGTTAAAACTACAATATTCATCCTGGTGACAAAAAATATATATGACATACAGAAAAATTGCCATGGTATGGACAATGAAAATGCCTTAAGAACAATACATATATTCTGCATGGGCCATATAAAAATATGCCAACTCAAACAAAAATATCAAAAATAGCATGGCAAAAATCTC
The DNA here is from genome assembly GCA_021605145.1 of Aegilops bicornis. Lineage (NCBI taxonomy): Eukaryota > Viridiplantae > Streptophyta > Magnoliopsida > Poales > Poaceae > Aegilops > Aegilops bicornis. Next base: position 615,083,988 of record CM038671.1, read on the forward strand.
TATGAAGAAGGACGACAATTGTTGGACACATGGCAATTGTCCAATGATGTAGCATGTCAACTAACTATGCTCACAACGTTGCCCAGTCAAAAAATCATGTTTAAAATTAATCAAAAAGGTTAAAATCATGGCAATTTAATTTCCCTAAAAAATCATGGAAAAAATGAGAAAATTTTGTGTTGGTGATATGGAAAAAGTTTTAGATATTTCCATGGAAAAAGTTTTAAAAAAAATTGACATGGCAAAAATTGTATTGGTGACATGGAAAAAAGTTTTAACTTTTTCCATGGCAAAAAATTTAATTTTTACATGACATAAATTATATTAGTTTCCATGTGAAGCATAAAGAATTTGTATTAGTAGACAAGAAAACTGAAAATGCCATGGCAACATGATTTAAGTTGACATGGCAATGATTCTTAAGTCACCATGAAAACTTCCATGGAAAAAAGAGTGAAAATCACGACAATTTAATTTTCCTAAAAAATCATGGAAAAATTGAGAAACTCCGTGTTTGTGACATGGCAAAAGTTTTAAGATTTTTGCCATGGTATTTTTTTTATTTTTTTGACAGGGTAACTTTATATTAGGTGACATGGAAAAAATTTGTATTAGTGACATAGAAAAAGTTTTAACATTTTTGCCATAGCAAAAGATTTAACACATTTTGCTAATTTTCCATGGCAACATTGGCATTAGTTTCCAGGTGAATAAAATGAATTTGTATTAGTAGCAAAGACAACAAATTAAAGATGTCATGGCTACAAGAATTTAAGTTAGCCATGGGAACACATGTAAAGCTGCCATTGTGCTATTGCATACATCAATATTCTCGGTGTTGACGATTGGGAATTAACTTTTGACTAGGGGTATCCTTAGTAGCATGGTCAGAATTAGCAAGGGCGCGTACGACGACCTTATATTGAAGGTCGTCGTACACTTGACAAGGTGGCAAAACAATATTTTTTAAATAGGTTCAGCCACCATGTGGGAGTATCACTTACATCCTATGGGAGGGTTGACGAGAGTGGCACCCGAGGCATCTTCACTTGGAATGCAGCCGTTTCCGGAGCCCCACGACCCCCGACTAGTTTGAGCCGCACAAGGTCCCTTGGACTGCGAGCCCTCGCCCTTCATTTGCCCTCCTGAGAGGGCTTGGAAGGAGGGAGTGACCATCCCCTTGAGTGTAGAGTAAGTTGTTTACATGTCCAGCCTAGCGGTCCTTAACAAATGACCAAGGCTACCTTGAACTAAGGTGGTGATAGTATTATATTTCTTTCCGAAACAAGGAACGTCAACCCAATGTTATCTTTCTTTATGAAACAAGGCAAAATAAAGAATATGTTGAGAGTTTACGTTATCGCTTGAGTATGATTTTTTTCACTATTTCTTTGTCAGGCAAAGGTGGTGGACTGGTAGTCTTTTGGGATGATCTGTACACTTTGGAGTTGAACAAATATGGTGAACACTTAATTGACATGTACATTTGCAATGGTGCTGGAAGTAAATGGAGAAGCACATTTTTCTATGGGGAACCAAAGGCGAGCCAAAGGTATGTGATGTGAGAGCTGTTAAGACGAATTAAACCACTTAGGGCTGGGCCGTGGTTTATGGTTGGTGACTTTAATGAGGCAATGTGGCAGAATGGGCACTTCTCTCGGATTAAGTGAGCTCACAAACTTATGGCTTATTTTCGTGAAGTTCTCTCTCATTGCAACTTATTTTTGGGTTTTGATGGAGTTCCTTGGACCTACAATAATAAACAGGAAGGTAATAAAAATGTGAAAGTTTGACTTGATCGTGCGGCCGCTTGCCCTCAATGGTCTTCTATGTTTCCTAACCGCAAGGTTTCTCATATTATCAGTTCCAGATCTGATCATTGCCCTATTCTTATTGAATTGATGGGTGCCTCTCGCTCTGGTCCATTTGTTAAATAGTTGAAATATGAAGCGTACTTAGAGAGAGAGGAAGCGGATTTGAAAGTGCAGATTGAATCGTGTTGGAACAAAAGTATGCATGTCAATGATCTGGGAGACGTGGCAAATATTTTGGACAAGTTGATGAAATCTCTTCATGGTTGGAGTAAGGTTCACATAGGCTATCTGCCAAAAAAGCTTGAAACTGCTTGTACAGGTTAAATGTGCTATTTAAGAGAAATGATCATAATGCAATACAGGAAAGGAAGAAAATTCTAACAGAGATGAATGAGCTCCTAATTAAGGAAGTTATGTGGAAGCACAAATCATGTTTGGGCAAAATGAGATGGGGGGATAGGAATACAATTTTTTTTCATAGGAAAGCCACTTGGCGAGCGAACAAGAATAATATTTCTGCTATCAGAAGAAGTGACGGATCTCTATCTCATGATATGGTTGAAATCAAAGGTATTGCTAACTCATTTTTCAAGAACCTTTACTGTTGTGATCATATGGTTAACCCATCTCATATTATTCCACTTGTGAAACCATTGGTGAATGATGAAATGAATGAGGAGCTATGCAAATAATTTTCTGAGCAAGAACAGAAATTAGTGACGCACTCTTCCAAATTGGGCCTTTGAAGGCGCCAGGACCTGATGGGTTTCCAGCGAGATTCTTCCATAGGAACTGAGGTTTGTGTTAAAGGAAGATATTGTTCGTGCCATCCAGCAATATTTTCTTTCAGGAAGTATGCCCGAAGGGATTGATGATACTACAATTTTTCTTATACCTAAAGTGAAGAATCCCCAATCGATGAAGGATTTTCGGCCAATTAGCCTATGCAAGGTCATATATAAAAGTATTTCCAAGTGCCACGTAAACAGAATTAGACCCCTCTTGGATGTTATGATTTCTCCTACCCAAAGTGCCTTTATTCCTGGATGATTAATCTCAGATAATGCTCTCATCGCCTTTGAATGTATGCATTCGTTGAATACATTGAAAGATAGTCGTGGCGAATATTGTGCATAGAAGTTGGACCTGCTAAAGCTTATGATCGTGTGGACTGGAAGTTTTTGGAAAGTATGCTTGGAGCATATGGATTTGCGCCAACTTGGATAAAGTGGATTATGGTGTGTGTTACATCAGTAAAATTTTCAGAGCAATTTCATGGGCAGTTACTGGAGTCTTTTCATCCTTCGCGTGGGCTTAGGCAAGGATATCCATTATCGCTGTACTTATTTCTCTCTGTGGCTGAAGCGCTTCTTTGCTTCTTAATGATTGAGGGAGTCCTGGATTAGGGGTCCTCGGACAGCCGGACTATATGCTTATGCCGGACTGTTGGACTATGAAGATACAAGATTGAAGACTTCGTCCCGTGTCCGGGTGGGTCTCTCCTTTGCGTGGAAGGCAAGCTTGGCAATTCGGATATGTAAATTTCATTCTTTGTAACTGACTCTGTGTAACCCTAGCCCCCTCCGGTGTCTATATAAACCGGAGGGTTTAGTCCGTAGGACAGGATCAATCATAATCATAGGTTAGCTTCTAGGGTTTAGCCTCTACGATCTCGTGGTAGATCAACTCTTGTAATACTCATATCATCAAGATCAATCAAGCAAGAAGTAGGGTATTACCTCCATAGAGAGGGCCCGAACCTGGGTAAATATTGTGTCCCCCGCCTCCTATTACCATTAGCCTTAGACGCACAGTTCGGGACCCCCTACCCGAGATCCGTCGGTTTTGACACCGACATTGGTGCTTTCATTGAGAGTTCCACTGTGTCGTCCCCATAAGACTTGATGGCTCCTTCAATCATTTACACCAATGCGGTCCAGGGTGAGGTTTTCCTCCCTGGGAAGATCTTCGTATTCGGCGGCTTCACACTACGGGCCAACTCGCTTGGCCATCTGGAGGAGATCGATAGCTACGCCCCTGGCCATCAGGTCAGGTTTGGAAGCCTGAACTACACTGCCGACATCCGCGGAGACTTGATCTTTGACGGATTCGAGCCCATTATAGGTGCACCCTACAGTCGCGATGAGCATGACTTAGATCTGCCATCGGTCGCTATTCAGGAGATCACACCTACAGCTGCCCCGACATTAAATCTAGAGCAAATCGTGCCATCCGAGGATGGGTGTATGAGCCCCGCCATGGAGGCCGCACACTCAGCGGGCGATAGAGCCGAACACAGATCTCACTTCAAGGAGGTCTGTGTCTTCGGACCCTCGGACTCGTCTCTAGCCACCGGCTCCAAACCGCGTGCATCCATTCCCAGCGAATCTGAATGGGCACCGATCATGGAGTTTAGCTCCGCAGATATCTTTCAGCACTCGCCCTTGGGTGATGTGCTAAATTCATTAAAATTTCTCTCCCTGTTAGGAGACTCTTGGCCGAACTTTGTCCGGCTTGAGTGGGAAGCGGACGACGAAGGAATTTTTTGCCCACCCACCACCCACTTAATAGCCACTGTCGACAACTTAACCGACATGCTTGATTTCGACTCCGAGGACATCGACGGTATGGACGACGATGTCGGAGAATAATAGGAACCACCGCCCACAGGGCGCTGGACATCCACCTCATCATATGATATATATATATATGGTGGACACACCCAAAGAAAACGATGGCGAGGGTCAAAAGGATGCATTGGAGGGTGACCCTCTCGAGAAGCAATCTAAGCGCCAATGTCAGCGGCACCGCTCTAAACCCCGCCATAGAAAAAATAGCGATGCCGGCACAAGAGACAATAGCACTCCGGATAATGCCGAAGACAAAAACAATCCCGCCTAGCGAAGCTTCAAGCAAGCCGGACAGGAGGATGGGCAAGCTAGCCCTGATGAAGAGGCAATGGATGGAGACTCGGAGGATGACAATTACATGCCCCTCTCTGAAGACGAGGTGAGGCTCGCCGACGAAGAATTTATCGTGCCTGAGGATCCCGTCGAGCAGGAGCGCTTCAAGTGCCGGCTTATTGCCACTGCAAAGAGCCTGAAGAAAAAACAGCAGCAGCTTCAAGCTGATCAAGATCTGCTAACTGATAGATGGACTGAGGTCCTGGCAGCCGAGGAATACGGACTCGAGCGCCCAACCAAAAGTTACCCGAAGCGCAGGTTGTTACCTCAATTCGAGGATGAGGCACTAGAGCCTATACTACCAGCGCAGGATGCGGCTGATCGGCCACCTCGTAGCTGAGACAAAGCGGCATATCAGCCCGAACACCAGCCCGCACCCCGTCGCCAAACAAATAAAAACACGAAATCTCGGGGCTACACGCAGGATCTGTGCTACGTCTTGAGCTTGCGTTGGTTTTTCCTTGAAGAGGAAAGGGTGATGCAGCAATAGTAGTGTAAATATTTCCCTTAGTTTTTGAGAACCAAGGTATCAATCCAGTAGGAGGCTCCTCAAAAGTCCCACACACCTACACAAACAAACAAGAACTCGCAACCAACGCAATAAAGGGGTTGTCAGTCCCTTCATGGCCACTTGCGAAAATGAGATCTGATAGAGATAATATGATAAGATAAATATATTTTTGGTATTTTTATGATATAGATTGGACAAGTAAAGATGCAAATAAAAGTAGATTGAAAGCTTATAAAATAAAAGATAGACCCGGGGGCCATAGGTTTCACTAGTGGCTTCTCTCAAGATAGCATAAGTATTACGGTGGGTGAACAAATTACTGTCGAGCAATTGATAGAAAAGAGAATAATTATGAGATTATCTAGGCATGATCATGTATATAGGCATCACGTCTGTGACAAGTAGACCAACTCCTGCCTGCATCTACTACTATTACTCCACACATCGACCCAAAGATGCATCTAGAGTATTAAGTTCATAAAGAACAGAGTAGCATTAAGAGAGATGACATCTTTGTAGAGGGATAAACTCATGCAATATGATATAAACCCCATATTTTTATCATCGATGGCAACAATACAATATGTGCCTTGCTGCCCTAACATCCGGGAAAGGACACCACAAGATTGAACCCAAAGCTAAGCACTTCTCCCATGGCAAGAAAGATCAATCTAGTAGGCCAAACCAAACTAATAATTCGAAGAGACTTGCAAAGATAACTTAATCACACATAAAAGAATTCAGAGAATTTCAAATATTTCTCATAGATAAACTTGATCATAAACCCACAATTTATCGGATCTCGACAAACACACCGCAAAAAGAGTTACATCGAATAGATCTCCAAGAAGATCAAAGAGAACATGGTATTGAGATCCAAAGAGAGAGAAGAAGCCATCTAGCTAATAACTATGGACCCGAAGGTTTATGGTAAACTACTCACAACTCATCAGAGAGGCCCGGGAGATGATGTGGAGGTCCTCCGTGATCAATCCCCCCTCCGGCGGAGCGCTGGCGAAGGCTCCAAGATGGGATCTCGCGGATACAGAAGGTTATGGTGGTGGAAATAGTTTTTCGTGGTTGCTTATGATGTTCTCGGGGTACATGGGTATATATAGGAGGAAGAAGTAGGTCGGTGGACGCCCGAGGGGCCCACGAGATAGGGGGGATCCACCCTCGTGGCCGCCTTGACTGCTTCTTGACTTGCACTCCAAGTCCTCTGGATCACGTTTGTTCCAAAAATCACACTCCTGAAGGTTTCAATCCGTTTGGATTCCGTTTGATATTCCTTTTCTTCGAAACACTGAAATAGGCAAAAAAACAGCAATACGGGCTGGGCCTCCGGTTGTTAGTCCCAAAAATGATATAAAAGTGTAAAGTAAAGCCCATAAACATCCAAAACGGGTAACATAATAGCATGGAACAATCAAAATTATAGATACGTTGGAGAAGTATCAACCTGCGAGATGAATTGGAAAACAAAGCAGGACAGTCAAGATCGATCTATGCGGGGGCGCACCCCATCGCGTGACGATGACCGCCATGCCGAATATACTAAATACAAATCCGGCCGGGCCGAATACAACATACCATACTCATTTGAACTGCGTCGTGATGTAGCACGACATAGAGGCGCCGCACACCCCCTATGCTTCACTGACGAAGTATGGAGCATGAATTCCCAGAAGGGTTTAAGCCCGTGAATATCGAGCCATACGATGGGACTATAGACCCCACGGTATGGATAGAAGATTTCCTTCTCCATATCCACATAGCCCGCGGCGATGACCTGCATGACATCAAGTACATCCCACTAAAACTCAAGGGACCGGCTCGGCATTGGCTGAATAGTCTGCCGACAAACTCCATTGGCAGTTGGGAGAACCTGGAAGACGCATTCCTGGACAACTTCCAGGGCACTTATGTGCGACCACCGAATGCTGATGATTTATGTCACATAACCCAACAGCCCGGAGAGTCAACCAGGAAATTCTGGACTCGGTTCCTAACTAAAAAGAACCAAATTGTCAACTGTACGGACGCTGAAGCCCTAGCGGCCTTTAAGCATAACATCCGTGATGAGTGGCTTGCCCGACACCTCGGCCAGGAGAAGCCGAAATCCATGGCAGCCCTTACGACACTTATGACCCGCTTTTGTGCGGGCGAGGACAGCTGGTTGGCTCGCAACAACAGCACATCAAGAAATCGTGGCACTCCAGACGCCAGAGACAGCAACGGGAAGCCCCGGCGCAACAGACACAAGCGTCGCAATAATGGCGATAACGCCGAAGACACGACCGTCAATGCCGGATTCAGTGGCTCCAAGTCCGGTCAGCGGAAAAAGCCATTTAAAAGAAACAATTTGGGCCCGTCCAGTCTGGACCGCATACTTGATCGCTCATGTCAAATCCACGGCACCCCCGATAAACCAGCCAACCACACTAACAGAGAATGTTGGATATTCAAATAGGCCGGCAAGTTGAATGCCGAAAACAACAAAAAGGGGCCGCATAGTGATGACGACGAGGAGCCCCGGCCGCCGAACACAGGAGGACAGAAGAAATTTCCTCCCCAAGTAAAAACGGTAAATATGATATACGCCACCCATATCCCCAAGTGGGAGCGGAAGCGTGCTCTAAGGGACGTCTACACGATGGAGTTAGTCGCCCCAAAGTTCAACCCATGGTCTTCTTGTCCGATCACCTTTGATCGTAGGGACCATCCGACCAGTATCCGTCATGGCGGTTCGGCCGCACTGGTCCTTGACCCTATCATTGATGGATTCCACCTCACACGAGTCCTCATGGACGGTGGCGGCAGCCTGAACCTGCTCTATCAGGATACAGTGCCCAAAATGGGCATCGATCCCTCAAGGATCAAACCCACCAAAACCACCTTCAAAGGTGTCATACCAGGTGTAGAGGCCTGTTGCACGGGCTCAATCACACTGGAAGTAGTCTTTGGATCTCCGGACAACTTTCGAAGTGAGGAGTTAATGTTCGATATCGTCCCCTTCCGCAGTGGCTCTCATGCACTGCTCGGATGAACCGCATTCGCCAGATTCAATGCGGTGCCGCACTATGCCTACCTCAAGCTCAAGATGCCCGGACCTCGCGGGGTTATAACAGTCAATGGAAATACATAGCGCTCCCTCTGTACGGAGGAGCACACTGCAGCCCTCGCAGCAGAAGTACAGAGCAGCCTTCTTAGGCAGACTTCCAATTTGGCAATAAGGCCTCCGGACACCGCCAAGCGAGTCCGAAGTACTCTGCAACAAGATCATCCGACCCGTCCAGAGCTCGCCTAGCAATTCGGCCTCCGTCCCTGTCCCAGTCAGGCGGTGAAATTTGTGTCGCGCGTACATAATTACGCACTTAAAATACCATGGGCATAGATGGATGCACATCTAGAAATGCGGTCCACAATGCGGCTCAACCGCCCCAGGGTTCGTATACCTTTACCCTTTTCTTTCTTTCAGGACCCTATCTTCTTGAGGCTCTTCCGATAACCTACTTAAAGGACCCACCGTGGGACGGAAACACCAAGGAGGCAAGGAGCTTTGACGTACAAGGGAATCCCCGGGTAGTCTCTGATAACGATCGCTATACCTGTTTTAAATACCCACACGCAGTTCGCTCTTGGTTAGGACATGTCAAATAGTCCTATTTTGCTTATCGCACTACTTATATACATACGCCTTGACGTATCATTCAAATAACAATGGAAAATAATGAACAACGTCAGCTTATTACTACATTTCTTTTTCCTTTTTCCTTGACTGTTTATTTATTACAAATCGCACCCGTACATTCTGGTACGTTCAGTTCGCCAGGGGCTTCAGTGTACCCCATAACACGGCAAGAAAGTCCGAACACTTTCGACAGTGCGCCACCCCGAACTTATAGCATTATATACATCAGCTCTGAATCATGTCTTGGGTCAATAGTTGGGTTTCCCGGCTCCTGTGCTTGCTACCCTACGTTCTGCTATATCGGCTAGGGTAGTAAAGGGAGAACTAATGCGATTGTGTCCTAGTTCTTCCGGATGAGCACCTCAGTAGAGAAAGCAAAAAACTGACTGTCATGATGCGGCAAGAGCTGGTCGTTGTTCGAGATGTCTCAAATCCTTAAAGATTTTTTCCGCTTCAGGCGAGGAATCGGTCTTTGTCCGATTTAGGCGTGTATAGCGCCCCAAGTTCGGCCTTCCGAATACCAGGGGCTACGCCAAAATTTAAAATTATAGAACTTCTATGGCTAAGTGAGGGTGATAAAGCTATATAGTCCGATTGCCTTGTTTGTTGCACTAAACACCTCCTTAAAGGACAAAAAAATTGGATAAAGAGTGTTTAGATTTATCCCGAACACCCCTGTACTAGTTAGATGGGGGCAGAAGCTGACGTCTGGCCAACTCTCAGATTTTGTAAGCGGCCGCACAGGAGGTAACATTTTAAATCAACAAGCGTTATATTGCGCAAATGAACTTGTTTCATATTACAGGATAAAATGAGTGCATTCACTCAAATATTACATCCTTAGCTCATTGCTCCGCCACAAGGAGGGAGCCCTTTAGGACACTGTCATAATACTTTGCGGGCCGGTGGTGCTCCTTGCCCTCTGGTGGCCCCTCCGTCATCAGCTTCTCGGCATCCATCTTCGCCCAGTGCACTTCTTCACGGGCGAAGGCCATTCGCACACCTTCAATGCAAACCGACGGCTTTATGACTTCAAGTCGCGGGCAGGCACTCACAAGCCGCTTCACAAGACCGAAATAGCTGCTGGGGATAGGCTCGGCAGGCCACAGCCGGACTATGAGGTCCTTCATGGCCAGTTCGGCCGCCTTGTGCAGCTTGACCAATTGCTTTAGCTGGTCGCTCAAGGGCATCGGATGTTCTGTCCCCAAATATTGGGACCAGAACAACTTCTCCGTTGAGCTCCCTTCTTCGGCTCGGTAGAATTCTGCGGCATCTGATATGCTGCTCGGCAGATCCGCGAACGCTCCCGAAGAACTCCAAATTCGGGTAAGTAAAAGGAAAGTCTCCTTCACATGCTTGCTTTGCATAATGAATGCCTTACCCGCCGCAATCTTCTTGGCCGACTGAATCTCCTGGAGGGCCTTTTGGGCTTTGGCTTTGGCGTCTTGCGTGCTCTGGAGGGCCTTAACAAGCTTGGACTCTCGAGTCTTCGAGTCGCGCTCCAAGGACTCGTATTTCTGGACGAAATCGTGGAGCTCTTGCTGGACCTCGTTGACCCGGGCCTCTTGCTTCTCGCGCTCGACGCGCTCCTTGACCGCTTTGCCTCCGGCCTCGGTCAACGCCTTTTTGAGGGCCGCCACTTCGGTTGTGGCCCCTACCAAAATTCATGACGCTTCTATCTGCGGATACCATTTTTTCTTTTTAAATATATAGACGGGGTATTGCGTACCTTGACTTTCCTCGATCTGCCTCTTCACGAGGCCGAGCTCTCCCTCGGTCTGCTCCAGGTCCCGCTTCAGTCCGAAGACCTCCGCAGTACGAGCGGCAGCGGCGAGCAGCGACACCTGCTTATTCACATAGACATCTTTTGTTAGTCTCCTCCGAATTGATTTTTGATCCTCTGTTCGGTTTTTCTTTTCAAACACCAAACAAAGCATCAGGGGCTACTGTCTATACTGTGATATTCTCTTACAAATTCAATTGATTACCTCAAAGCCTATTAGAAGGCTAGCGCAGGCTTCGGTCAATCCGCTCTTGGCAGACCGGACCTTCTCAATCACCGTACTCATAAGAGTACGGTGTTCTTCATCAATGGAAGCGCCGCAAAGCGCTTCCAGCAAGTTGTCCGATGCCTCTGGATGGACAGAGGTCATCGGTACAGGCGGCTCGCCCCCCTTAGAGAGAGGCTGCCGGCCTGAATCCGGAACCACGTGGGTTTCCGGAGCTGTATTTGGCTGGGGGCCAATCTTGCGGCGGCCCCAATTATTGGAGTCCATGGGGGTCTTCCCCCCCATGTGCCCGGCGACTGGGATTTTTCCTGGGGGCGTCTCCGGAACTGTCCTCCCTTAGCCCGGTATCCTTTGAGACAGCACCTCGGTGTCGTTCGCGGGCCTAGGGGAGGAGGCTGTAGGGAGCGAGTCGCTGTTCATCGCCGACGGGCCTAGAGACCCCTCCGAAGAGGAGGATACATCGATAGATTTGGCCGGACTTCAAGTACATGTCTGGCGTGATAAGAAGCAGTAAAACAAAAATACCGGAAATGCTATTGTGTCCGGATACTTAAGATTTAGCCAGGGGCTTGTCCCTGGGCTCCCACTCCTCGCCGCTGTAGGTGGCGGTGGTGGAATGGTCCGGGAGGAGGGTTTTTCCCCTCTTGGACACCTCGGCCTCCCCATGCGGGTCGGCCTTCCAGTTCTTCCTCCCCTCGGTGGGGGGGGGGAGGGATTTCCTCTTCCTCCTCCTCATCTTCAGAGGAGGAGGGCGTCTCGACGTTGTCGGACGTCATGTCCGACGTGACCTTGTGGCGGAGACCTTCTCTGGTCCCCGTGGTCTTCTTCTTGGTCTTCTTATCCGGCACCTCATAAGGCGCCATAAACGACATCTTCGTTAGGAGAGACGATTCTGGATCTTCAGGTAGCAGAGCCGGACAGTCAATCCGCTCCGCTATCGCTACCCAGTCCTGTTAAATTGGCATGGAGGCTTAGATTCCTCCCGCGAATGTGCTGGTAAAAGGCACATCTTGCAAAATATAAAAACTCACCGGATTGGCGGGGCGTTTTGTGCTGAGTCCGCTATCTTCGGTTATGGGCGGTGGTACCTCAGTGGCCTTGAAGAGCACCTTCCAAACGTCTTCGTGCGTCGTGTCGAAGAGCTCTTGCAATGTCTGGTGTTCGGTCGGGTCGAACTCCCACAGATTGCAAACCCGTATCTGACACGGAAGGATCCGGCGGAGGAGCATAACCTGGACTACGTTGACAAGCTTGATTTTCTTGCTTATCATATTCCGGACGCAGGTCTAAAGTCCGGTCAGCTCCACCGCTGAGCCCCGGGCTAAGCCCTTCTCTTTCCAGGAGGTGAGCCGCATGGGGACGCCGAATCAAAATTCAGGGGTCGTCGCCCAGTTGGCGTCGCGCGGCTCGGTGATGTAGAACCACCCCGATTGCCACCCCTTCACGGTCTCCACAAAGGAGCCCTTGGGCCAGGTGACATTTGGCATCTTGCCCACCATGGCGCCCCCGCTCTGCTTGCTGGCCGCCCACAACCTTTGGCCTCACGTTGAAGGTCTTCAGCCATAGGCCGAAGTGGGGCATAATGCAGAGGAAGGCCTCGCACACGACGATGAACGCCAAGATGTTGAGGATGAAGTTGGGGGCCAGATCATGGAAGTCCAGCCCGTAGTAAAACATAAGTCAGCAGACGAATGGGTGGAGGGGGAATCCCAGTCCACGGACGAAATGAGATAGGAATACTACCCTCTCCTGGGGTTTCAGGGTAAGGATGATCTGCCCTTCGGCCGGAAGCCGGTGCGCGATGTTTGCGGACAGGTATCCGGCCTCCCGAAGCTTCGTGATGTCCTCCTCCGTGGCGGAGGAGGCCGTCGACTTGCCTCCCGCTCCGGACATGTTCGGAATGATTTTGCAGAGAAGATGAAAGCTTGGGCGCTGGAGCTCGAGTGAGAGAATGGATGAGCAGAGTAAGAAGAAGCGTGGGTGAAAAAGGGGGAATCCTTATCCTTTATAAAGGCGGTAGAAACTATGCGCCTCCCCACTTGCCCTATAAATTCACTTATTCCCCAAGCGTCGTGTTGATGGCGCGGTTGTGTTACCCACACCCGCATTGATGAGAATCCCGTGATAAGGGGACACGATCTCTCCTTCGACAAGACGTGACAGTAAAACCACCTCACAAAATGTGGGGTAACGGGTCGAGAAAACGGTTCGAATAATAACCGAGCCACGGCATGATGTCACGCTATGGAAAAGTTTTCAGCAGATTAGACTCGTGGAATATTGTTCTCTCTACGGTGGTATGTGGAATTTGTTTTGCAGAGCCGGACACGATTCTTGTGTTCAAGATCTTCCTTGGAGTATTTGGAGAAGGAAACCGCCTTGCAATGCCGAAGACAATCTGTGCGCCGGACTCATCGTCATTGAAGCCTAGTTCAGGGGCTACTGAGGGAGTCCTGGATTAGGGGGTCCTCGGACAGCTGGACTATATGCTTATGCCGGACTATTGGATTATGAAGATACAAGATTGAAGACTTTGTCCCGTGTCCGGGTGGGACTCTCCTTTGCGTGGAAGGCAAGCTTGGCAATTCGGATATGTAGATTTCCTTCTCTGTAACCGACTCTGTGTAACCCTAGCCCCCTCCGGTGTCTATATAAACCGGAGGGTTTAGTCCGTAGGACAGGATCAATCATAATCATAGGCTAGCTTCTAGGGTTTAGCCTCTATGATCTCGTGGTAGATCAACTCTTGTAATACTCATATCATCAAGATCAATCAAGTAGGAAGTAGGGTATTACCTCCATAGAGAGGGCCCAAACCTGGGTAAACATTGTGTCCCCCACCTCCTGCAACCATTAGCCTTAGACGCACAGTTCGGGACCCCCTACCCGAGATCCGCCGGTTTTGACACCGGCAATGATGCTTCGGCAAGAGGCGTGATCCAAGATTTCCGGTTGAACAAATATGCTCCATGTATCTCTCATTTATTATTTGATGATAGTAGCCTTCTATTTTTAAGGGTTCTGTGGAGCAAGTTTTGGTCGTCAAAGGTATTTTGACAGCTTATCAGGAGGGTACAGGTCAATTGTTAAGCCCAGAAAAATGTTCCATTTTATTTGAGAAATATGTTCTTTGGAAGATCAGGTGTCCATATTGGTTGTCCTTCAGATCTCGAGTGAAGGATTTGATGATAAATATCTGGGTTTACCAGTGCTAGAATATCGTATGAAGACGAGAAAATTTCAATCTACCAAAGCTAAAGCTATTAAGGGGGGGGGGGGCAGACTGGGTTGAAAAATATGCTTCCAGCGGGGTGATACGTCCATTTTGCATCATGTTTTCCTACTGTTATTTATGATGTTTTTATGCATAATAATGCTTTTTGGAGTAATTCTAATGCCTTTGCTCTTATAATATGCAAGGTACACACCAAGAGGGAGAATTCCGGCAGCTGGAAATCTGGACCAGAAAAAGCTACATCAGGCTACCTATTCTGCACAACTCCAAACAAGCTGAAACTTCACGAAGAATGTTTATGGAATATTTGATGAATAATGGAGCAAATAAGTACCAGAGGAGGCCCACTAGGTTGGCACAACCCACCTGGGCGTGCCAGGGAGCCCAGGCGCACCTTGGTGTGTTGTGCTCACCCAGGCCCACCTCCGGTGCCCATCTTCTGGTATATAAGTCATTTTGACCTAGAAAAAATAAGCAGAGGACTTTCGGGATGGAGCGCCACCGTCTCGAGGTGGAACTCTGGCAGGAGAACTTTTGCCCTCCCATGAGCGATTCCATTGGGGAACTTCTCCTGAGGGGGGAAATCATCGTCATCATCATCACCAACAACTCTTCCATCTTGGGGAGGGCTATCTCCATCAACATCTTCAAAATCACCATCTCATCTCAAACCCTAGTTCATCTCTTGTGTTCGATCTTGTTACCGGAACTATAGGTTGGTGCTTGTGGGTGACTAGTAGTGTTGATTACATCTTGTTACTATATGGTTTATTTGGTGGAAGATTATATGTTCAGATCCATTATGCTATTTAATACCCCTCTGGTCTTGAGCATGATTATCATTTGTGAGTAGTTACTTTTGTTCTTGAGGTCACGAGAGAAATCATGTTGCAAGTAATCATGTGAAACTGATATGTGTTCAATATTTTGATAGTATGTATGTTGTGATTCCCTTAGTGGTGTCATGTGAACGCCGACTACATGACACTTCACCATATTTGGGCCTAAGGGAATGCATTGTGGAGTAGTAATTAGATGATGGGTTCCGAGAGTTACAGAAGCTTAAACCCCAGTTTATGCGCTATTCTGTAAGGGACCGATTGGATCCAAAAGTTTAATGCTATGGTTAGAATTTATTCTTATTACTCTTCCCATAGTAGCGGATGCTTGCGGGAGGGTTAATCATAACTAGGAGGTTTGTTCAAGTAAGAACATCACCTAAGCACCGGTCCACCCACATATCAAATTATCAAAGTACCAAACACAAATCGAATCAACATGATGAAAGTGACTAGATGAAATTCCCGTGTACCCTCAAGAACGCTTTGCTCACTATAAGAGACCGTTTTGGACTGTCCTTTGCCTCAAAGGGATTGGGCTACCTTGCTGCACTTTTTCTACTACTATCATTACTTGCTCATTACAAAATATCTTGCTATCAAACTACTCTGTTACTTACAATTTCAGCACTTGTAGACATTACCTTGCTGAAAACCACTTGTCATTTCCTTCTGCTCCTCGTTGGGTTTGACACTCTTATTTATCGAAAAGAGCTAGAATTGATCCCCTATACTTGTGGGTCATCAAGGCTATTTTCTGGCGCCGTTGCAGGGGAGTGAAGCGCTTTTGGTAAGTGGCATTTGGTAAGGAAACATTTATACAGTGTGCTGAAATTTACTATCAATTGTTACCATGGAGAACAATCCTTAGAGGGGTTTGTTCGGGGTATCTTCGCCTCGACCGGAACCACAATTAGCTACCCCTCAACCTACTGCACCTACTGAAAATGTTGAATATGAAATTCCTTCGGGTATGATAGAGCAACTGCTAGCTAATCATTATGCAGGAGACGGAACCGAACATCCCGATATGCACTTGATATATGTGGAACAAATTTGTGGATTGTTTAAGCTTGCAGGTTTACCTGGAGATGAAGTTATGAAGAAGGTTTTCCCTTTATCTTTGAAGGTAAAATCATTGGCATGGTATAGGCTATGCGATGATATTAGAGCTTGGAACTGGAATCGATTGAATTTGGAGTTTCACCAAAAAAATTATCCTATGCATCTAGTTCATTTTGATCGGAATTACATATATAATTTTTGGCCTCGTGAAGGAGAAAGTATCTCTCTAGCTTGGGGGAGGCTTAAGTCAATGTTATATTCATGCCCCAATCATGAGCTCTCAAGAGAAACTATTATTCAGAATTTTTATGCTCGGCTTTCTCGTGATGATCAATCCATGCTCGATACTTCTTGTACTGGTTCCTTCATGAAGAAGACTATTGAATTCCGGTGGGACCTTTTGGAAAGAATTAAATGCAACTCTGAAGATTGGGAACTCGACGAAGGTAAAGAGTCAGGTATTAAGCTTAAGTATGATTGTGCTTTTATGAATATCGATGCTTTTCAAAAGTTTCGCAGTAAATATGGACTTGACTATGAGATAGTAGCCTCCTTTTGTGAATCATTTGCTGCTCATGTTGATCTCCCTAAAGAGAAGTGGTTTAAATATCACCCACCTATTAAAGAAGAAATTAAAGAACTGGTACTAGCTAAAGAAGAAACTATACATTATAATGTTGATCCAGTTGTTCCTACTGCTTATATTTAGAAACCACCTTTCCTTGTTAGGATAAAGGAACATGCTAAAGTTTCAACTGTGATCAACAAAAGTTATATTAGAACACCTAAACCAATTGAACAAATTAAAGTAGAACCTAGCATTGCTATGGTTAAGAATTTCTTGGAATAAAATGTAGATGGGCATGTTATTTACTTCTGTAAAGAAGCTGCTAGAATTGCCAAACCTGATAAAAAGGATAAATACAGACCTGTTGTTGGCATGCCCGTTGTCTCAGTTAAAATAGGGGATCACTGTTATCATGGTTTATGTGACATAGGTGCTAGCGTGAGTGCCATTCCCTACTTCTTATATCAAGAAATTATGAATGACATAGCACCCGTAGAGCTAGAAGACATAGATGTTACTATTAAACTTGCTAATAGAGATACTATATCACCAATTGGAATTGTTAGAGATGTTGAAGTCTTGTGTGGGAAAATAAAATACCCTACTTATTTTGTTGTTCTTGGTTCCCCACAAGATGAATTTTGTCCAATTATCTTTGGTAGACCTTTCTTGAACACCGTTAATGCTCGAATAGACTGTGAGAAACAAACTGTCGGTGTTAGCTTTGGTGATGAGTCTCATGAGTTTAATTTTTCCAAGTTTAGTAGAAAGCTTCATGAAAAAGAATTGCCTAGTAAGGATGAAATAGTTGGTCTTGCTTCTATTGTTGTGCCTCCCACTGATCCACTAGAACAATATTTGCTAGACCATGAAAATGATTTACAAATGCATGAAAGAAATGAAATAGATGATATTTTCCTTGAACAACGTCCTCTACTTAAACACAATTTGCTTATTGAAACTCTAGGAGGCCCTCCTCCACCTAAAGGTGATCCTGTGTTTGAATTGAAACAATTGCCAGACACTTTGAAATATGCTTATCTTGATGAAAAGAAGATATATCCTGTTATTATTAGTGCTAACCTTTCAGAACATGAAGAAGAAGGATTACTGAAAGTTCTCAAGAAGCACCGAGCTGCTATTGGATATACTCTTGATGATTTGAAGGGCATTAGTCCCACTCTATGTCAGCACAAGATTAATATGGAACCTGATGCTAAACCCGTTGTTGATCACCAACGTCGGTTAAATCCGAAGATGAAAGAAGTGGTAAGAACGGAAATATTAAAACTTCTGGAAGCAGTTATAATCTATCCTATAGCTGATAGTAGATGGGTAAGCCCTGTTCATTGTGTTCCTAAGAAAGGAGGTATCACTGTTGTTCCGAATGATAAGAATGAACTTATTCCACAAAGAATTGTTTCAGGATATAGAACGGTAATTGATTTTAGAAAAATAAATAAAGCAACTAGAAAAGATCATTACCCTCTGCCTTTTATTGATCAAATGCTAGAAAGATTATCTAAACACACACACTTTTGCTTCCTTGATGGACACTCTGGTTTTTCACAAATACCTATTTCTCAACCTCATCAAGAAAAGACCACTTTCACTTGTCCCTTTGGAATTTATGCTTATAGACGTATGCCTTTTGGTTTATGCAATGCACCTGATACCTTTCAAAGATGCATGACTGCTATATTCTCTGACTTTTTTGAAAAGATTGTTGAGGTTTCCATGGATGGCTTCTCTGTCTATGGGAAGTCTTTTGATGATTGTAAGCAATCTTGATCGAGTTTTGCAGAGATGTGAACAAACAAATCTTGTATTGAATTGGGAGAAGTTCCACTTTATGGTTAATGAAGGTATTGTCTTGGGACATAAAATTTCTGAAAGAGGTATTGAAGTGGACAAAGCTAAGGTTGATGCAATTGAGAAAATGTCATGTCCTAAAGATATCAAAGGTATTCGTAGTTTCCTAGGTCATGTTGGTTTCTATAGGAGATTTATCAAAGACTTCCCATAAGTTGACAAAGCTAAAGTCGATGCTATTTAAAATATGTCGTGTCCTAAGGACATCAAAGGTATAAGAAGTTTCCTTGGCCATGCCGTTTTTATAGGAGGTTCATTAAAGACTTCTCAAAAAATTCTAGGCCTCTTACAAATCTTTTGCAAAAGGATGTTCCTTTTGTTTTTGATGATGATTGTTTTGAAGCATTTGAAACACTCAAGAAAGCCTTAATTTTTGCACCTATTGTTCAACCACTTGATTGAAGTTGCATTTTGAAATTATGTGTGATGCTAGTGATTATGCTGTTGGTGTTGTTCTAGGACAAAGAGTTGATAAGAAACTGAATGTTATCCATTATGCTAGTAAAACTCTAGACAGTGCTCAAAAGAATTATGTACTACTGAAAAAGAATTCTTAGCAATGGTGTTTGCTTGTGATAAAGTTAGATCTTATATTGTTGACTCAAAAGTAATTGTTCACACCAATCATGATGGCATTAAATATCTTATGGAAAAGAAAGATGCTAAACCTAGACTTATTCGATGGGTTCTCTTGCTACACGAATTTGATTTGCATATCATTGATAGAAAATGAGCTGAGAACCATGTAATCATGTGAAATTGATATGTGTTCGATATTTTGATAGTATGTATGTTGTGACTCCCTTAGTGGTATCATGTGAACGTCGACTACATGACAGTTCACCATATTTGGGCCTAAGGGAATGCATTGTGGAGTAGTAATTATATGATGAGTTGCCTAAGGCACGTGCACTTCGTTTGGCTTTGGGAAAGGTGTGGAATTTGCCTGTCAAAGTGCTTTTTAAAAATACAAATCTAGATTTGTTTCTTATTTTACTAGATCAATTAAGTTCGGCAGCGCGTGAGCAAAATATATTCACGTTATGGAGAGCCTGACATTTGAGGAATTATTTGATTTTTGCTAAAGGTAAAGAATCCATCTCAGCCTCTATGAATTTTGTACATAAGTACTGGACTTCCTTTTTGTCTTGTCACACAAAAGCGCAGGGAGTGATAAGTAACAGAGGCAAGGAATTGGGGGAGGGCATTCAGTGTTCGAATAATGTGGAGAGGAAGTTTGTTAATTGGCAACCTCCCAACACGGAGTTTTTCAAGATTAACGTCAATGCAAGTTTTGTGGAGGCAATCAGCGCCGCGAGTGTGGGGGTGGTTGTTAGAAATCATGTTGGAGAAGTAGTCATTTCTTCTTGGGATTATATTGGAGCCTGCTATAGCGTTGAAGAAACGGAACTTAGAGCGATAATCCCCCGATTGTATATCGGTTTCACCCTTCACAAACCCATTATTATAGAAATTGATTGTTCTTCTGTGGCTGGTGTTCGAGGAAAGGACAATTTTGATAGTTCTCCCCTTATTGACCTAAAGAAGGAAGCATTAAGTATTTCTAAGATGCTGGCGAATGTGAAGATCTCCAAGATTAGCAGGAAAGCTAATATGGTGGCGCACAAGATAACTAAGTTTAGTTTTAAAAATAGGTCTGAGGGTGCTCTTATTAATAGCGTTCTAGCCTGTGTGGCAGATACTGTAACGAATGTTTGTATTAACATTCTAATTTAATTAATATATGGGTGGGGTTTCAAAAAAAAGGTGGTGAGAGTGTAAAACTTGGTATTTTTTCGTCCTTTGGCCCTTGTGCTCTTTACTGGACTAGGAGGTGGGTTGTGGCCCATTAGGAGAAAAAATCCATACACTAGGAGATGCCTTTTTGCTTCGGCTTCGGTTCCTTATGGCCTTCTTCCTTTGACTTGCTTTGACTGTACTGATGATGTGACATTCCACATAGGACGAGGAGTGGCCCCTTAAGTAGGATTAAAATCCTCTACTACAACACTCAGATTTAGTAGATCAAATTATCAAGCTATGGCATCAATATTCTCATAATTGGTCGTGAGAACAAAACTATTTAGTAGCAATCACAAAAGGAATCTGACATGGCAAAAGTTGATACATGCAAAAAAATAATGTTGAAACATGGAAAAATTAACAAAATTATAGTCTTTTTTCCATAAAAAAGGTTAATGCTAATGAGATCCATTGTAAAATTGGAGACAAGACAAAATTCTATTGATCATTGATATTTAGATACCAAACCTAAAGGAAGCTATAGCGGTTTCACCACACTTGGTACTGCGGTCGAGCCCTGTCAGACAAAACACCAACCACGAAACAAGAAACTGAATGGAACCACTACCAACAACATAGTCTCTTGGTTAATTAGAGCATCTCCAGCCATTCGACCCCCACGGGCTTGAAATACCTCTGCCTGGGGGTGCGCCGGCGATAATTTCGGCATGGGGGCGCTTTGGTTTTCAGCCATCGCCCCAAGGCTCCCCCCCACACGCCGTTTTTTGAAACAGGAAATCGTCCAAAATTTGGCCAAACACGCCACAAATTCATCCAGACTAGGAGATTTCATTGAAATTTGTACAAAAACTTAAAAACATAAACTAAAAACTACAACCAGGCCTAGCACTACTACGCCGCTACCGCCGTCTAT